>OY856412.1:356887956-357487956 GCA_963693085.1 Alisma plantago-aquatica
GTCATGCAATATCATAGGCTACCTTCTCATTCCTAAGCTTGGTGTCTGGGGTCACCACTCAAGGTGTCCATTGGTCTACCCATCTGGGCCTGACCTTTGGCATCATCCATCAGGGTGGCATGTAAGTGCAAGAATCCATACTTCTATTATTAATGTTATAATCATAGTGACTTTATAGTTTGCAAGTATGAACATCCAAACTGATAATTTGCATTCAATGCAATTAACCATCCAGAAAATCCTCGGGAAACTAAGGCGGTTATTCATAATTAACCACATACCTGATTTGGAAGTCTCAAGGATTGTAAGAAGAATATCCAATTAATCAAACATCCAACCAAGTCAGGCAACCAACAAGAAACTTGGAAAACATGTGCAAATTAATTACTCATATGTTCATCATGCTCTTACTTTAATGAATTGGAATTCCCTCCTAGGGTGTGCCTAAGTTGAATTAGGGTTTTCCTTAACGTTATTTATATTCGTTTCTTAACCTTTACCTTTTAGGTCAACTAAACCCTAAAACACTGTTTCCATGTTCCAAAACCCTAATTACTTAGTCATTCATATCTAAGCCTCTTTACTACCAATCTATCTTACGATTAGTTCTAACTTCATCTTATACATAAGATTTCAGAACATAACTTATTTAAAGTCAAAAACACCTAGATTAGGGTTTCTAAGTTTTCAGGTATATCTTCACTCATATGAGACCTTAAAACATCCTTTTTAAATGTTAAAACTTTATCTCTTCAAGTTATCTATTCCAAGGATTCTTAACTAAACTTCAGATCAAAATATATCTTTTTAAGATATTCATATCCTCGAAATAAAAGTCATTAAAGTCATATTACTCAACATTAGGGTTTTTAGGCTCATTATTGCACTTTCTTAGCCATAGCACCCTAATTCAGTAAATCGTGGGTTTTTAAACTCAAATCGGACTCATATTATCCATTTTATGCCAAAAGGATAATTGTCCATTCATAATACCAACTTAAGTAAATGAACTCATCCCTAATCATCATCTAGGGTTTTGATTGCACTTAAAGTATTAAAGTTACTAACCTTGTGTACTTTTAGATTTAGAAGAAAAACTAATCTGTAATAGTATTTTTATTGGATTCCTGGTATTTTTCTAATAAATTTTCATATACAACTTATTTTCATTAGAGCTACCAACCTTTAGTTATGATTTTAGCAAGAAAACTATATTCTGACCAATCGCTAGGTGACACATCAACATCTCACCTCATTTTATTCATTTAGGTGGCCGGCTGGGTTTATTGCTGAAAGGGCATCTTTGTCCATCTTCGTTGATCACGATCTACAAGCAATTGGGGAGTAGTTTCGTCCATCCGCCTGCATCGTCTTCAACCCCCGATCTTTCCCTCTCCGCGACACAACGCCAAGGTGGGTCAACCCGTGTGTTGACCTCGAGATCCAAGGCACTGAGGTGCCAATCAAGGGAACCAAATCCCTTCCTAGGCCAACCCAGACTCGACGGTGGCCCGCAACTGAGGCAAGGCAGCCTGCAACAGCCGGCGGTGGTGCCCCTACGGCCGATCACAAGAAGGGGGAGGAGGAGCGTTGTTGCTGTAAAGTTGGGAGCGAGGAGGGGTCCGTTTAGTCCCGCGAAGAGATTGGGACGGGGTTTAGATCTCAATGAGAAACTTTACCCTCTTTATATAGGCATGGCTATAGAGGGTAGTTGGTGGGAGTCCTGGAGGTTGGGGAATTCTCCCACAACTTCCCGAAGATAGACAAACCCAGGCTCGTTGAGATCGATTTTCCAATCCGAACCTGGTGGACTGATTTCTAAGAGTCCTCGTCAATCAGGGAGGGAGAAACTCGGAGGGAAAATAGGGAACTGAACTGTTCCCTTTCACGGTTTGTCCCAGTCTGTTCCAAGCTAGGAGATGAACGGGAATCCTTGGATCCCAATCCTATGGCCAGGGATGCGAGCGAAAATAGGAGGGAACTGGGTCCAGATTTCCCAAATCGTGACATGTATATCAAAAACCAATTATCCTTCACACTTTAGGATAACTTAAAAATTCCATATCCCGAAATCTGTGCATCCTTTTTCAACCAAATTTTAAGGGATATTTCCTTTTGGTTTTATTTACTAGCATACCAAAATTTAATCCCAAATTCCAAAGAAAAAGGGTGTTTTATTCATAAACAAGCTATCTTTTAAATTAAGCCACTTTAATTTGGTATTCCCTCTTTCTTTGCCATTAAATTATTATTTTGAATTCCTTGAACCTCAAGGAACCTTAAAAACTCATAATCCCATCTTAGGATTATTCCTTAGCCTTTTACTTATACTTTATCTATTTTCTCTCTCCTCTTATTCATTTCTTTATTAAAATATCTCTTTTCAAGGATTTCTCTTTATTTCTCTTTTATTTTCCTCATTGGTATTCCTTTTAACATTAGGAATCTTTGGGATACGAAATTACACCAAGGATAACTCCATTATACGTCTTTTCCCTTATTTTCCACATTTCATCATTGGTTTCAATTTATTTCTTAATAAAGAAATACTTAATTAATCTTTTCTTTTCTTATTGCTTTATCTTTGCAATTTTGGACTCCTTGGGACCCAAGGAACCCATGTGGCACGAAATCCACCTTTGTATTAAGTTCTAGAGGTTTCGACACCTTTCTTTCCTTAAAAACTCAATTATTCATTTACTAATTGAATTTCCTTGTTATTGGGCCCAATAGCCAATAAAGCCCAGAAAACAATCATCAAGGCTATTGTAAATGAAATCCATTTACTCAAAATAGATTATATCATTATTCTTTCAAATATATTTAATATGAGAAATTACATTTCTCACCAAATGAACCCAAAAATTGGGGTTGTAACATCCTTCCCCTCTTACAAGAATTTTGTCCACAAAATTCCATCAAGCAAACACACAGTTCAGGATAAGCCTTTCATATGTCCATCAGGGCTCCCATGTTGCTTGACCCTTTCCATGGTGCTTCCCAAGAACCTTCATCATCTCATATTCTTCCATCTGAGTTTTTTCTTACCTTGGTATATCATACCCTCATAGGTGACTCAGGACATTTCAGCCTCTCAAAAGCTGAATGGGTTCAAGGCTCAACACATGGCTTGGGTACCTCACATAGTGCTCTAGATAGGACTCATGGAACACATTACACATCATGTTATCCTGAGGGGAAAGGCTAAACACAATAATCTCCTCCAATCCATCTCAATTGGACCCATATATCAGGGACTCAACTTTCTCAGCTGTAGCTTAGAGGGGTCAGATTTTCACATCACATATTCTCCCACAGTGAACTGAATGTCAGCATGCTTCACATCAGCTCATGACTCATATCACCACTGGGCTCTCCCTCAGCCATTGCACGATCAAAGCGACTTCGTCTGCACACACTGTGGTTCTTTTCTGACCTTCACGAGGCCTCTTTCACCAACATCATCTTAATGAAGTGGTGACAAACACAACCTCCCTATAGAACTTCTTGCATCCCGATAATAGGTTATGGTGGTTAACATCACATCTTAAGAACTGTCTCTTTGTATCACCCTGAATGAGCACACATGCTCTCATCAGACCCTCTAGTCTGGATCATACTAACCATCAGTATGGGGTGCTATACTGTACTAACATCGAGTTCTTCAAGTATCCACTTCCACCTCATGGGAGTGAACCTTTAGGTCCTACTCAAGAACTTTTGAACTCGCATCATGTTGTAGTTGAACCATCTCTCTCTCATAAGTAGTTCAACTGGATCTGTCCCTTTATAGTACTCTTTGTTTCTCATGTCATCTAGGTAAGGTGATCTACCATAACCCATTTTGCATATTAACCTTCCTTGGTCTAGGGAAGACTCACATCATCCACAGTGATGAAATCCCATTCCCTCTCGGGAACTCTTTATACTTTATATCCATGCACTGGGTTACTGGTGTTCGTCCTTCACCTCCTGACTTGCATGGCCACATGCTGTATGCAATTTAAGCATCCCAAGTACTATTATCACTTACTATCTTTGTAGTATCATGGTGTTTGGTGATACTTAACTATGATCTCCTGTATGTCATGATTCCTCAAGATCGATTCCTTAGAAACCCTAAACCACTCTCATCAGGGTTTTATTACCTTCCTATCCAAAAAGTGTATCTGAGGTTCTATCACCATCCTTTTACTATATCAAGGACCAAACTAGCTAACCAAACAACCATTAACTTGTTCAACATATCTTGTTACATCTGTGTATTAGCCAAAACACATCTTATTTCCAAACTTAGGGTTAGTCGAACAACCTCAACTTCTTCTAGCTTCCAACTAAACTTGGCAGCTATATCTCAACTAGAGCATTCATTACCACTTCTTATCCTTAGGTGTTAGGTAATGTTGAAGGCATACACTTTTGTGTATTTCACTTATCGTCTCACCTCAAACTCTATGTCTATCTTCATCAAGAAACTATGAGCTCATCCTCATGGTGATCAAACTCAACCTTGTTTGATTCATAGCTCATGATAAAAGCATCCTTATAAGATGACCACCTTACTCTTAGTGTTTGTAAACCATCCATGTATTGTTTACTCCACCGGGGTATGTTATTATCTTTACCCTCATACCTTGTAGCAATGTTCCAACTCGCATCATCTTTATCTTTGGTGTATGGCATGCGTACTGTCCTATCTCTCACTCTCATAACAAGAGGAAATAAGCATTTGGTTGCAGTCCAAATACAGAGTTCTTCATGTTCCAAGAATAGAGATGGTACATCCCACCTTGCCAGGACACCTTCAAATCTAAGTTGAAACGTGCAACTCATGTCTCCACATCACAAACATCATGATATAAAAATTACTTCCATGGAAAACTGGTCTCGAACTTACTTGGTCCAAGCACAATCCTTGGTCATCCCTCTTCCCTTATGCATCCAGAGAGTGCCCTACTCATCTTCCCTTTGGGTCCCATGAGCTCATGAAGGTGATCAATCTCCTAACCCATGGCCCTCAGACAATGATAGATGTTACCTCCCGACCCTATGGTCATGTGCAACTAGGGAATTAGGAAACTCCTTCTTCCATCGGTCTTATCCCTACCTGACCCTTGGATAGGCTTAGGATTCTAACATAGTACATGTTCAACTTAGAACCTTACCCAATCCTTCATCATCTCTCTCTGCATTCATGACTGACTTTCATCCCTTCATAGGGGTCATGGCAACCTGCCTACCTTGGTCAGGCCCCATACCGGTTACCTCCATGGTAACACATCCACATGCACTTAGAGATGGTTATTTATGGGTCTGCAGGTTCATTCTCATACCATGTACTTTTCACTTAGCTTCTCAAGATACTATGAGACCTCTTTAGGTTTCCACAAACCCACAAACTGGTACACACCTTCCAACGGGTCCCTCTCCCAGGATGGGAGGAAACTACAACTCTTGACAACAAGGTCACAAACATCCTTAGGGTTTATATTCACATCAGCATGCTTAACCCAGCAGCTACTAGGGCACAAGTAGACCACCTATTAAACCATGCTAGGTCCTACTTGTTCTCTTTCCTCAACATTAGATCAACTTAGTAGTGAAGGGTTCATCAAACATACCCTTAACTTAAGGGGTTTCCTTTACCTCTATACATGAGGAGTATCATTCTCAAAACAATAGAGACTCAAATCTCATCATGAGCATCGAATGCACTACTTTCCCTCTTAGGCCTAGGAACCCTAGGTTCTCCTTTGGATATCCAACTGCATGCTCAATCTCTTAACCACGAATCAAGCATGTCCAAGGTATGTCATGTACTCCCATGATCCTTTTATATGAGCAATACCTCAGAGTCGAGTCCTCCTCAAGGACATTCAACTAGGTATAAAACCTCACAACAGGTTACCTAAACCTCCTCAGGGTCTAAGGCACTCTTTATCTCATCCAGCAGGTAGTCACTTATACCATAGGTACCAGTTTCATCATCCTCTCTCCATGGTTTGTTTTCTCTAAAGATAACCAAGATATCATCAGCCTCCAGGGGTCACGCATAAGGCAACCACTATCATCCACATAGGTCGCATCATCCTCAACTCCCCACTGTTCCTCATATCTCGGGGTTTTAGGCTTCCAACCTCCTTGCTGGGTTCTTGCTTTCTCTCTCTAGAGCTAACTCCACATCTAGCCATACTACTAGAGGTCCTCTCTCCATGAAGGCTCATGCTCACAAGCATACCCCTATGTGGGTGAAGCCTATGCTCAACTAATGTTTGACTCAAGATTATCCATATCTCTTTATGCTTATCTCATAAGCCATCCATTTTTCCCTTCAGGCCAGGGTTTCAACCTACTACCGTACCACTGACGTACTCTGGGTGCATTCTATCTCCTACTTGCATAAGCCATAGGGTTTCTATAGGTCCTTCACTAACCTCACCAATGAAGGAGCTATCCTTCACTCTAACATGCCTGACCCTTTCCAGGGTTGGGTCGTCAAAGGTACTAGGTCATCTAACCTCTCATGACTCGTATGGTATCCAAGGCATGTCTACCCAAACACCTAGTCAACCATGGCATCTAACTTACCATGTCATCTCTAACCTCCACTTAGGGTTAGGGTTAACATCATCCTCAGAGGATGTGCTAGGTCTCTACTTTTAATGGAGGCCTCTACCTCTAAGACTAACTTTCTCTACTCATCCTCCTGACAAGAAGGTCTAGCCTCAGGTCTTTCCTAAGGGCAATGACAACTTATGTCATACGACCTAAGCATGTATCTATTCTTTTACGCTTACTCCATTAAGCTTATGTCCATGACATCTTATTTACATTCTTTTTATTAATTTGGTGGAGGATTCCTTAATCCTTATCAACCTTACCCGTACCTCAAAAGAGTGAGGAGAAGAGAGGAAACCCTAATCCTGAAGGTCCTTAACAGAATTTGAGTTGAGAAAAGATGAATAAGATGAGAAAGTCCTAAAGGTATCTTATTTCGATTCATACCCTAAGACTTTGGCCAAGCAGTCACATAGATCCGGGAGTCATCATATTCCGACTAGCGGTGTGAAGGAAAATATTTCCAGCCCCCGGTCATGATCCTTTTCTAGACACCTCTATCTTTCAGATAATCCTCTAATAACTCCCTTGGGTTCTACATAATTTGTAAAATTTAATAATTATTAAAGATTAAGTGAGGAACCTTCGCTCTGATACCAATTGTAATGACCCTGCCTCCCGGTAACCCCCAATTAAGGGAGACCCGAAGGTCAGAGCCGTTATTCAATTAACAGGATCAAAGGTTCGACAAATAATCAATAACAATTAATAAATTTTACTAACTAAACTGAAAAATGGTACAAAATAAAAACTTTGCATACCTTTTAAAACTTTGGAAATCTATCTATCCAAGCTTGAATCTACTCTAACTAATCCTCCTTGCACTTTATGTTTTACTTTCACAATGTGTCACTTTACTATTTGTTCTTTCAATTGTTGTTCCTAAAATGCCGAAAAACAAAACGTCGGTCAGTATATCAAAATAAACTGGTATGTGGGGACAACCAAAAGTTTGCACATAAGGATAACAATCTAATTATCACAATCAAGTTAATTAACAAGCCAATTTACATTTTTCAGTATGACATTTTCCACCGCTTTTGCCCTAACCACTACAAAAAAATGGGTCATTATTCATGGGAGAGTCCTGTCACAAACCCCTCTCTACAGGCCCTCAGAAATAGGGACGGTTGAGGGTCTGGCCCTCACAAATGGTCCGTGAAGAGAACTCACGTGACAAATACCAGTGGCCCTCACGAATATAATTGTCACGGACCAACTGACCCTCAAGAATGTTATATTGAGGGACTATTTAGCCTTCATAAATACATTTTTGAGGGACTATTTAGCCTTCATAAATACATTTTTGAGGGACTATTTAGTTCTCATAAATACATTTTTGAGGGACTTGGATGGTCCTGGAGAATATATTTTTGAAGGGATAATGCCTTCATTAATATTATTTTTGAGGGGCTATGTGGTCGTCATCAATGCAATTTTGATGGTCAATCTGGACCTTCATCAATATATTTATGAGGGACTACTGTAAATGATTTGGTTATTGATTATTGTTAAATGATCATTAATTGTTACTATAGTGAATATCAAATTTTAAATGAAAACTTTGTATACATAACCTCAAGCAATATTTTTATAAGAGTCACATGACATCATAAGAAATTTCAACACCAAAATGACGAATAAAATGTTAAATGAACTCAAACAAATTTCTATTAATGAAGCAAAATATTATCCATACATTGCGTGCTCAACGTTGATATAAATAATGAATACATATGATTCTAAAATTTGAGATTGATGACAATCAACATATCATGCTAGAAACTCTTAAGATCTGTAATGTCTCCATATTCCTTCGAATGGTGTGGTGCTCTTCATCAATGCCAGGCCTCATACGGTTGGGTACTCATTTCATCTGTGAAGTTGGAATGTAGAGCATTTCCGACACTATCCACTATAGCAGATGTCGTCATTGAAGATTCAATACAAAGTATAGCTGTGATTGCGTCCAGCCTAGTAACTTCATTTCTGAACATGAGCCTAGCATGTGCTGGATGAAATATGATCAGAAATCACAAACCGATAAACTTTCAGTATAACTTACAAAGTTTTGACATCGATCTGTAATAGGAAAACTGCAACAACAAGGTGGCAACAGATACCACATACCTTGGGCGAGCCGAATCAAACTCTCAAGCATGCGAACAGTGGTTCTAGCTGCAAATTTGCTCCAGTCAGTTTTTTTGATACTCGTGACTTAAAAAAAGGAAATCAGCAAACCTGCATTGTCAGCAGCCATCTTACAATACACTAGTTTGTACAAATATGGACAAAGGTTTCAGCCCCGTCCCCAATGTGGCCTCATTCCAAAAATAACAGCAGATTCATATAATATCACTGATAAAATAAAGATTTCATATAATTAGGCTCATCAATCAAGATCAAAATATTGACTAAGAAACATGCAATGTGTTATACTGATGCAAGAGGTCACACTACTGCAAGCAAAGTTGCAAATACACAATTCAATATTCTTCTTATTGATTTGTCAATAAGACACAATACTGATGCAAGAGGTCACACTACTGCTATAGCTACAATTGCATTTCAGTGTTAAATTCGATCTCTCTTGATGTTAACCACGTATTTACTATAAGAATTTACTATTAGTACTAATTATGATGTTAACTATTATTATTAATATTTTGTTTCAGTATTTACAGTTACACTCCAAGTGATTGCAAAGAAGGTTCTCAAAAACGAAAGTTTGAAAACCACATTGAACTCTGACATCATGTCTATATTGGGCTTCTACATATTATGTGCAATGATTGAGCAGCTTACTTTTAAGCAAAAATAAGCTAAACTAAGAGCAGCGTGATAGCAGGAATAGATACAAAAAATGAACTTCACGTATGGCACATGGTTGATAGCTAAACTAAGGCCCTAGCTTGCTGGTACAGGCGGTGGTGTGTTGGAGCTTGCTTAGATCAATGAATACATACTGAAGGTTCAGCTGAGTAGCTCTTCTTCTAGAGTGATGACAGTCGTGTGGCATTAACTCAGAAGATGAAGAAGAAAATACCTATGATCGCAGCAGTGCACTTGGTTGATTAGTGATGCAGTTGTAGAAAATTACTGCTGTCATTGGCTATAAAATTGGCTGAATCATTAACATAGATAGAGATAGTCTGTGAAATATTCAGAACCGTTTATACAGGAAACTCATTAGACATAATCAAGCAAGGGAAATAAGCTGCTACGTATTAATAATAATAATAATAATAATAATCATCATCTTGAAAAGGTCTGCTAATCTTGAGCTAAATCTCAATAACTTGGGAACTCGCTTTAGCAATTTAAAGGGAAAAATGAGATTTTCACTGATAACACATAGCATCAGATAAACATTTTAATACAGATTCAGATATACTCCAGTTCGGATAGAATAACTGATCGTTGTTTCCATCTTTACAAAGGTAAATAACTTACATCTCCATGACACTTCTTAAGTTTCCAAATTCAGCAGGAACATAACCAATCAGATAGTTGTTGCTCAGATTTCTGCAAATAGAATTAGTTATATTTACCTTTGGCGGCATAGTAAACAAAATGAATAGTCAAGTGAATTACAATTTAAGGAGATGTTCCAAGTCACCAATTGAAGAAGGGATCAGACCCGTAAGCTTACAGATAATGAAGTCTACTCATGTTACCAAGTTCAGGAGGAATTTCAACAAAAGAAAATGCTTCCCTTAGCTTTTTTATCTTCAGTTACCATAAAAATAAGAATTGAGATAAACAGGCACCTAAAACTTTCAAAGTATCCAAGTTACCAATTCCAGATAGCTCAACTAGGATCGGACCCCTTAAGTTGTTTGAGGACATGTTCCTAGATAAAACAAGTAAATAAGTTAGGTATTTTATTACAATGGCATCACCTCAAAGGACAACAAAAGTACCAATAACACTTAGTTTAGTTGTAGTATAAAACACCAACGACTCAGCAACCAACTCACAAATATGTCATGCTTTCAAGATTATTCAACGCACGAGGGATTGATCCATTAAGCCGATTCCCATGGACATTCCTTTATCATGACACATACTAATTAGCATTTCAAGCAGAACTGCAACAATTGAGGGGATTACAAGAATGTGAAAATAAATTCTTACAGGCTATTAAGGTTCACACATGAGCTCAGATTTTCTGGAATCGGACCCTCGAGATGGTTGTTAGCAACATTCCTGAAAAACAACCGCAAGTATATTCAACCTTGTTCGATCATACATAAATATAAAGCAAATAGCGTGTTGTTAGCATACAAGTCAAAAAGCTCAGTAAGCTTTCCAAGTTCAGGAGGTATCAAACCGGAAAGTTGGTTGTCATTCAACTCCCTACAAGAACATTACCCAACACACTTTGATCTCAACAGAAATTTGCCAAAAATCCAGAGTTAAAACGCTTACAGATAATGAAGTCTACTCATGTTACCAAGTTCAGGAGGAATTGGTCCACTTAAACTATTGCCCTGTAAGTACCTGGACATTCAGAAAAATAGTTCTAGTGTCATCCATAAAATTGTTGACTGCTAGGTGAGATGTAAAATTCTAATCATAATAAAGATGGGAAGAAAGTCATGTTTATGCTTATTTGAAATAGACTTGTGTTAAAGTTCATAACTAACTTCCACCATAGAAAGTGAACAATTATATCCATCATGTCAAATGTAATCTCTTTAAAGCATTTGAAGGAGAACCAGATTTAATTAAGAAACTTAAGATGTGAGTAGACAATGTCTATATAGTACATAAGATATTGGATATACATAGAAGGCAATGGAATCACAACAGCCACTTACAATTTCTCAGTATAGGACAAATTGCCCAGGATATTTGGAATTGGTCCAGTCAAAAGATTGCAACTGAGATCTCTGCATAAATTAAGTCACAACATTTGTGAAACCATAATTCCTAAAATGAATATGATGGAGCATAACCGTCCAACTAGACATTAGAAGAAAGGCACTGAACTTACAATACAGCAAGTGCCTGCATGAGACCAATAACACATAGCATCAGATAACACACTACACACATAACATTTTACCTATTAAAAGTCAGAGATGTGTTGCAGAGGGAGAATTTTCCGCCTAAAATAAGATAAACATGCATTTAATCTCAATCTAAACAGTTGTCATGGAGCAATTTAGAAATTAGAAATTATAAACGTGTCATGTAGATCACCTAATAGGCTAATAGTTCCATTCTGTTCATTGAGGACAACAATGTTGTCACCATCAATGTTTCTTCAGATTGACACCTCCTTGCTTTAGTTCTACATCTTGTCATAGAGTATCCCACCATGTTGTGACCCAATTTTTGTTCAGTTAGGCTGAATTTCTTTGGCTTCATTACTTAAAATTGATCATAAAATCAGTACGAGCTATCTCAAGGTTTAAGAAACAACAACCTAACATGTGAGGTAAGGATTTGGTTGGTCTAGTACAATATTTAACTCTATATATGTATAGAACATGTTGCACAAACTGCAGAATCTATGTTGTCATTACTGGACAAAGTGCATACAATGTAGAAACAACTTATGTTTCATATATTCATAGTCAAGGCCTACATGACATGGTTAACATCTATAGGTTTTCTGTAGGATTTCCCTAATGTATGGTGTTCATGACAAAAGTAATGCCCTGTTAGATATCTTGGTGTACATTAGGCAAGAATGATCAATGGTCAAGTGGCTAAGTCAAAATGATGTGAGAGAGTAGTGAAGCAGCCTTATAAACTATGTCTTGCTGCTATCATATTCGAACCATGAACAAAACATTGTTAACTTCACAGGTTGAACTAATCGAGAACCAATTTCCTTCTAAGATCTGGAAACAATGAAACTAATATTGCTGCACTAGCACATAGTATGACTTATGTCAATATTTACAGACCTAACACATGAGAAATATGGTTAGTGTTGTTTGTAATAAATGTACAAGGTTATTTCTGCATTACTATATGGATGACGTTCAGGCCCTGTCTGAAAGTTGTAGAAGGATCTTTTGACTATGAAGGTTGTACAATGCAAAGTTACATAGAAGTCTACTTACCATTTCAAACCAATGGAAAGTGTCGACACATGTGTCAAAAGGACATAGAAAGCTATACAATTTTAGAAACTCATAATCCACCAAATGAGCTCTTAATTCCACTACATACATTGTCACTACTGCTACACTAATGGGAGACGAACAGAACATGTTCCAACTCTAGTTGTCAATTTCTTAGTGCCCACCCAGGTAATTCTGACTTCAAATGAAGTGCTCTATGAGAAGCAAGGGACATACTGCAAACCTAAAAAAATCTACACTGGAAAACACTTGCATCCATTATGGATGATAGGACACTATATTCGATCAAGGTTTCACCATGAACTATAGAGACACTCATATGTAGTAGAGATCAAGTAGTTAGTCAAACTATTGGAAACTTAAACTTGAAGGACTGTAATGCATCCTAGAATCCTGATAGAAGAATGAAGTTTTTTGCATTCAGAATACAACATTCACTTATCACTCCAGAATATAAATCAGCATATAAATGTAATGGTTGTAAAATAAACACTCATTAGAAAAGAACCCTACCCTCGGTTCACTATGGAGTTTACCGTTATCCATTGGGATGGCAGGTAACAAACATCGACAGCCATCCCCCACAACTGTCATGCTCCATTAGTTCAATATGAGAGGAGCAGTGATTTAATCTATCATTTGGCAGTTGAATTCTGGAAGTTCAATGTCTAGAATGGTTAAAATTATAGTTCTAAATGATGTATTCATACAAACACATGGCAGTATATTGTTTCTATAGCAGGTTCCCCTAGAATAGTAGCAAACAAATTCAGATGTAGTATTTTAGTTCAAATATACATACCATTTGATATTTGTATGATTTCGTTCCAACATTATGAAAAATGGAGTCTGAATGGATTTAAGAAAAAAATGTCATTCAAATCAATTTCTTTCCAAATTATATGAGGAAAGGAATGTATCAGTGTTTTCAAAACAAAATCTTTAGGAATTGACTTACCAAAACTATTAATTATTAGATAGATAAACTTTTCAAAAATGTAGTGTTTGATTTTCCATCTTGAAACGACCTCATCAACAGTTGAATTTGGTATATGAATTTTAGAAAGAAAAAATGGTTTATTAACTAGTGCACCCTGGATGTTCTATAAGAAGTAAGGTATTAATGTTAATAAGATAATTTTATACATATGCTTGTTGATAGGTTAAATCAAATAGAGTTGTGATAAGTTGTAATATCATCATAGTGTACTGGTTATAAGGCATGATATTATATAATAGGTCACTTCTTGAGTTCTGCCTTTGGACAATTTCAACCTCCAGCACCACTGTCATCTATAGCCACAACAAATTTAATTTAATTTTGTTTGTCATAGATTTGTCAGCACTAAAAGGAAGATACATTACAGATATTACATTCTTAAACACAAACGCAAGAGAGACATGCTTTCTTTAACTATAGGATTTCATCATTAATTGTGAAAATGATAATCATTAATCGTCTTAAAATCACTTCTAAGTGTGAATTTAGAAATAATGTAGAAAATACAGTTGTTCGGTTGTGCAGTCATTAAATTATGACAATGCTCATCATGGAGGTTGCTTTTATAGCAATACACTAAACAAAGAACTAAAAGCATGGTCCACGACTCCATAAATCCTACTGTACCAATACATACATTAATTTAATGCAGATACTTTCATATTCATTTAATGGATCTCCAAAGTTAGAATTCAAAAATAGGTGCTCAAGATGGGACTGTGGTTTTAAAGATCCCACCTCAAGACAAGTTGTCCTGCTTGTGCTTTAAGGCTTAAACATGTGTCCTAGATTGACACTTACACTACAATCTGAGACTCACCCTCAATGCACTGATGTGCAAGCTGAAGCATTGTGTTTTGAGCCTTTAAGGTAACTATACACACTTCCTTTTGAGTTTTGATGTGAAAAGACAAGAAGAAACTCTAATGTCTAACTATTATATCATCAAGGAAAATCTTTTTTAACTATACATTCTTCACCCATGAACTTTAAGTCCTTGATCCACATTTTTGTCATATAACTGAAATGTTGACGTTTGGGATTTGCAAGGCATTACTGTAGCAGTTTTATCGGCTTCTGTTGTACCATATTTTAGATATGATGAATTCTCTTCTGAAGAATCACTGCGTAAGAGAACGAAAGTATTAAACACTTCATATTTACTCTACGAAATGAGATAAATCGTAGAACTGCAAATAGAATCATCAATGAATCCCAACATTGAAATTTGAAACCAACATGTTTGACTATATTTGCATCAGACAAAAATTGTAGTTAATTGTATCCACGTTTACATGTTCAACTCAATTCAAAACATTCAGGGCATGCATTGCATCAGGTAGAGGATAATAGTTTGACATAAGGTATGTTTTGAGGATTCGCTTCACTACTAGAAAGGAGAACCCTGTTACAGATAGCAGGAGTGGATGGCAAGTGAGTGTTGAACATTGTTATTGCAGAAGAATTAAAAGTATTACACACAGATGGAACGTATATTCAATTACTCAGTGTGTGTGCTCACACCTTTTCCAGCAATTAGAGATTTGAATAACATAGTATTAGGTGCATTTTGAAAATTTCTTTTGCCAGAAACTCAGAACCAACAAGATATGTTAACTTTATTAGATAACGCTAACAAGACAAAAAAAGGCGAAGAAACAAGTTGCACTCTAAACAGTATTCAAATGCTTGTTGAGAAACTGCTGCTAAAGCAAACAAAAATGACAAGCAAGCATTGCATATTTTTGCCTCAAAATTAAGATTCAAGTGAAAATATAAATTCATAACAGACGCATACAGGCTGGTATCAAATTAAGCATTGCAAGGGACTTGAGGAACAGGCTGCGAATGAAAACGGTTTTAAATAGTTCAAGAATATAATCATGTATAATCTTACATTACATCCAGTATGTTATCGGAAATACTATTGGATGAAAGAAAAAAAAATAAAGCCATTTTACAAGTATGTTCAGCTCTCGGGTTGATCGGGTCGGTTACCTAGTCAAAGGTTTTGCTACACCTAGCTTAGAGGAGACTACAAAGAAAATGACAACACGAAAGAATACCCATATACCCCAAAATGTTCACCAAGCCAGATCCTGAAGATCTAACCAAAAGGACAATAAAGGATAGTCCCATCATTATCATTCGCCAACTACGACACCCTATAGAAGGTGGGGGAGGAGCACTGAGATAACCAACAAGGTATACAATAGTCAAAGGGGAGGCCACAACCCACACAACATATCAAGAGGTACAAACCACATGACAAGTGAGTAGATAGTAGAGAGAGTGTCTCAACAGAGATAAGAAACAGGGGGAGGGGGAGAGTACTAGGTGAGGGGGCAAATGGGATAGGGGAGGAGACTCGAGAGAAAGCGCTCCCCAATAGCGAGAAATCCTAATAAGGTCCTAGTGAGAAGCAAGTGCGAGTGTAGTAGAAAGAGAATCATCCCAGTATATGTTGAGAAAACATGAACTTTATAAAAGAAAACTACTAAAAGTATATATTCAAGACCTAGAAAATCATTGTGTGTTTCATAAATAGATTATTTACTAATTTATAAACTTTAGACATTCATTTCCAACATAAGTAATAGATATTGACTCCTTATCTTGATGGATATCGTACATAACTGAGCACTATTAAATGATAGTTGTATCTAAACTTCAGATTTTTCAAATAGCATAATATTTGCATGTTAGTGCACAAGTGACACTTACTAATCACATATGAGTAAAACTTGACCATTGATGTACCAACAGCTTATACAAGGAAGATTAGTTGCACAATAGATTCGTCAATCTATACCATTGTTGTGAACCCACCATGGATTATGCCTCTCTACCAATATTCTTTCTCAGAACTTCATTCTATATGCCAAACTAACAATGTAATATAAAATGATGTTCGTTTTGGATTGTTGCTTTCTTTGGGATGAGACTAGAGGTTATTAGTATTGTGTTGTTTGGTTGCGTGGTTGGAAACATGCATGAAGAACATTTAAAAAAAAGATCAGATTCAGATGATACTAGTTATTGTTGTTTTATTTGGCGACGCAATTAGCAATTACACGAATTAATTTATTGTGGTACACTATGAAGACGTATAAATTGTCATTACACCCACAGGTCCATGGGCATCATTGCTCTCATTCTTACTAAGACATGGACTGATAATTTCTTAAATTTCCTATTGATTTCTCTATTGAAAGCATCATCTAATTCCTATAATCTCCAGAGCATGCGTTTACTATATTTGATCAAAAACCATCCTAGCTAACTATCTGGCATTTCCACTTAGCGGAACAGCGTAGAAGACATATTGGTATGAGCATATTAATTAATGTTTGGTACCACCATTGTTCGGTTGTCGGTATCTGTTTTGTGGGACAACCTGGTGAACATGGATTGCTACTGACTGCTCTTCCTAACAAAGAAAAAGATGAAAAAATGTGCTTATAGATAAAAATCCTTCCGATAATGGCATCGTGCCGGTTTGATGACTGAATACGGGCAAGTTTATTGGAACAAGAGTCTACCTAAAAATGATACCTTTCCTGGATTCATCCAGTCAATGCCGTCTGCATCTTGCCTAATTTTCTTGTCAATCTTTCATGTACCTTTCCTTCTTTAGCTCGGATCCGCTTGTAGTCAGGCGTCGACCTTGGCTCCTAATGTCATCTTCGTCTGCAGAAAAGATTAGAGAAGGATCAGGAAATAGTTGTGAGTTAGGTTTTACCAAAGGTGATAGGAGCGTGAGGGAGGGGATGAGGTTATTGGGTTATTTGGGAGGCGGGTGGGGTTAGAGGGGGTGGGGGTTAGAGAAAAAGAGTTGTGGGAGAGAGAGGAAAGTACCGAGGGTGGATTTGTTGCCGCTTGTGTTGCAACTAGGGCGCCGCCCCTCTACTAGTTGGGAACCGGATGGAGCAAGAAGAAAGGGGAAAAAGGAAGGGGGTAGAGACGCCATCGTGCAGCGGGAGCTGTCGCTGCTAACTGCTTGGCCGCGAGCTACTGGATGGGGCATCGATGCACCTGCTGGTCGGCCGCCCAAGCTGATAGTGCGGCGCTAGGGTGCCGCTAGGGCGAGGGAAAGGTGAAAGGAGGAAGGAGGAAGGAGGAAGGAGGTAGGGTAGAGGAAGAGTGGGCGCAGCTATAGGAGGTAGAAGCACAAGAAACGACCGCCGATTCCTCCACCTAGGCTGTTGGTCGGGTGCTGCGGTTGAGAAGCCGTGCTGGGCTTCACGCAAGGAATCGATTGAGTGAAGAAGGAGATAAGGGAAAGGGGGTTTTTATTTTTATTTTAATTTTGATTTACAAATGTTGCGTATTAGAATGGACGGAAGGGTCATGAGATGGAGGGAAATATTTGTCATGGTATTTTTCAGGGGATGATTAGTGAGTACTGTATTTGTGAGGGATTAGTATTTGTAAAGATGTTAAAAAAACGGGCGAGGGATTTGGTCCCATATTTGAAGGATGAGCCCTCACAAATAGACATCATTATTCACGATTTTTGGTTCCTCACAAATGTTCTTCAACAAAGGCCAAATTTTTTGTAGTGAACCCTGGCATACCCACCTTAGGGTTTCCTTTGCCAATGACTTAAGGCCACCTTCTCAATCCTGATCTTGGTGCCTGGGGGTCACCACTCACGGTGCCCACTAGTCATGCAATATTATAGGCCACCTTCTCATTCCCGAGCTTGGTGCCTGGGGTCACCACTCAAGGTGTCCATTGGTCTACCCATCTGGGCCTGACCTTTGGCATCATCCATCAGGGTGGCATGTAAGTGAGAGAATCCATACTTCTATTATTAATGAGATAATCATAGTGACTTTATAGTTTGCAAGTATGAACATCCAAACTGATAATTTGCATTCAATGCGATTAACCATCCAAAAAATCCTCGGGAAACTAAGGCAGTTATTCATAATTAACCACATACCTGATTTGGAAGTCTCAAGGATTGTAAGAAGAATATCCAATTAATCAAATAGCCAACCAAGTCAGGCAACCAACAAGAAACCTGGAAAACATGTGCAAATTAATTACTCATATGTTCATCATGCTCTTACTTTAATGAATTAGAATTCCCTCCTAGGGTGTGCCTAAGTTGAATTAGGGTTTTCCTTAACGTTCTTTATATTCATTTCTTAACATTTACCTTTTAGGTCAACTAAACCCTAAAACACTGTTTCCTTGTTCCAAAACCCTAATTACTTAGTCATTCATATCTAAGCCTCTTTACTACCAATCTATCTTATGATTAGTTCTAACTTCATCTTATACATAAGATTTCAGAACATAACTTATTTAAAGTCAAAAACACCTAGATTAGGGTTTCTAAGTTTTCAGGTATATCTTCACTCATATGAGACCTTAAAACATCCATTTTACATGTTAAAACTTTATCTCTTCAAGTTTTCTATTCCAAGGATTCTTAACTAAACTTCAGATCAAAATATATCTTTTTAATATATTCATATCCTCGAAATAAAATTCATTAAAGTCATATTACTCAACATTAGGGTTTTTAGGCTCATTATCACACTTTCTTAGCCATAGCACCCTAATTCAGTAAATCGTGGGTTTTTAAACTCAAATCGGACTCATATTATCCATTTTATGCCAAAAGGATAATTGTCCATTCATAATACCAACTTAAGTAAATGAACTCATCCCTAATCATCATCTAGGGTTTTGATTGCACTTAAAGTATTAAATTTACTAGCTTTGTGTACTTTTCAATTTAGAAGCAAAATTAATCTGTAATAGTATTTTTATTGGATTCCTGGTATTTTTCTAATAAATTTTCATATACAACTTATTTTCATTAGAGCTACCAACCTTTAGTTATGATTTTAGCAAGAAAACTATATTCTGACCAATCGCTAGGTGACACATCAGCATCTTACCCCATTTTATTCATTTAGGCAGCTGGCTGGGTTTATTGGTGAAAGGGCATCTTTGTCCTTCTTTGTTGATCACGATCTACAAGCAATTGGGGGGCAGTTTCGTCCATCCGCCTGCATCGTCTTCAACCCCCGATCTTTCCCTCTCCGCGACACAACGCCAAGGTGGGTCAACCCGTGTGTTGACCTCGAGATTCAAGGCACTGTGGTGCCAAGCAAGGGAACCGAATCCCTTCCTAGGCCAACCCGGACTGGACGGTGGCCCGCAACTGAGGCAAGATGGCCTGTAATGGCCGGCAGCGGCGCCCCTGCGGCCGAGCACAAGTAGGGGGAGGAGGAGCGTTGTTGCTGTAAAGTTGGGAGCGAGGAGGGGTCCATTTAGTCCCGCGAAGAGATTGGGATGGGGTTCCAATCTCAATGAGAAACTTTACCCTCTTTATATAGGCATGGATATACAGGGTGGTTGGCGGGAGTCTTGGAGGTTGGGGAGTTCTCCCACAACTTCCTAAAGATAGCCAAACCCAGGCTCGTTGAGATCGGTTTTCCAATCTGAACCTGGTGGACTAATTTCTAAGAGTCCTCGTCAATCAGGGAGGGAGAAACTCGGAGGGAAAATAGGGAACTGAAATGTTCCCTTTCACAGTTTGTCCCAGTCTGTTCCAAGCTAGGAGATGAATGGGAATCCTTGGATCCCGATCCTATGGCCAGGGATGCGAGCGAAAATAGGAGGGAACTGGGTCCATATTTCCCAAATCGTGACATGTATATCAAAAACCAATTATCCTTCACACTTTAGGACAACTTCAAAATTCCATATCCCAAAATCTATGCATCCTTTTGCAACCAAATTTTAATGGAAATTTCCTTTTGGCTTTATTTACTCGCATATCAAAATTGAATCCCAAATTCCAAAGAAAAAGGGTGTTTTCTTCATAAACAAGCTATCTTTTAAATTAAGACACTTTAATTTGGTATTCCCTCTTTCTTTGCCATTAAATTATTATTTTGAATTCCTTGAACCTCAAGGAACCTTAAAAACTCATAATCCCATCTTAGGATTATTCCTTAGCCTTTTACTTATCCTTTATCTATTTTCTCTCTCCTCTTATTCATTTCTTTAGTAAAATATCTCTTTTCAAGGATTTCTCTTTATTTCTCTTTTATTTTCCTCATTGGTATTCCTTTTAACATTAGGAATCTTTGGGATACGAAATTACACCAAGGATAACTCCATTATACCTCTTTTCCCTTATTTTCCACATTTCGTCATTGGTTTCAATTTATTTCTTAATAAAGAAATACTTAATTAATCTTTTCTTTTCTTATTGCTTTAACTTTGCAATTTTGGACTCCTTGGGACCCAAGGAACCCATGTGGCACGAAATCCACCTTTGGATTAAGTTCTAGAGGTTTCCACATCTTTCTTTCCTTAAAAACTCAATTATTCATTTACTAATTGACTTTCCTTGTTATTGGGCCCAATAACCAATAAAGCCCACAAAACAATCATCAAGGCTATTGTAAATGAAATCCATTTATTCAAAATAGATTATATCATTATTCTTTCAAATATCTTTAATATGAGAAATTACATTTCTCACCAAATCAACCCAAAAATTGGGGTTGTAACAGACGGCTTTTTTATTTTGGTGGGGCAAATGATATTATTTTTGGATCAAATTTTTTGGGGAGCTAGATAAAATGCTCCTCTACAATTGCAATTTTTTTAAAAAAAAATAGTAGGAAGGGTGCGCGGGTATCTACCCGCGTGTGTATTAAAGATGAGCCATATAAATAAATATATATATATATATATATATATATATATATATTCATCTTTAATACCCGTGCGGGTAGCCTGATTTTTCGGTACCCGCCCATCCAAAAGAGTAACTACATGGTACACAAGAGTAACTATGAGATCAACAGAGTAACTATGTGGTACACAAGAGTAACTCTAAGACCAAAAAAGTAATTGCGTAGAAAATATACAATCAGTAAATATATGGACGGGTTTTTTTTATTTGGGGGGGAGGGGCAAATGATATTAATTTTGGATGAAATTTTTTGGGGAGCTAGATAAAATGCTCCTCTACAATTGTGAAAAAAAATATCAGGAAGGGTGCACGGGTAGCTACCCGCGTGGGTATTAAATAAATCCCCATATATATATATATATATATATATATATATATATATATATATATATATATATATATATATATATATATATATATATATATATATATATATATATATATATATATATATATATATATATTATTTATATATATATATATATATATTAGGCTAGTGTACACTCGATTATACCGGAGGCACCATACACCTCAATCATTTTTAAAGATGCAATAACTTTTTGAAAAATCTAAACCATTGATCTTCTTAAATATCTTAAGAACATACTATATAATAAATTTCAGCTCATTTGGATATTTATAGGTCGTGCATCTAAAGTATGTAAAAATCAGGCATTTCAAATTAGTTTTGCGCGTCAATTTTGTTGCCCTTGGATGAGTGACTTACACTCATCCAAATGATCTCAAATTTTCTATGTGGCCTATTATTATTGTAACCATTAAGGTCAATGTATTGGATTTTAGAAAAACATGGTTTAGATAGGCAAACACTATTGGGGTGTACAACGTAATCTGTACACTTGAGTGTACTCTAGCCTGACTATATATATATATATATATATATATATATATATATATATATATATATATATAAAGAGCGAGTATGATACTGCGGTCTCTTTGATTCACTCTCTTGTCTCCTTTTTTCAAAGAATTTTACTTCTACAAATATTTTTTCTCACTCTCCTATTAACTTTTATTATCTTTAATTCTGTATTTCTTTCTCCATCCCACGGAAATGGTTCCTTGATTCTCTCCTTTCAAACAACCAACACAAATATCCTTTACCGTAGGGACCTTTTCAAGGACGAATCTTCTCCCCGCACATTTTTAACAAATTTTATATGTCGCGTGCATGTGCATGTGTGCGTTCACTAGTATATATCACTAGTACATAAATGGTCTGTAGCGTCGGTTTTTTAAAGCCTGCAGCGTCACTTTTTAACCGACGCCTAGGTGGGCGTCACTACAGAATTTGGTCTATAGCGTCGGATTATTTAACCAAATAAAACCGACCTTACAAAGTAAACACCGACGCAAGAGGTTGTAAAAATTCTAACCTAGGCGAGAAAAAAGGAGCCTGTAAGGTCGGTTATTTCATAAAAACCGACCCTGTAAACGTTCTCGGTCGAGAAAATTGTCGACCGAGAACGTTTACAGGGTCGGTTTTTATGAAATAACCGACCCTAAAGATTGAATACCATTTCAGTGGTAACTCTCGGTCGAGAAAATTGTCGACCAAAAACTCTTTATAAAGTCGGTTTTATGAGAAAACTGACCCTAAAAATTGAATAAAACATTTCAGTGTAAGACTCGGTCGACAAACTTCTCGACTGATAGTATTTCGGTTGAGAAGTTTGTCGACCGAGTCTTACACTGAAATGTTTTATTCAATCTTTAGGGTCGGTTTTTTCAAAAAACCGACCTTATAGAGGACATGTAGACTCGGTTTTTTACAAAAACCGACGTTAGAAGTTCTATTTCGGTCAAAAAAAATTTGACTGAAGAGTGTACAATGAATTCAATCTATAGGGTCGGTTATTTAAAAAACCGACGCTAGAAGTTACGATTTTTTAAAAAAAAAAATTATGCTGAAATTGATATAGAACAGAAGAACAAGAAGATTCATATATTCTGGGAGAGGGGAGCATTGATGCTCAACCGTCACCATTCAAAACCACACATTCATAACAAAAATGATAATAAATATCATAATTTACAAAATGATAGAGTGCAAGTCTGAGATGACATATTACAAAAGTAAAAATATGAAAGAGTACGTACTCAAACCACATACATAAATGGAGCCGACATATTTAATCCAATGCTATTTCGACTTCACTTATAAAACACTCTGACCACTCTTCTCGGAAATCATTCAAGTCGACATGTGTGTAAGGCTGAGTTGAAAAGATCTGTAACAGAAAATGCACATGCTAATATTTTATAAAAATGACTACAATCACTTGTAAATTTATGATGTTATTCTTTATTACCTGACTTATAGTCTAAATGTCATGTGATGCTTGTTTGACAATAGCTTGCATGTATTTCATTACATAGTAGCCACAAGCTCAGTCATTATTTTGCATAGGACACTACAAATAATGAATTATACTTAGTGTTAGTAAACTACTATAAACATCAGTTGAGATAAGACTATAAGAGTTGACATATTAGAATTGAAAAATTAATACATATAAGACTAAGCAGTTGTCAAAGTAGCTACCTTGACATTTTTCAAAGTCAATGTCTTTAATTTTGTGGGTATTCATCCTCCAGCTTCACGAAAAGCCTTTATACCCTTATCACTTAAACAATAGTTGGTAAAATAAAAAATCTAAATAAAATATCATGTTGAAGCAATTGATTAAATTTATGCTTACTCCATAGCTGACAATTTTAGTTTGTGACTCCTTGTTGTTTTACCCATTGGGTCAAGATAATAAAGAGTCATCAATTTTGGGACAATCACCAGTAATTCCCAATGTCTAGCTCTGAGTAAGAATAAAACAAACATTAAAATAAATAGTTTCATTCATTATTAAAATTATATTGAATAATAATACTTACTGGACGTTAAAAGGAATTAGGATAATTTCCTTCCCCTCACTAGCAAAATATTTGAATGCATCAGAGAAGTACTCATTCACTTCCTCAATATTATTTGTCTCCACCTGACTAGTGACCGAAGGAACTAAGAATGCAATATTCTTTATATCAAAGTTGGTGACCTCGGTATATAAATGGCTGTTAAACATTTGTAATTATTTTCATATGTAGAAATAAGCTAAAAATTTGTATTGGAATTTTCTATATATATTGATAGATCCTTACCATATCCATACTTCTATTATCGAAGTGTTCAGCCAATCATACCGGAACAACTCTATAATATCGTCAAGAAAAATAAAATTCTCAAAGTCCCTCCCAACTGCATCTTCTGTTAACTTCACCATCATATTTGATCCCGATCTTTGGTTAGCTAAGTATCGACACAAACATTTAGATTTGCTTCCCAATTCGTCGAATGTAGTTTCGGGAATGAAAGATGGCTTGGGCATAGGAGGACGACTAGCAGAAGTTTTACTTTTTGGTTTACAAACCTGTTAATTAAATTACATACTTATATTACATGAGTTCATATATGCAGTCAAATATGAAAAATATGGTAGAAATAAGGTATACCTTGTCATTGATAACCAAGTGTCTAGGCCAACCCACCATAGCACCCTCAGCTTCTTGAACTGTACTATATTCAGGATTAGGTATGGGTAGTGGTTTGTCCCCCATTCCGTCATACACAAGCACTACTACAGAAACGGCCTTTGGCATCGGTCGTTTAACCCCATTTGGCGTCGGTTTCCGACCGACGCCTATGTGGGCGCCGCTAAAGGTCGAACACTTCGGCGTCAGTTTTTTAACTGACGCCTATTTAATCTTTAGGCATCGGTGTTTTAGTATATAACCGACGCCAAAAGTGTTTGCGCCACAGAAAATGGCGTCATCTAGGGAACTTTATGCGTCGGTTATCTACTAAACGACCGACGCCTATATGGAATATAGCGTCGGTCTTTTAGTAGATAACCGACGCATAAAGTGCCCTAGATGACGCCATTTTCTGTGGCGCGAACACTTTTGGCGTCGGTTATATACTAAAACACTGACGCCTATACTTCAAGACGACACGGCCGTGCTTCCCTGCACAGCCGTGTTTAGTACTATAGGCATCGGTTTTATATGAATAACCGACGCCTTTTCCACCACGGCCGTGCTATCCTGCACGGTCGGGTTGTTTGTACTATTAGGCGTCAGTTTTTATCAAATAACCGACGATGTAGGTCTTTGCTGATGGTTTTCTATAAATAACCGACGCCTATTTCTATTTTTTTTTTCATATCAGTTTGCAGGCCTGCTGTGACTGGTCAACAGGATGAGAACCTTTTTTTTTTTTTTTTTTTTTTTTTTTTTTAGTTTTCTGAACTGCAGGTTTACGACATCCATTGATATCAGCCTACAAACAGGCCGCAAACCTACAAAAGTCACAAGGAAAATTTCACACAAGTACATACATTCAGACATCAATTCAATTCTCACATTCACACATATAGAAACATTCAAATACATGTATTAACATTCAGAAGTATTCATTTACAAAGTATCATTCATTATCACTATCAACATCCCAATTATATCTTACAGTTGCCACTGTTTGTATGGCTTTTGCCCATTCTTCTCTTACTTCATTTAATGCTTCCATCGTATATGGAGCATGTATATTTTTTAAGCGTTTACCTATAGTGTGGTCAGTTTTAAACACCTGCAAAGAGAATGATGTATATATATAAGTAATAATATAAAAATAAGATTGATATATTTCATACTAACTAATAAGACTATATATAATACCTCATGTATGCTATCGATGTCCAATGCGGCATGTTTGATAATCATCTGTATAAATCGCATCACATAGTATGTGCATGCCCAGCCATTGTCTTGTGTAGCACACTATAAATTGAAACATACAAAATAATACAACTAAGCACAATTCACATCAATAATATATATAAATTTGAGTCGGGAACTTACTTGTACGTTCTGCCAATTTATTGGCTGGTTCTTTTTCCTTGGGACCGTTCCTCCAGCCTTTTTGAATGCATCTAAACCCCTACATGTTAATATAACACAATAAATTGCATAAGTAAATAGTAATGTAATAAAAGATGTTAACGGATATAAAAATGAAATATTTCTCACCAGAATAATGGCATTCTCATTACGTGTCCAATTTTAGTGTTCAATGTACTCCCCGCAGGATCTAGATAATAAACAGTGAATGTCCCGGGGACAATAACTAGTAACTCCCAATGTCTACCGCTAGAGGTAAGAAGTTAACAATTAATAACTCAAAATGCAAAATAAAAATGGAATTTTCTTAAGTCCAAATTATAAATAAAGTAAACTTACTTGACATTGAATGGAGCTATTATTATCGTCTTCTTTTGCTGACCAAAAATTGTAAAAGCATCTATACAGTATTGTTGAACATTATCAGGGTCTTTAGCTACCAAACTAATCAATGATGGAATCAAAAATCCCACATGATCAAATGCAAATTGTTTGCAATGATCTTCAACTAAGTAGCTGCAAAACATATAGGCGTATGCATTAATATATAAGAAACCAGATCACCGGATCTTACACAAGGTATATGGATGTATAAATAAGATCTCACCTTATCCATGTCTCTATCATTGATGTATTCAGCCAATCATACATAAACAGCTCAATAATATCTTGTATAAATAAAGAGCTATCGTATGATTGACCTGCATAATCTGCATCTAAAGAAACTATTATAGGGAAATGTATACTATGTGCCCGTAGCCAACATGCCATTCCCCTACAAGCAGGACCTAACGGGTATGTTAGGTCAGTTGGAACCTAAGTTGGTAATGCGGGAAGTGGAGGTGGAGGCCTAGGTGCTCCTGGTGTCTTCTTTTTAACCTGTATATATAATTTCAGATCAGTTGACATCATATATACACATTAACAGTCTAAATCAATGTAAATTTATCTTACAATTTCATTCATGTAGACGACATCTGCTTTGGGCCACAATATGACCCCGCCTTCTACCTCACCAAGTGTATCAATATCTGGGTGGGCATATGGCAACGCAACTTCCCTCCAATCGGGTAATACATGTAGCGGGCTCACACGAATGTAGCCCTGCGGCATTGGAGTCCCATGAAACGTTGCCCCAGGAAGGGACTGGTAAGCCTGCGCCTCTGCAACAACATAGTCTTGCATTCTTAAGCGGCATGGCTTCAATGCCTACAAATTTACATAAAGAATGTTATACATATATACATATAATCTTGAAAACATATCATCTTGAAAAGACTAGCTACAATGTCATAAACAATACTTACAACAGACGTGTTAGGCGATGGGTCTCCAGGATTACTCGCAGTCTGTGCATCAGGAGAAGAGTGGGTCGCCATAGGCTGATTGGAAGCCTGAGATGCCTGCCACCGCAGCAATTCTTCCTTGACCTTCTCAGCAACTACATCGTTGACCTTCTTAGCAACTAAATCCTAAACTCTCTTATTCTCCTATACATGGATAAAAGAAACATTAGCTTCTTATTAATGAATTTCCTTTTGCAGTAACATTATAAAAAAAGAATAGGTTACCTCTTCTTGAGAAAGTCCCGCTCTGGGTTTGCACTGGGATGGCCCAAAGAATGATTTGATGCCAACACCAACGCCGACACCTCTAACACGTCCAGGATGCTCTGGGTTACCCAGAGCAACTGTCAATTCATCCCTTGTGCCCTGAGGTATGAACGTGCCTTGTTTCCTCTGCTCGTGCAGCTCCCGCTAATCACCATTAACAGAAATTGGTAAGTTAACACCACAAATAATCAATATTCAAACGATTTCTCTAAGAGTTGTATTTTACCATTTTTGCAGCTGCCTCAGCAGTTACAGGCTTCTTTATTTCACCCTTCTTGTTTTTCCTGCCAGCTATCCAGATATCATGGCGAGGCATGGGTGTGGCAGACTCCTGAGTAGGAGCAGACTCCTGAGTAGAAGAAGACTGCTGAGTAGCCGCAGACTCCGCCTGTAGTCTTTGGCGAACGCTTGCATAGCCTTTTGGACCCATAGTGTGGTCATGCACATTCAGTGCACGCCTTGCTTTTTGTGCGTCACTGAGGGCCTAGTTAGTATGCACATTAATGATTTGGTTAGTAGCACTAAATGTTAATCTTGAATAGGTGAATACAATGTATATTAATTAAATTGGGAGTGACGCCTAATACCTTGAATTCTTCAGATTTTCTTGAAGCAACAAAATTGTCCCAATCTTCTTTGTCCAAGAAGTTCCATTGTTCAAGGGCTGACTTCTTCTTCTTATCACCCTCTTTTATGTATTCTCTGTTCATATTTGTCCTATAATTCCTAAGCATCTTTCCAGTGTGTTGCATCACACTTTTACGATGCAACTTCTCATCCAATGCAAACAGATTCTGTAAAATAGAAATGTTATTAACTAGTATCCAAAATAGAATTGCAAATAATAGAATTTGTAATCTACAAAATAGAATTGCAAATAATAATAACTCCGGCATAAATCCTTCCATATCAAGTCTTTTTTCCCTTGAGGAACTTTATGCCAATTATCATACTTAACACCACAATGGCTCTGAGTGGTACACCCAAGATAGTTTACAAAACTATTGCGGTTCACTCCAATTGCATTTCCTCCATTATCAAACTCCACCACCAATTTGGATCCACTACCACTTAGCGCTAATAACTTTTTCAACAGAGTGATGCCCCTTTTCTTGTTAAGTGTTTGGTGCTGCGCATCAAGTTGCTCCAGTGCTTCAGTGGGTACAGGTACATCATCAACCTAAAATTTGACAAAAATAAACACACTAAATTAGCCCAATATAAAAATATAGGATATATGACATAACTAGAAGATAATGAATTTTATAGAAATATAGGATATGTTTTTAGAACTTACATTGGTATCCTCGCCATGCTCATCATGGACAGCATGCTCATCATGGACTTCATGCTCATCATGGACATCATGCTCATCATGGTCAGCCATCTGAAAATGTCATTAAAAAGGCAGACATTTAGCATTTGTATTAACTAGAAAAAGGCAAACATTTAGCATTTGTATTAACTAGAAAAAGGCAAACATTTAGCATTTGTATAAACATACATGTCTCTAAAATTGTGATCTTTTATCAATTAACAATCCTTCATTGTGATCTCCGCACACATATAAGTCATCATTAGCTTCAATATTTTGTGGAGTTGGCAACCCAACTGAGAATGGACTGGAGTCATCATACTTATCATAGTACTCTTCTTCATCTATAGGATCTTCAATGAATTGTCTTTTACCATGAAGAACAACCGACCATTTATCATTCGCAGATCATCGATATAGAATATTTGTTTCGCCTGTGATGCCAACATGAATGGTTCACCCTTCTCGCCAATCTTTTCAAAGTTCACCAAAGTGAAACCCAATTCATCCACTATAACTCCTTTGGTGTTATCAACCCAATTACATTTAAAGAGCGGAATTTTGAAATCTATGTAGTCAAACTCCCAAATGTCCTCAATGACACCGTAATATGACATTTTAGCTTCACGTGGACTCTTATCCTTTGCACTTGCAAAGTACATAGTCGACGCTTGAAGAGTGACCCCACTATTTTGGACGACACTCTTATCATCTTGGCGCTTTGTGTAATATGTGAATCCATTAATGTCAAACCCTTCATAAGACATAACATTCGGTTTTAGTTTAAAGGCGAGGCATTTGATAGTTTATGTAATATCATTTGGTGTTTGAGATAGTTGATGTAAGACTTTATCTTCAAACCACTTAGTAAAAGTCTTATTATGCTCTCTAGCAAGCCACATTGAACTTGCTCGAGGATGTTGTCTCTTTATGAAATTGGTATGTTCCTCGATATAAACACTCACTTCGTCCATATTGTGTAAAATATACAAGTGAGCTTGTTCCAACTTCTCACGGTTGATTACTTTCACCCGTGATCCCAAAATTCCTTTGCCCTCCTCAATATTCTTCTCATTATCAGGAGTGTCATTACCAATGAGAAAGTCATTGCAAAAATCCATAACCTCTCTTGCCACATAACCTTCAATAATACTCCCTTCAGGCCGATAACGGTTTCGAACATCACCTTTAAAAACGCTCATGTATCGTTCAAAGGGATACATCCAATGCAAGAAAACGGGTCCCAACATTTTCACTTCCCTAGTCAAGTGGACAACAAGATGTACCATGATATCAAAGAACAAAGGAGGGAAATACATCTCAAGCTGACATAGGGTAACAACCACTTCTCTTTGCAAATTATCGAGAGTATCAGTGTCAATAACTTTACTGCATAGACTGTTGAAAAAAAAACAAAGTCTGGTAATTGCAAACCTTACATGCTTCGGCAATATAGATCGAATTGCCACGGGTAATATTTGTTGCATTAGAGTGTGACAATCATGAGATTTAAGACCTATCAACTTCAGATCTTTCATTGATACCAATCTACGGATTTTGGATGAGTAACCATGTGGCACCTTAACATTTACCAAGCATTCACAAAAAGTTTTCTTCTCCTTTCTAGACAACGTGTAACAAGAGGGAGGTAAGTATGTTCTTTTACTACCCATTTCACGTAATTCTGTTAATTCTGACCTTATTCCCATTTCACGTAGGTCCAGTCTGGATTTTATCCCATCTTTAGTCTTACCTGGTATATTTAATAGAGTACCAATGATGCTATCACAGACATTTTTCTCAACGTGCATTACATCGATACAATGCCTGACTGTCAAAGAACTCCAATAAGGAAGATCCCAAAATATTGACTTCTTCTTGAATGAAGAATTGTCACTCCGTGTGGCCATACTACATTGTGATTTCTTACCAAATTCATTGACAATGTCTTTTACTCTTTTATAAACAACATCCCCTGGTATAGGTTTAGGTGCACTCTGTTCATCATTCCATCCATTGAATGCTTTGCGCTTCCTACGATACGGATGGAATTTTGAAAGAAACCTTCGATGACCAAGATATACAGTCTTGCCGCCATGTTTTAGTCTAATTGAATCAGTGTTTTCTTCACATATAGGACACGCTTTAGCTCCTTTGACACTATATCCAGACAAATTCCCATATGCTGGAAAGTCATTAATAGTGCAAAACAACATAGCGTGCAAATGAAATGTCTCTCTTACTGAAGCATCATAGGTCATCACACCTTCAGCCCAAAGTTTCTTTAAGTCATCAATCAAAGGTTCAAGATAAACATCGATATCATTTCCGGGTTGTTTAGGGCCCGATATCAACAATGACAACATAACGTACTTATTTTTCATACACATCCAGGGAGGAAGATTGTATATAACAAGCATGACTGGCCAAGTGCTATGTTGGCTGCTCAATGTCCTGTACGGATTCATCCCATCTGTACAAAGCCCAAGTCTTAGATTCCTATCTTCTTCACCAAATTTGGGGTACAATAGATCAATCTTCTTCCACTGTGGGGAATCAGACGCATGTCGCAAGATCCCATCATTATTTTTCTTAACATCTGCATGCCACCTCAAATTCTTCGCATCTTTCGGATTTGCAAACAAGTGTTGAAACTGTGATATTATAGGTAGATACCACAACACCTTGGCAGGAGAACCAGTTTTGGACTCCCCTGAAGTCGTCAATTTATACCGTGACGCACCACATTTTGGACAATCTTTCAAATCTACATAGTCCTTTTGAAATAATACACAATCATTCGGGCATGCGTGTATCTTCTTGGCCTCCATTCCCATTGGGCACAACATTTTCTTTACCTGGTATGTTGAGATTGGCAGCTCGTTTCCTTCAGGAAGCATTTCTTTCAACAAAGTCAACAATGAAGTGAAGCTTTTGTCGCTCCATCTATTGTTAGCTTTCAACTTATACAATCTCAACACAGCGCTAAGCTTCGTAAACTTAGCACAGCCTGTGTATAACGGTATCTCAACATCATGCACAATGTTTCTAAAGATAGGAGGTGGATCGGTGTGCTCTACCCTACAACTATCCAGCATCACATCAACGATGTCTGTTGGAACTGGTTCGTTCACATTTACGTCATCGGAGGCAATTTCTTCTTCCACCCAAGCACTGCTATCGACATCTACTGGTTTCGATTTTGAAATCTCTCCATGCCAGTGCCATTCTGTATAGCCTTGTACAATCCCGTTGCACATGACATGACTTTTGATTTCCTCACCAGTGTTGACTTTCAAGTTGTTACCGCAATGCCTACATGGACAGTAGAACCTATCTGTAGGGTTTTTCCTATGTTCCTCGGCAAATCTAATAAACTGATCAAGACCAGATATAAACTCTGGGGTGCAACGATTACGAATGGACATTCATGATCTATCCATTCTATGATCAAAGAAAACAAGTATATATTAGGAAACAAGTATATATTAGGAAACGATTAGGGTATACACTTACATCCTAAGTGTATAATGTGATGTCATTCTTATATATAATAAATGTGTACCACCTATCCCATCCTTGAACACCTAATCTCACTAGTAAGTGTATAATGTGTATTGGGTTTTCAAGAAAATTTTGGCAGCATTTCCCCGCTGTTCTCTAAGTACATATGTACTTAGAGAACAAACGGGGAAATTCTACCGAAATTTTCTCGAAAACCCAATACACATTATACACTTACATCCTAAGTGAGATTAGGTGTTCAAGAACAGTCCCAAACCGGGGACTATCCAAGATTTACTCCTAATGAGTCAATCTTGGACGGGTTTATAGGCCAACAAACACATTTGATGTCATTCTTATATATAATAAATGTGTACCACCTATCCCATCCTTGAACACCTAATCTCACTAGTAAGTGTATAATGTGTATTGGGTTTTCAAGAAAATTTCGGCAGCATTTCCCCACTATTCTCTAAGTACATATGTACTTAGAGAACAAACGGGGAAATGCTACCGAAATTTTCTCGAAAACCCAATACACATTATACACTTACATCCTAAGTGAGATTAGGTGTTCAAGAACAGTCCCAAACCGGGGACTATCCAAGATTTACTCCTAATGAGTCAATCTTGGACGGGTTTCTAGGCCAACAAACACAATAATAGATATCTACAATGAAGCCGGACTCCATACAAACAGTATATAATTTAGTGATCATTGTTCATTCTAATTTATACCAATGTACAAGTAATATAAAGAACAATGTGGATTATATGGGACATACATTCATTGTTCATTGTCCATTGTCCAACATTAGGTACAACACTTGAAACATACATTCATTTATGAGTAAGCGATATAAGATTAAGATCCATATAAAAATTAGGGCAGAAGGAAGAAATAAATCTTCTTTAGGATACAATAGACCCTTATGGATGTATTTAGGGTCATAGGTACCATCATAGAACAAAAGGGGTACACTATAGGATTTAAGATCACACTACATCATGTATTTTATACAAAATTACATGTATGTGTATATAAAAAATATATTTATAAGGAACTTCTATACATATCAGTATCTCTAATCATTAAAATCGGCAAGCAGATCAGTAATTGTAAATAACAAACTACAAATTGTTGAATTAAAGTAATCACTAAAGTAATACTAACCAGTAGTACCAATCATTAATCACTGAAAGCAGCAAGGAAATCAGTAAAACTAATCATGCATTACTAGTATAATAGAGCAATAGGATATTTACTTCGATGCATTACAGCAGTACCCAATTATTTCAGCTTACATACCTTTCGTTAGCGGCGGCGGACAAGTAGGCGTGCTCCCAGCAGTGGTGGTCGAAGCAGGAAGAAGGGGGGCGGCGCTGGGCGTGAGCAGGGAGGAAGGAGCTACGGCGGAGGGCGACGCTGGACGAAGTAGGAAGAAGCTAGGGCGGTGACGCTGGAAGAAGCTACAGCGGCGGGCGACGCTGGAAGAAGCTAGGGCGGCGACGCACAGCAGCAACACCGGCAGCGTTGGTGGGGCGAGGAGCACAGGCGGAGGAGAAGGAGCGGTGACACATCGGTGAGCAGCAGCACAGGAGAAGGGGGCGCGATGGAGAAGGGGGCGCAGAGAAGAAGAAGGCAGCAGCAGTGGCGGCGCGGCGGCGCTGTCGTGGAGAAGGAGCAAAGAAAAAGGGAAATCTGCGGCGACAACAGAGAAAAAGGGCAATCGGCTCGCAATGAAACAGAAGAAAGGGGAAGTGTCGGGCGATCGCGGGATATTAAGTTCCCAAATAGCGTCGGTTGTTTAACACAATCGACGCCTAAACATATTTAGCGTCGGTTGTTTGAAACAATCGACGTCCAATTGGACGATATTTTCACGAAATTATTTGGCAGGAAACACTTTCCGCGTCGGTTATCAAAGGATAACCGACGCTGAAAGTGTCACTTTTCGCGCAAATTTCCATCGCACATACGCGTCGGTTTTTATCTACATAACCGACGCTGAAAGTGACACTATATTTTTTGCTCGAAAATTGGATTTCGCGGGCGACTTTAAGCGTCGGTTGTTTATAAACAACCGACGCTGTATTCAAAGTGGTACCCGTGTCTGGTTGGTCTTCGAATATAGACGTCGGTTTGCCTAAATAACCGACGTCTAATATTATAGGCGTCGGTTTCCCTAACGAACCGACGCCCAGAAAAGCGACACTGAATGCTGTTTCTGTAGTAGTGAAGATGGATAGACACACGGCAGATGTCATCAGTAATTTGTTGGCAATGCAATGTACCACCAAGGTTGTACACTTTGCCCGCTGCCACAACATTATATTCTGGAATCTCCACTGCAAGTTTACAGTTCATACCAACCTAGATTGAAATAATATAAGTTATATAAGAAACAGTAGAATAGATACATGTTACAACTATATATTATCATATATTTATCATACTAATAACACAACATATAGAACAAAAACTTACTGCAGATTGTTGTACTGGTTCATCGGGAGTGCTCCCATGACCTTCTACAACTGTAGCATGGCCTTGTACCTCATCACTTGAGAGACGTGCAGTATGAATAGGTTGAGAAGGTTGAGTAGGCTGATATGAAGACATTATTTCTTTTACTTTCTGCGCTACTAATGCTTCAACATCCTCTTGTGTAAGACCTCCTACATGACCTATTTTAGATTGCGAAGGGCCAAAATAAGACTTGAATCCTATGCCAGCTCCTAATCCCCTAAAACGGCCAGGATGCTCCTTCGTACCAAGAGCAACTGCTAGTTCATCCATGTAGCCAGTTGGGATGAACTTTCCTTCCTTCCTTTGCTCGTGGAGATCAATCTATTCATAGTTAATAAAAATATTAAATCACAATATCAATTAGATATAAATAAATCTAAGTTTGTGGAATTACTCTTTACTTAGTTGGGATAAACCTACCATCTTTTGTGCCACCTCCTTAGTTGCAGGGTTGACAATTTCACCGGCTCGATTGTTTCTAGCATCAATCCATGTCATGTGTCGGGGTGGTCGCTCAACTTGAGTTGTACTAGATTCTTCTCCAGAAGATGATTTCTTCTCTTGTAGTTGGCGGCGGAAGGCATAACCACCGGGCCCCAAGCGATGGTCATGCACATTTTTAGCCCGTCTTTCCTTTTGAGCCTAGTGAATAGCCTGATCATTTAAAACGAGGTATTGCAATTTAGACTTGGCAAACATGTATAAAAAGATTCACCTCCTTAATTGTATAAAATTAAATATTCATACAATACATCACAATCTTTATTACCTGAAACTCTTCCGATCTCCTAGCTGCAACAAATCTTTCCCACACCTCAGGATCAATAAAAATATATACATCTGTAGCTTTCTTCTTTTGTTTAGGATTATTTATAAATTCCCTTACAAGATATGTCTTAAAACCCCTCCATCGTACACCACAACGTTGTATCACTCTTTTCTTGTGATCTTTTTCATTTAGATGAAAAACACCCTATACATACAAAAGAAGCAATTAATAATGTTGTTTTGAAAAGGAATTAATTCCAAGCAAACTAAATTAGAATCAATAGATAAAAAACATATCACTTCCACTCACAGATATATCTTTCCATATGAGGTCTTTTTTGGCATTAGGAACATCATGCCAATTTTCTATATCTATTGGCACCTTAGTGCGTGCGGTCGCCCCTACGTAATGCTTGAAAGCACTAGCATGTTCCCCAACAGGTGCTCCTGTCATATCAAACTGGACTGGCAATTTATCCCCTTTAGCCCTGAGCTCCTACAGCCTACGCATCAATGTAGGACCTCTACAGGTCTTAGCATCACCACTACCATCCTCATGGTGCTCATGCTCAGAATGTTCATCTTCATGGTGCTCATGCGCAAAATGTTCATCTTCACTCGCCATTTTAGAACCTGCAAGTATACATGATAAAAAAATAAGTGATAATAAAAGCACAAGTGATAAGGTATACATGATAAGAAAATAAATAATTCAAATATGTACGGTGACCCCTGATCTCCACTGATAATTCTTTTCTAATACCCATTAATTCTAAATCTTTTCTAGATTTGATGCCATCTTTAGTCTTTCCTGGTATGTTCAATAGACATCCAACTTCGATCCATTTTCTATATCACATTAAAATTAATTATAAAACTAACAGTTTAATATTGATACTATAATCATCTGTAAGTTTTTATTGATAGAAAGTTAATTTTATATACTAAAGTGTACCACCTATCCCATTTTTGAATATTTAATCTCACTAGTAACTGTATAATGTATGTTTAGTTTTGAAGAAAATTTCAGCAGCATTTCCCCTAAGTTCTCCAAGTACACCGATGTAAATGGCAAATAACCACTCACATATGTACCCAGAGAACAAATGGAGAAATCCTACTGAAATAATCTACAAAACTAAACATACATTATACAGGTACATCCTAAGTGAGATTAAAATATCCAAAAACAGTCCCAAACCGGGGACTATCCAAAGTTTACTCCTAATGAGTAAATTTTGAACGGGTTTCTAAGTTAATATATAAATGCATTATTTTCATATTTATATATTAAGTTAAACATCATGCATCAACCCTAAAGTGTCAATCTAGGAGTACACATTTCTAATCTAGTATTAATTTCTAAAATTTATATTATGATTACATATGAAAAAACACATTCATGTTTTTATTATTGGGTTATCAAATCATATAAAATGGAAAATACTTGTACAAATTAGCAAAGTCAAGCCGTTTCCAACAGTCCAAAGATTGAAATCATTATAATATTCAGAACTATTTGTGAACATTACAGCAAATATGATTAAAACATTTATAGCTCCAACATAAAACATTTGAGATGGACATGGAAGCAGCAATGGCGGCGGGCGGGAATGAAGGGGAACAGGGAACGAAGGAAGCTCGAACTTACTTGGAAATGGCAGCGAGCTTCGTGGAGGAAGAGAAGAACTTCACGGAGAGGCAGCGACCTTCGTGGAAGAGTGGAAGGCGGCGACAGCGAGCTTCACGGCAACGAAGAGCTTCATGGAAACGACGGGCTTCGTGGAGGAAGAGGGGAAGGCGGCGACGACGAGCTTCACGATCCTCTTCGCGGTGACGACGAGATTCACGATCCTCTTGGCGGCGTGGAGAGGAGGCAATGACTTCATGGAGAAGCGGCAACGGCGGAATGACAAAGTGAAAAGGGGTTTCGCGGCGCCGCGGGAGAGATATTAGAAAAGAGAAAAGGGTTTCGCGGGAGTAAAAAGACTAAAATTTCGGCTTTTTGCACGGAGCGAAAAATTGTAGCGTCGGTTAACAAATAAAACCCGACTCTACAGATAAACGGTGCTCGTGTCGGGTTGTTTAATAACAATCAAACACAAACGCGGTCGACAAATTTGTCGACCGAAAGGACCTCTAGGTTCGGTTAATAGGTAAACCTGACGCTACAAGTGCTAATACGAAGAAATCTGACTCGTTTCGGTCGACGATTTGTCGACCGAGAAGGAGCAAGATTTCTTCGTATTAGCACCACTAGAGTCGATTTTTTCGTATAACCGACCCTAGAGGTGCTTATACATGTGTGAATAACTAAACTGGATATTTTCGGTCGACAATATTATCGATCGAGACCCCCTATAAGGTCGGTTATTAGAAAAACCGACCCTAGAGGTGCTTCTAAGAAAGAATTCTGGCTTCATTCGATCGACAAATTCGTCGACCGAATATGTCGGTCGACAAATTTTTCGACCGAATGAAGCCAGATTTCTTTCTTAGAAGCACCTCTAGGGTCGGTTTTTCTAATAACTGACCCTATAAGGGGTCTCGATCGACAAATTCGTCGACTGAGGAGCTCTAAAGTGCTTCCACAACCCTAATAATTATGTTATGTGAAACTTTAATGTATGGTGATGTCGTATGAAACCCTAATATGGGATAATGTTATATGAAACCCTTATATGGAATGATGTTTTGTGAAACCCTAATATGGAAATGTTATGTGAAACCTTAATATAGGGTGGTGTTGTGTAAAAACCCTAATATGGGATAATGTTATGTGAAATTTCAATATGGGATGATGATATGTGAACCCTAATTAATAAAGATGGGAAACTCTAGCCCTAATGAGGGAATAGAGATGTTATTTTTGTATTGCATGATGTTGATATGAAATGGATATGGTTGATATGAAATTGAGATGATTGTGTAACAAATATCCTGAATACCTTGGTTAGACGACCTGAAGGTAATAGTTACCTGATAAGTGATAACCATGTTTAGTGATGAACTAAGGGTTTGAATACCCAGAATCAGCAAATGTGATGATGGTGGTATTGAGGGATGTGAATTCCCAACAATGAGACAAAAGATTGAGATCCCAATGATTTATAACGTTTTGAAAAGTACTAAACTCTATTCAAAAATTCAGTCGGTCGACTATTTGTCGAACGAAAGAGTTCTAGGGTCGGTTATAAGGAAAAAACCGACCCTAAAGTCATCCTCGGTCGATAATATTGTCGACCGAATTTGTCTCGGTCGATAATATTTTCGACCGAGATTAACCCTATTTCAATGTTTTAAATTAAGTACCAAGTGTGTGTGTATGAGATTAACTAAGTGATGCTTTGTCAAATTTAGCCATAATTTATTTTTCAATCATTTGAAATAACAATATTCTTATATAACATGTATATGTCCAAATGAAGCCATGGAAAACACTTTTATTCATAACAATTTAATGCCCATACATTTTATAAGATGAAACATGACATACTTGCTTTATAAAAAGATATACATTACATCATTACAAAGATATCTCATAATCTCACTGGAAAGACCGAAGGATTACATCAATGTTTGGGTCTTTTCCAAGAAAGGGCTCAGCTCCATAATATTTGACCAGTGTCTGCCACTCCAAGGCACCTGTCATGGTTAAGGCGTAAGCCTCCAAGAAGGTGGGGACACGATCAAAGCGAAAGTTGGCAACAATGTGTTGAAGTTGAATTGGGGAAAACTGAGTATGTGTGAGATCAGGAGATGGTGGAGGTGGAGTTTGATAGTAGTTGTAGGAAGGATTGTAGGAATTTATCATGCCACGATTAAGGGAATAGGGATATTCATCAGGTTGGTTAGGAGAGAGAGCTTGCATCCTTTGGTTTAAATAAGTCATGCCATGGTGATTATAATCCAATTGCCTACTTAGGTGATATTGGGAGCCAACAATGTATGTCAAGGTATTTGTAATAGGATCATGGGGTAGGTTGGTTGGAGGAGGTGGTGGAGGTATGTCTTGGGTGGATGTCTCCCCTTCAGTCCTAGTCCTTTTGTGGCCAAAGTCAATTCCCATCTTTTCCACCGTGTTTTTACTTATTTTTTGGGGTTTTCTATCCCATGTGTAACCTAAGTCGTCCTCAATATTCTTCTTAAGAAAATGTTGAGTGATTTGGCATAATAAGTCAGCATATGGTGGATTGTTAGAAAACTCAAACATATTCTTAACGATGATACGAATAAAGTTTATGGGAATACTTTTGAGAATGGCATAAATAAGGTACATACGAAAGGTGGGTACTTCAGATTTGTTTTCTCTAGGATGGATATTGGTGGCAACAATGAGATTTATGATCCTAGCTTCAGGTTTTAAATTTATGGCATAATAGGTACCCCTATCTTCATGACAAGTCGTATTTGATAGAAAGATGGCTCTTTTGACATCACTAAGGCTAATTGTAGTGTTATCTTGGGAGAGTTTGTTGAGTGGAGTTCCTCTAGTGAGATCAATAAAAATTTTATATTCTTCTATATCTATGTCAAGCATATCAAGAATACCCTCCTCAGTAAAATGGAATCCATACCCACCAACCATAGAGGAGAAGGAATCATGTTCAGGATGTTCGGCTAAATTGGCATAGAATTCATTAACTAGTTTGGAGGAGTAGGATTGGAAGGAGGGATTTAGAAAATCAGTCAAATGTTGCACCTCGAAAAGTTCCTCCAAATCGACAATACTTTGGAAGTCCATGACGTCGACTGGCCTTCGTGGAAGAGGAGTTTTTTAGGAGAGCCTGAGGTAGCGGTCGACTGCAGCTTGGTCGATGAAAGGGACGTCGTTGATGACCGGCAGCGGTGCAAGGCCCGTCCTTCCTTTCCTACCTGCAACTTGCTTCTTTCCGCGCGTAGATGATGAAGCCATTTCGTTGCTTTGAAATGGAGAAATAGCAAGCAAAAATTGGATGTAGAGAAGCTGAAGATTTTCACAAGAATACATTAGAGAGGAGCTAGAGAAGTGAGAATGTGAAGGTGTGAAGAAATGGATCGTTTTGGGTGCTATTTATAGCAAAATAGAGCCAATTTCGGTCGCCAATTTGTCGACCGACGGCCGCAACGGTCGTCTATCGGTCAGCCAACGGTCGATCGAAAAAATAGCCGTTACGATGGTCATCTGTCGTATTTATAGCCGTTAACGATTGAAATTCTAGCCGTTACGACGGTTGATTTTTTTATCCGTTACGACGGTTGATTTTTTTAGCCGTTATGACGGTTGGTTTTTCTAGTCGTTCCTTGGTCGACAAATTCGTCGACCGATATGTTTCAGTCTATATTGCCGACCGAATGGACTTCTAAGGTCGGTTATTAAGAAAATACCGACCCTAAAAGTTGCTTATACACATGAAAACTAACTCCTTATCGGTCGACAAATTTGTCGACCGAAAATGCTCTAAGGTCGGTTATAAGTGCAAATCTGACGCTAGAGGTGCTTATACATGCGTGAACTATCCGGATCCAGAATAGATATCGGTCGACGAATTTGTCGATCGAGAAAGAGCCAGATTTCCTTCGCATAAGTACCGCTAGGGTCGGTTTTAAGGAAAAAACTGACCTTAGAGGTACTTATCGGTCGACGAATTTGTCGACCAAGTGAATCGGTCAAAATATTGGTCGACCGAGGAAGGCTCTAAGGTCGGTTATAAGTGCAAATCCGACGCTAGATGTGCTTATACATGCGTGAACTATCTGGATCTAGAATAGATATCGGTCGACGAATTTGTCGACCGAGGAGGCCTTTAAGGTCGGTTTTGTAGGAATAACCGACCTTAAAGGTGTTGAACCGAGGAGGACTGTAAGGTCGGTTATAAAGAAAAAACCGACCCTATAGGTGCTTGTATACATGAAATTCAGCTCTTATTCGGTCGACGAATTTGTCGACCGAGGATCCCTGTAGGGTCGGTTATAATGTATAACCGACCCTATAGATCGAGGCGGGAAGCCAAAACCAAGCAAATTTTTTTCCGCCGGAAAAATTGTCTATAAGGTCGCTTATTTTAGAAAAACTGACCCTATAGAGATGTACTACAAGGTCGGTTATTTTAAAAACAGCGACTCAAAAGGTCTTAAGTGGTGCCCGCGTTTTTATTAGACATATAAGGTCGGTTATTTGGAAAACCGACCCTATAGAGATACACTACAAGGTCGGTTATTTTAAGAAAAGCGACCCAAGAGGTCTTAAGTGGTGCCCACATTTTTTATATACATATAAGGTCGGTTATTTGGAAAACCGACCCTATAGATCTACACTACAAGGTCGGTTTATTTAAAAAAACCGACCTAAGAGGTCTTAAGTGGTGCCCACGTTTTTTTTAGACATATAAAGTCGGTTATTTGGTAAAACTGACCCTACATGTAGTGACGTTATAACCCATTTCTGTACTAGTGTGTATATATATATATATATATATATATATATATAGAGAGAGAGAGAGAGAGAGAGAGAGAGAGAGAGTTAGGCTAGAATACACTCGAGTGTACGGATCGCACGAATACACTCAAGTGTGTTTTCATATCAAGACTATTTTTTTGCAAAATGTAAACCGTTGATCTTCACTGTCATACTATAACTAGGCTACATACAAATTTTGAGCCCATTTGGATGAGTGTAAGTCACTCATCCAAGGGCAACAAAATCGACGCGTGAAACTAATTTGAAATGTATAATTTTTGCGGTCTTCATAACATGAGCTATACATATCCAAATGTGTTCAAATTTTGTGTATGAGTTGTTCACGTGATGTTTAATAAGTTCAACAGATTAGATTTTCAAAAAAAATATTGCATCATGAAAAACTACTTGAGTGTATTCCGCTCCGGATACACTCGAGTGTATTCTAGCCTGACTCTCTCTCTCTCTCTCTCTCTCTATATATATATATATATATATATATATATATATATATATATATATATATATATATATATATATATATAGGGTATATCTTCGCTACCTGTGCGGGTAACTAAGATTCGCTACACGTGCATCAATTTTGTAATAGGAAGGCATATATTTGTAATGAGACAATCCAAATTGTAATAGACAGACTCACTTTGTAAATACAGCGTGATGTTTGTATTCTCCGTCTAGAAACAGTAAAATATATATTTATGACTGTAACAGCGTTGTAATACAAAACGAGTCTTTGTATTACAATTTTGAACATCTCATTACAAATTTGGACTGTCTCATTACAAATGCATGCCTTCCTATTACAAAACTGATGCACGGGTAGCAAATCTTAGTTACCCGCACGGGTAGTGAAGATATACCCTTATATATATATATATATATATATATATATATATATATATATATATATATATATATATATATGGTATATCTTCGCTACCCGTGCGGGTAACTAAGATTCACTACCCGTGCATCCGTTTTGTAATGGAAAGGTATGCATTTGTAATGAGACAATCCAAATTTGTAATGAGATGACCGAAATTGTAATACAAAGACTCGTTTTGTATTACAACACTGTTACAGTAATAAATATATATTTATTATTGTAACAGCGTTGTAATACAAAACGAGTTTTTGTATTATAATTTCGGTTGTCTCATTACAAATTTGGTTGTCTCATTACATATATGTGTCATCCCATTACAAATTTGATGCACGGGTAGCGAAATCTTAGTTACCCGCACGGGTAGCGAAGATATACCCATATATATATATATATATATATATATATATATATATATATATATATATATATATATATATATATATATATATATATATATATATATAGAGAGAGAGAGAGAGAGAGAGAGAGAGAGAGAGTCAGGCTAGAATACACTCGAGTGGATAGATCACGCCGTACACCTCAATTGTGTTTGCATATATAGACCATGTTTTTCCAAAATCTAATCCATTGATCTTAATGGTTACAGTAATAATAAGCCCAATACAAAATTTGAGCTCATTTGGATGAGTGTAAGTCACTCATCCAAGGGCAACAAAATCGACGCACAAAACTAATTTGAAATGCCTGATTTTTGCATCCTTTAGATGCACGACCTATACGTGTCCAAATGAGCTAAAATTTATTATATGGTATGTTCTTAAGATATTTAAGAAGATCAACGGTTTAGATTTTTCAAAAAAATATTACATCTTAAAAAATGACTGAGGTGTACGATTCCTCCGGTACACTCGAGTGTACAATAGCCTGACTATATATATATATATATATATATATATATATATATATATATATATATATATATATATATATATATATATATATATGAGGTTAGGAAGTGTGTACCGACCGGTACATGTAACTTACGTGTACCGGTCATTAAAATAGCACACGTGGAGTATGTTTATAAAATCCAACCATATGGATTGATTCAACACTATATAGATTACATGTGTTTAAAAAATCATAATCATATAGATCATGAGATATAACAATATATCATTCAATGGTTTCTACAACTTACCGTTGATTAGAAAATACACATTTTCTTTTGTTAAATGATCTATGAATGTCAGATTGTGGTGATTTTTTATACACATCTTATCTGAGGGGTATACATTACATCCATAATGTTGGTATACATTCCAATTTTTCAACGGTATCTGAATGTATTTGCCCTAACCAGCCACATCATGAACGTTTCGTAGCGTCCAGGTGCAGTATTGCTGGCTCTCTTACGGCTGCAGTGCATGCTAGCGCCCCAAGGAAACCATGATCTCTGCGTTGGGCTTCCATCCATCAAAACTGTTCCAGACAGCACCTTTCAGTCGAGGGTTTTCTTGAACGCTTGCGCTCGTTTTTGTTACCCCACTGTGATGCCATATAGGCAGAGCCCAGAACAATCCAGGCGGGCAGTTGTGAATTGTTGCAGCACATCTATGGGATGTCTAGATCATGGTAGAAATCTGTAGATTTGAGATTTGGTTATGACTCTAGAGCATGGTGAAGCTACACGCACCACTTGCAATTCTTGCGAAGGGTGGATTGGAACCTCAATGACAAGAACTACGACATATGCCTCGTCGTCATGATGAACTGGAACTTTAATACATCAGATGCCCAAAAATTCTGACAAGATCATCACCAAGTATCTATCCTCTGGGGCGACTGATTTGTGTTTCTATGTGCTTTTCTCCTAATTTATTTTGACGGAACCTATTCTTGCCTCCAAACGTGAATGAACACTGACTTATGAGAACATGCACATTTTATGTGTGTGACCATTGAATACGATTTTTAAGCAACGAATGACGTGGCCAGGTACGTAAATCCTTGTTTCTTACTTGTCATTACTCATTAGATTGCTGATCAATGTAATGATATTCAAGGACATACAAGATCACTATGTCTTGCTATTACGGCATCATTAACTTCAATATTATTTTAAGTTTATTTTGTTTCATTTTATAAGTGAGTTGCAGAACATGGACCCCGAAAATAGAAGGGGAACGGAACATTTTATGCAACATACGTAGAGTTGCCAATAGGATCAGAGATAACCGTGACCAACTAGAGAAGATACAACACATATAATTGTCTGATAAAGGATGCTGCTGTAAAATCAAGAGAAAAGATGTACAATAAATTATTCTTACATTGTGTTGCATGCATTTTTCAGCCAACCTGCTACAGCGGGTGAACATGTTTAAACATGGGTCAAAAATTGTTTTCATTATAGTGCTATTAAAGATGTATCACAAATGAAGCAATATGGCAAATGACATACTTCATTGTCAAAACTTAAAAAATCTTATAGATGTGAGTTTCTCCAAAGACGTCTCACACATCATGTTGGAAGATTTGTCTTCCACTTTCGAAGATGTAGTTGCCACCACATGATCACAGATTAGAACGGTAAGATTTAGATTGATCTGCTCTAAAAGCTCAGGCCATTAAATTTTTTTTTATAGAAATCTTATGTGACTTAAAATATATGCTAACTTGATGCCTTGTAGGACCTTCAACAACAATCTAATATCAATTATCAATTTTATTTTGTACAATATAAAAATATAGTTGTTTTGATGCTTCCATGATATGCACTTGAAACTTTTACCTTGTGAGCAACACCGTTTAGTTTACTTAGATCTGGTAGACATGTAATGCGGTGGTTTTATTTTAGCCTAAAGAATTTCTCCATGCTTTGAAAGAATCAAGGTGACTATAATATCTACTATTGAACTAGACAACAACTGTAACTATGTACTCTGCGGATACACTGTTTGTTAGATCACAGATCCAGTTTGGGTCACTTTTCCACAATACAAAAGAATACGGGAAGACACATGTGCAAGCACAGACACATACTTTCACACACGTGCATGTAAACATATACGTATATACACACATGCACACATATTTTTAGACTTGAACTTGATTTACTGAACGGAAGCTGTTAGGAGTTGTATTTAGGTTTCATGGCTTTGAAAAGTTTAGACTACCAAAGCCATATATAATTTTTTTATCATCAGTGGTTAGGAGAACGTTGTTGTTTCACAGGTTTAAAAGTTATATTATGCAGTTAGAGATATTAGCGGTGAAAATATGGATATCGTGTAAGTACTGTACTATTGGACTAGAGAAAAAAATTGCATTAGTGAACACATACTATTTCAGGAGCGTGATTTTTCTGCTCCCAATTAGATGGGTGTAGGCTGCTCCTCATCTAACCGAGGAGCATTTGAAGGTGCAGTTATAAAAAAAGGGCCGTGATTAGAAGGCGCTAACACATGTCATAATTTGCCTCTAGGTGCAACATACCACATGTAGCACTGGGGACAACATATCTATTGGATTATTTCATAGGTCACACCCTCCATCCTTATTTATGACCCTATTCATGTCCCAGTTCATTCCAGACATATATTTCTCAAACTGTCATGCACACACCTGCAGTTGTTTGGAACAAAATAAGGTGAAGATTTTAAGGGATAGAGAGGGGAACAAGAAATGGTGACAGAAGTTTTGGATCAGCTACGTTAGTCTTATAACCTCGTATAAATCACCAAATTATGTTTTCTCAATTCATTCCAAAAATTAATACAATATGCTTCCTTATGCCTATTAACTGACATGACTACCTTGGTAATATATTATCATTTTCATTACTGAAGAACCTATTTTATTATGGTCAAAGAAATGAAAATCCATCCCTCATTATTAAGCACATTTACTTCAAGATAGAAGACTAACATTATGCATACCATCGCATAAATGGAAAATTGAGTTTCAGTGAAGTAGTACATTAACTATTGGTTTCAACAAATGTATTAATTATTATGGGTACCCAACGATGGCATCACCACTTTCTTGAGTGTATTACTTATGTGTGGCAATTTGAGTTTCCTTGGGGGGTTATGATATAAAGTAGATAGGCTAGGTGGGGTTTCTGGATGAGTTTTTTTATTTTATTTTATAGAAAACCATTAGAACATGTGTAGGTTTATATGATGGTGTGCATTATTCAAAGCTCCAATCACTTTTTTTTTTCTAAAACACAATGTCATCAATAGAAATATGATTTTGATTACTTCCTTTCACAACTATGACAATGGTTGAGTGGTTTATTCTTGTGGTATGATATTCATCGATCCTAAATGTGATAGAAGTGGTGATTGGTTATGGTTCTTTCTAAAATGGCTATCCATGTAATGTCACATGCTTCAAACATAAAGTGAGAAAAGCGCTATCGTACAAGTTATTGTATTGTTAGAGACAAAAAAGGAAAATTGCATATTTTGCCATATTTGCTCCATGTTATAGCACTAAAATTTTCTTATCTATATCCACAACACTTCATTGAAGCAATTTGTTACTCCTCATCCTCTTGACTTATTTGACCCCAAAATGACCATGTAATAGTTTAGAAGTTATCCTACATACACACACACACATATATAGGATGATTTTCCCTTATCAATTTTGTTATTTTCTTATGATTGAATTGTATATGTGCCTAATTGCATAGACTGAGTAATTATTAAATCTCATCTCACCACAATTTCAAATTTCATACTGTCTATTTTGATAATATATTTGCACACATGTAGATTAATCATAAACTAGTAAACATGTCAAAAATATGTATTTTCCATGATAATATATTTACAATCACATATGCTAATATGTCTATGTATACATGGTTATTGTTAGTGGCCATTTGTCACTACTTTGTAACCAATCTTCATTTATTACCATGTAAAAATTGTCTTTGTCTTCAATTTTCATTGATACATATAAGCTTCTTTAGTAATGTTGCCGACACATCCAGATTATAGTTCAAGAATATTATTTTTGAAGATTTTTTATTTCTTGAAAAAGATAATTCATCTAACTATCTTAAGTCATTAACAATAATTTTCTTAAACCCGAACCCTACATTGAAATATGGTGGTATTATTTTTATAATGAATAGATGGAAGAATACAATTCTTTTATAGTGTTTAGAGTGTCTATGAAAGCTATGTATGTATTCCAAAGTTATGAAATTCATATTATATATTTTTCACTATCTTTATATTTTTTTAGTTATTCCTTTGTGTCTAAATGTGTATTCATTAATGTAAGAATAGACATTCTACACAAAAAAATATGCTCTAAGAATTACTAACACGTGTATCTATACACACACACATAGAAATATATATAGTTTTATTTTTAGTTACAGTTATAGTTATATATAGTTATGGTTAAATGTAGTTAAGTTATAGTTGATCTATTTCCTACATTTTATGTTGTAAAAATGAAAATCTATCATGTTTTGACATGCCTGGTTTTCTTGTGGCTCATGGATAATTTTGTTAAGATATACAATCATAAGTGTATGTAAGGAGTGGGAACCACTCCCTACATAAAAAATTTGAAGAATAAAACACCCATTCCAAACACACTCAAAGGTATGCTGGAATAGGTGTAAAATTTTCAAATCTCAATAAATGGTATTCAAAACAACCAAAGTGTAGCAGCGGAATGAAACAAATGACTATATTTAATTTTCACAAAAGATTAAAAAAGTACATCATAATCTTCCATAAGGGTTTACATGTATGATACAACATAAGGATCTAAGTAGAGGGAAGTGTAAACTACTTCAACTGTGTCTCCAAGAAAAATCTTCAAGAGCTAGGTCCATGCCCAAATCTATGTTCTCCTGATTCAACTCAACAGCTTGTCCTAACTTGGGTGATTGGGAGAGCACCCAGCAAAAGGAAAAGGAAACAAGGTATGTGTCAAAATATTGAACAAGTACAAAAGATAATGATAACATTGAAGCATCAATATATGGTTTGATCACATGATGAGAGGGCCAAGAGGATGAGGCATATAAAAAATAGATTCTTTCCAATAACCAACAAATAATAATGAATTTCATGAATGATCAATATTGGACTACGTTAACTATGTAGGGTTGAGGCACCTACCGGACCTCAACCTATAGGTGAGGGGAGAATTAATATATTCCTAGTCACCTACACATATTTTTATAAGGGGGATAATAAGATGTTCCCTAGGAAGAATTAACACATGCCCTACTATGGGTGGTTGTACATAAGTACCACTACTATATATAAATAGTCAAATAAACCATCATGTATAAGAAGTAGTAAATTGTCAAGATAAATAGTCAAATAATAGCAATATGGTAGTGGGGTTCCAAGACCCATGAAATAAAACATCAATACTAATTTTGAGGTAAGAACATTAAAAGATTCATGAGTAGAGGAAATCGGGTTCAATAAAGCCTCATTAGGGAAATTAAGGTTAGTTCACAAGTATCCCAACTAAAGGGTTAGATATGCACATACATAAAGAGGGATTGCACATACCTCTCATACGATTCCAACTACCAACTTTCATCACTTTATTGAGTCCAAGACCAACTTCTCCTATTTCCAATGTATAACCATGTATTAGGGTATGTTATATGCATTAATGTAAACAAAACCCCTATTTTTGACTTTTTGCACAAAACATTGATTTAGACTCTAAAAACATCACCATTGATCTAGTTATGTTCTTCTGATTAAAAAAAACATATGTATATTTTGGATTTATGAAGGTTAAAGTGTATTTTTGGTGATTTTTAGGTATTTAATTCATTTTCTTAAAACCCTTTTTGAAAAACTCTAAACAAAACCTTAGAACTATTTATGTTGGAAAGAGCATGTTTTTTCAAAGTTCAAAACATATTTTCTTTTTCTTTTTGGACAAGGGAATAAATAGTCATGGATTTCTCAAAACTGACCAATTGCAAATTGTCACATCATCAAACCGGTCGAGATAAGCGAAGAGAGAGAGAAAAAAACACCATTTGACCCAAGATCAGGGTTTGGAGTTTCAAATTTAACCAAACCAGATCTTTTAGAGAAGGTAAAATAGCAAGAAACTAAAACCCTAGAAGAACATGGTAAATAGAGATGGAGATCATCGATTTTAAACATAGAAGCATGAGTTTTAAGCATGTAGCAAGCAATATATGAGAAGGGGATTACAAAACTCACCTCTAGGGAAGGTGGACATGTCCGATAAGAAAGGTTCCCAATCTTAGAGAGGTTGGTTTCTCCAACAAAGTTCCTATCTCGAGTAAGAAGCACCTTCTCCACTTTAGATGTGAAAAACCCTAACAAAAGAACATGGAGATGGGGTGTTTAACGGTTCTAGGTGAGGTTTCACCATGGAAGACCTGGGTTCTGACCTACAGGAATGTGGAAGGAAGACTAACAACATGAAAATGGGGAAGTAAAGCAGGATACTTACTGGTTTTGATCGAAATCACTGAGGAGGAGCTTTAGAAACCCTAAATAGAGAAAATTTGGAACCCTAGGAGCCTTCTTCACCAAGGTAGGCACCCTCTTTTACCTTGAGACATCAACTTTGTGGCCAAACATAGAAGGAAAAATTATCTAAGCTAGAGGAAAGAAAGGAGAGAAAGAGTTTTGTAATTGGGAGTTGGGAAGGAGTAGATATGTCTACATAAAGAAAGAGGTCAAGTACGAGGTGTCTATGAGACTTTTCATGTATCATGTATAAGGGTGTCCATGGACATTCCAGCCTTTATGTATAAGTAAGAAGTAAAGCACGAGGTGTCAAGTTACTTTCCTTGTGTCCAATGCAAAGGGTGTCCATGGACATGTAAGCCTTTATGGATAAGGAAGAAGTCACGCATGAGGTGTCCATGGAGCTTTCCGTATGTCCTTAGCCTTGGGATTTCATGGCCATGTAAGAGGACATCTCATAGAGGCTTCTTGAATATCAAATATCAATTTAACGGACACTTATAGGCCACCCCAACCGACCTCCAATCAAAGAAATAACTCCATTGGTTGATAGCTTCTAAAGATAAGCTCATTTATAAAGAGCAAATCCCTAAAATGACATGGAAAGAAACACCTTCAAACCAAGGTACAACTAGGTTCCCCATGGTTCAAAAACTTGAGAATGGTAAGGGAATATATAAATATTATAACGCATCTGACTATTTACAAAGAAAACTTCTGAATTGGGTAAATTGCATAAAAGTCCAAAATGTGCATATAATTGCATAACTTGCACAAACAACATCCAAATTAGACCAAACTTGAAAACTTAATCTTGTCTCATGATTTCAAAACACCTCACAAGGTTAGATTAAGTTTTAGAGTACTTAATTATGGTAGTTAAACTTGTTTAATACATTAAGGTTTGGGGCCTTACACTTCTAACATGGATTTATTTACCATTGTTCCACTTAAGCGGTGATTTTACATTTTAGATCCTTAAATAAGATTTCACTGAGGTATTTGTGCATAAACACTTCCATTGGTATAATTATTCAACAAATGTTCACCAAACCACTATAAATTCCACAATTTAAGCATCAAGGCTAAAAAGGATAGACATGATAGGAAAACATTGGGAAAGGGCCAAAAAGAGAATATGTCAAAGTTTCGGTATGTTACAGCGTACATGTACAATTATGCCTTTTGAGCTAATTTTTGTACAAAAATATTTTTTTTGTTTATCCATGTCCAATTTTGTTAGATATTGTACAATTGTAGAAATGAAAATATTTGATTTTGCTTTTTTCCTTAGAAAAGATTTCCAAGTTATTATTTTTTCTATAGTTTGCAACTAATGGTGTTTCCCAGTATGCATCTTAGAATATATATGAAGGTTATATTATAATTACTCAAAATGGATATGGGATTGATGGACAAGATTAGTAGGGAGTGATACATGGTAACATAGTCCTAAACATGATGTAGTATATACTAGTCTAGTTATGTGGACCATCGGTAGTCCAACTATGAACAACTTTCTGCTCTCTCATTATAAATTTTAGCATTGTCTAATACTTTGAGCTATATATGTTTTAATTTTACAAAGAACAATTTAAAATGCACTTTCTTTGCAATCTATACTTAACATCCAATTAAAATTATTTATATTTGTTGTCAATTGTTTAAAAATGTAAATTTGTGTAGTATTCAAATGGCATCAATTTTAAAGGTAACAAGTTATTACATATAAATGGAAAAAATATTCACACTACAAGCGCAAGGGATTTCAAATTCATGGATTCTTTGTTTGGGCTACAATTGTTTGCTAGGGACACAAAACTACGTATGTAGCTCGATGAGTAGGGGCTTCTATTTGTTGATCATTTTTCATGACCTAGTGCTAACCAATGTGCTTACCACTTGGAAAATTATATTTCATAGGGATTGAGAGGTACCACCAAAGGCTTTGACCCTTATCCTAGATTGTGCTATAGTGGTATACACTTTTTGTATCATAAAGCGTCGAACTCTTGGGCAAAACTTAGGGCATTTATCAACAAATATAATTTTCAGAATAATGGTTGCATGTTGGGTAGAATGTTTTACTTCTAGAAAAATGGTGAGATGCAATATTGGGAAGAGGAATAGGTTGCTTCTTACACTGGTAACATTAACGTCCAAATCTAACGAAAGATTCTTATTCATTTCTGAAAAGCTATTGCTTATTCTACACAAACGGTGAGCAACAATGTTAACATTTACGAGGTATTTCATTGGATGTATTAGAAGTATGAAGTGTGTTTTTGAAATATTTAATTGGTAACAAAAACTTAAAGTTACAAATACATTAGTTGGCAAGATAGGTGTTTGGTATACTAGTTGTTTATGTTCAATGACAATATGACCATCCAATCATTTACAGTCTTTTAGATGTTTGTGTTAAATCAAGGGATTATATATTCCTAACATAAGAGAATTAGAATTTTTATTTTTTTAACCCTTGTTGTAAAACCCCACCTTTCCAAACACATATATTACTTAAGAGAAGCATAAATTCCATTCGATTTCAAGGGATATGTCACAAATATGAAAATCATTGTTTAAAAGAAAATCCATTCAACCACTATCAAGATAAAAATAGCATCACACATGACCCAACATATAACTCAAACTATAATGGTATCAAGATTTGTATAAAACATAATTTGCATGATAACATGAGTTTTAATTGATTTAATATATCTATCTCTCCTTATTTGCACCCACAATACTCATAAGGTCGGTTAAGGCTCAGATAAAGCCCACTAAATATTAACATAAGCTTGATTAAGGATCAACATAACATGACGAGAGACTATATTAAAAATGTCATAATTTCATGAATCTAAACGTGATTATCATGATTTCATGATTCATTGGCATAACAATGAATAGGAAATCATAATAATTGAAACATTAAAATGACGTTAATTATAATTTGCATCATTATTTTGTAAAATCATATAATGAGAATCGCATAATTTTACTTTGTCATGAACAACATTATTACATTAGCTAATAAACATCCCTTAACTCGTAGTTATACTTAGTGTGCATAAACTTCATTTGTCCTTGAGGAAGAACTTTTCCAATTCTTTAAAACTTGATCAAAACCCTAATGTTCTATAATCATATAGTTTTGATTAATCATAAGACTTTAATAAATCACAGACGTTGATAATCGAATTAAGGTTTGAAAAATAAAAATTTTAATTTCCTTAGTAAATGAAATTTCCAAAATATATTTTAATCGATCTATTTGACAACAGTTAATATAAATGAATTTTGGAGTAATGACCAATCATAAATCTTTGGAAATGATGAAGTGTCTCTCTTAAAATCAAAGACATATCTAGACATGTGGGGGCAGTGCAAATATGAAAAAATTGATTGTAGTCAATGTGCATGTGACTTCTTGAAACAAATCACACAATTGATTGATAAATCATACGCAAAAGAATGCCCAATATACATGTGAAAACCCTAAATCAAATTATAGATACAAATAGTAAACAATGAAATGGGTTATTGTCTAAATGAAAGACGAATATCCACACAGAGTCTAACGAGAAAGTTGGATTAATATCAGATCATGCTCATCTTTTATCAAAATAGAGGCAAGGAATAGCTTCCTCAACCACTATCAAACTCAACAAGCCTACGTAGGGGATGTGAGATTGTAAGTAGTGGGACCTGAGATAGGATCCACTCCCTACTAAATTTGAGGAATAAACTCATCTAATCTAAACATACTAATAAGTATGTTGGAATAGGTATATTTTTATATCTCAAATAATGGTATACAAAAGACCAAAGCATAGTATCATAATCATATTTCATGAATATATTTAACTTTTCAAGATTACATAATATTTTCCCATAGAGGGTCTTACATGAAAGCAAGAACTTCAAGATCTAAATAGAGGAATATATAGACCATCTCAAGTCTATCTCCCAAGAGTCAGTCCCATAAGTCAGGTACATGTCTGCATGCCATGTCCTTTATTTCCTTCACCTAGGGTTGAAAGCATAGCCCACAAGAGAAAACATAATGGAAGTTGTCACCATAAGAGTCGGTATGAGCCTATAAATTGGGGATTAAGAAACATTAAGAATAAGGACATAAAATATAACAAAACTTCCCATAGAAGAGGAGAAGTACCATCCAGTGGATATCAATGAGAACATGAATTAATGATAATCAAGAATAAGTGATTTTTTCCCTTAAAACAATGCCACATTAATAATATCATAATTCATAATTAGTGCATGTAAACAACATAGACTAAGGTTATTTCAAGGAGGGCTGGGACACTATAGGATCACAGCCTAAAAGTATTTAGAGGAAAAGCACACCCTGGGTAGAATTAGTGCACCTTATATATCGAACGAGTGGAAAAATACACTTGGGGCAAAAAAAAAACATGCCCTGTGTATGCTTGTACTCATGTACCATACAAGAAATAGAATTAGTCTAAGCCATGCACAATGTAGGTGGCAAGAATTATTTATGTCAAAATGAAACAATAGGTGTGAACATCCAACAGTTATAATGTAGGGTCAAAGGACACATAAACACATATTCAATCATGTCCACAAATAAGGTACATCCATAGATCATAAAGGTTCACCACAAGAAGGTTAGAATATCAAATACTCAAATTCGGGTTTCCACATGGAATAAAATGAACAAGTTAAATATAAGAGTCCAATAAAAATATCCAACAATTTAAGTGCTCACAAGATCAGAATCAACATAAACTATTTCAAATTAAATAAATTCTTAGAAGAAAGAAAAATTGTGTAGGTTAATTTGTCAATAGGACAAAGAGAGGGAGGGAATATAGGTGATTGTTCAATATGATGATAGGAAAGCAACATACATCAAGAGAGAGATAAATTAGGTGTTTTCTCAATATAACTCATAAAGAGATGCAACATACCTCACATGAAGTATATGTAAGTCCAAGGTCAAAACCCTCACTCGATCTCAGTCCACAAGTAACCTATTAGAGGCATATATGAGATTAGGGTTAGGTTTACATTAATTTCATAAACCCTAAAAATTGCCTTTTTATAATTATTGAATTAGGTTATCGAAACCATACTATCTTGTAGATTATACTTTTTCAGTTCATTCCATATTTCACTTTATCTTTTTTACTTATAAATAATTCGATATGGATTTCTAGAAAATCTAGCCAATTATATAAATCCTTCAAATCGAATACTTATTATATGAGAATCATGTGATAAGAGTCATGCCATTATTTTATTTTTTTGAGGTATAGATAATTAGATATGAGTTTTAGAAATACTGACCAACAAGAAATTCCTAAGAAGACACACATATCATGGCCCAATAAGAGTATACCACCTGCTCAAGCCTATAGTCATCCTGGCACACTACTCCTTGTGATCAAACCAAAATAATAGTTGGAAAAGTCATAATTTCCCTTATAAAACATATAAAACCAATATTGAGAAAAAGAGTAGAGAAAGAAAATGGCAAAGCATCGTCTTCCTCAACCCTCTTGACACCCACAATAGATGCCATGACCATAATTTACACTCCAACCTTTGATCATGAGAAAATTTGTGATTGTCTTTAGGGAAAGCAAGGTCTACATGTGCACATCATAGGCCAAGACAATTACAATGAGCATAGATGTGGGTCTTCAGGTGTACGGAGCACCATGTTGGCCTTGTTGACATGGTTGTCCAGCCAATGAGTTCAGAGCGTATAGAAAACTTCCTACACTATGATAAAATCACCAAAAGAGAAAACCTTGTGTATAGATGGATTCACAGATACAAACCCCAAGACAAAAAGAGAACTGTGTCCCTGGTATAACTACTAAGATTGACGAAACAAGACAATGAAGTATTGAGGTTGAGAATCATTAAAGATCAGAAGGATTGCAATTTTGGCATGCAAAAGGGGAGAACCTAAGTTGAGGATTCTTACTCGAATCCTAATTTAGATAGGGAGGGTCCAGGCCATCCAGGAAAAGTAGAACAGGTCGAAACACTACCAATAACTGCAACTCAGAGATGATTGGGGATTTCAAAATAGGGTATGAGAGATTGTAATCTTGGGCTCTTAAGGTGTAGAATCAAATGATCCATGCATTAAGAAAGAAATATCCAAAAATCATTGAGAAAAGAGGGGAATTTAGGTGACAAGAAATTTGAGTACGAACTCGATCACTATAGCCTACAAAAATAGAAACAGAGTGGAGGAAGGAGAAGATGGTGTAGTCGTACGATCAACTCAGCCAAATTAGAGAATGTGGCCTCAACCACACATTCAATTAGCCAATCATGGATAGATGACCAACTCATGCGTGACATCAGTATACAAAACTTAGGGAAAGTACCTTTACTGATTGAATAATGAATATAATTAGGCGATCTATTCATTTATTCCATCCTAACCTATTTGGGATAGAAAACCATGTTCAAAACATACCAAAGTTGGCACCCATGCTAAACATGACATGTAGAATCTGAATTTGGTATCAATTTCCCCTTTTGGGATTATTAAGAATATTCTTTGATATTTTGGACCTTAAGTTATATTCTCTCTCCTAAATATAACTAGGATAGATAATATTGTTCAATTAATGTGAAAAATTCACACATGGACTAATTTTGGTATGTGGAATATGATTTTGGGATTTTTTTTTCCACTTTTAATGTCATTCGATAATTCGTTTAATATTTTTGACCTAATATCATATTTTCTTATGTAAATGAATTTAGCATAGTTATTATTGTTCAAATAATGTGAAACTTGGCAGACAAGCTAATTGGAACCCAAGAAATACCATTTTCACATTAAATTTGGGTTTTGATATTTCATTTTATGATTTATGACACTATTAGGATTTTTACCATTATATTTATCAAAATATTATATCGTTATCATCCACATTCACTTAATTGAGTCCTATTATCTTAAATTCATTTACAAAAGAGTTTCCTTATACTATTATGCATGAAATTTCGTATTTTACTTATGTAACCTATTTAATCCATTAATTCAATATTTATTCAAATAATGGTACATCATTCATGTTTATGGGCATAGAAACACCAATTGTTATTCCAAAGAACATTATACCTCTTGTTCAACATATCTTGTCGGTTATGTGAATATTAGTTAAGAAAGGAAATATATGTGATGTAATAATAAATTTACTTACATGTTAGCACATAATTAAGTTATAATGTTAATATGAGTGTATTCTAATATGTGATGTTGATTACAAAACCTATTTCCACTTAATATGTTATATTTATTTACAAGATTAAAAATGTAATGGGTTGTAGTTGAGTTATACATGTTATATGCGCTAACAATATCCATTTAGGTATAACTTTATCCTTGTTCGGTCAAATATAAGTAACCAATGTTACGAGCCTTTTAGTTAATGAATAGAATGTGATTATAGGCTTCAGTTAGTTACAATAATCCATCCCATAAAGAGGATTTTGTCCCCCAAATCCAACCATACTTATATTATAAAATAACTACTATACATCCTTAAAAAGGATTAACCTAAAATACTAAATTAAAGTTTTTAAAGATATTAGGGTTACAAAAGGATCTTTTAATTGTGAATACAATAGGTGTTTATGTTGTCAATAAGTCATGCATCCAACTGACATGTCATACCCATCTAGGGTTGAGCTTTAGGTTCTTGTTTTACCAACCTACCAACCCTAAGATTTACATTATCATCCAAAAACTCAACGGGTACAAAAATTTAGGTCAACTAACCTTTAGTATAAAATTTATTTCCTAGTCATTGCTCCATCTCCAAACTAGGGTTTAATATTTCTACTACAATTAACTTTAGGGTTTCCCTATCAAGACTTCATACATCTCTTCACTGTCACTCAGTTCAAGAAAAACCTAGACAAAATTTTGAAAACATTTTTCATATATAGTATTATAAAGAAAATAATTTGATGTCAAAAATTTCCAATATAAAACTAAAGATTAGACCCAAAATCAAAGCAAGAACCAAGTCACAATTTTTTTCCATTTAAGATTTCCTTATCCTTATAATATAACTCCATCCTCAATTCAAACCTCATAATATCCAAAGATACATGACATAACTAACCTTCATCATAGGGTATTACCAAGTAAAGTCCAATTACACTAGGGTTAACAGCTTAAGATTCTCATATGCTCTTCACCACTACCAATATACTCCATCTTGAGGTTGAATTCCATAACATCTAAAGAGATATCTCACCACTAACTTATATCATCTTATGGATCACTACATGTTACGGTTTACTAATCATGATTCTTATGTGTACATAAAATTATAAGTCTACCTTTCATCATCTCATGAACATCATAGGTCAATTCTAGGGTAAACATCAAACTTAGAGATAATAATGCAAGGTAAGGGTTTAAATTTGGTAGACAAATTTGATATAGTTAGAATTATACTACCATGGCTTGGATACCATTTTGTTAGTGTGGGACCTGAGAGGGAATCCACTCCCTGCTAAAATTTTAGTAGTAAGCCCATCTAATCCAAGAACACTAATAAGTATGTCGCAATACGTGTATGTTTTTCATTTCTCAAATAGTGGTTTACAAAACACCAAGGTATAAAAAGGGAACAATGTTTCATGACTATATTCAACTTTACAAGATTACTTAATATTCTCCCATAAAGGGGCTTACATGAAAGAAACAACTTCAGGATCTAATTAGAGGGATCTATCTCCTAAGAGTTAACTCCTTAAGCCAGGTCCGCTCCGCATGTCATGTCCTCCATGTCCTTCACCTAGGGGTTGGAATCATACCCCACAATAGAAGACAAAATTGAAGTTTTTAGCATAAAAGTTGCTATGAGCATATTAATTGGGGATGAAGCAACATTAGGAATAAGGACACAAAATATAAAAAGGCTTCCCATAAAGAAGGAAAAGTACAACCAAGTGGATGTCAAAGACAATATGAAATTCAAATAAAATGATAATAAAAAATAAGAGATTTCTTGCCTTATAACAATGTCACGATAATAATATCACAATTCATAAGAAGTTCACATTAACAACATATACTAAGGTTATTTCAAGTAGGGTCGGGACACCATAACAGCTCAACATAAAAGTATCAAATGGAAAAGCACAACTTGGGTCGAAATAGTGTGCCCACATATATAATAGGTGGAAAATCACACTTAGGGTGCAACAAGTGTGCCCTATGTATGATTGTACTCATGTACCACTACAAGAAATAATATTAGTCTAAGGTGTGCACAATGTAGAGGCAAGAATAACCTCAATCAGTCTGAAACAACAGAATGGGAACATACAATAGTTATAAAATGGGGTCAGATGACCCATAAACAAATATCCAATAATGTCCACAAATAAGGTACATCGATAGATAATAAAAGTCCACCACAAGAAGGTTAGGATATGAAAATACTCATATTATGGTTTGTACATGGAATAAAATGAACAATTATGTAAAAGCATTCAATAAGAATACCTAACAAATTAAGATGCTCACAAGATCATAATCAACAGAAAACCTTTCACATGAATTAAATTCCCAGGAGAGAAATTGTGTAGGCTGATTTGTCCATATGACCAAGATAGAGGAAATATAGGTGACTACTGAATATGATGAATATGATTGCAACATACATCAAAATATAGATGAATTAGGTGTTTGCTCAGTATAACTTATAAAGACATGTAACATACCTCACATGACGTCTATATATGTCCAAGGTCAAAACCCTAATTCCATCTCAGTTTGTGAGCAACCTATTAGAGGCATATATGAGATCAGGGCTAGGTTTAAATTAATTTTAAAAACCCTAAAAGTCACATTTTAATAATTATTAAATTAGGTTATAAAAATCATACCATCTAGATTTTTTTGAGTTCATCATATTTTACTTTATATTTTTGCTATAAATAATTAGATATGGATTTTAAAAAATCTAGCCAATTAGATAAATTCTTTAAAATAAAAATTTATTATATGTGAATCATGTGATAAAAACCATTCCAATAGTTAGAGGAAAATTCAGTGATTCCATAAAAATACTTTTTTTATTTTTAATGAGCTATACATAATTGGCTATGGGTTTAAGAAATAATAACCAATCATAAATTATCAAAAAGATGTGTATATCAAATTATCAAATTTTAAAAACATATCTCAGATGGCCAAATAAGAGCTTGCCACCTTTCCTGGGCCAGCAGCCGGCCTGGCACACTGCTCCTCGTGATTAAACTAAGAGAAGAGTTGGAAAAGTCATAATTTCCCTTGTCAACCAAACAAACCAATATTGAGAAAAAGAGTAGAGAGGGAAAATGGTTAAATGTCGTCTTCTCCACCCCTCGACACCCTTGACAGATTCCACGACCACAAATTCCACTCCAACCTTCGATACTAAGCAGAGTTGTGATTTCCTTTAGGATAATCAAGGCTAGAGGTGCACTCTGTAGGCCAAGATGAATACAATGAGCCTAGATGAGTGTCTTCGGGTGTATTCAACACCATGTTGTCTTGCCACCATGGCCAACGAGCCTGTGGGTCCAAAGCCTATACAAAATTGTGTATGTTGCAAGAAAATCTGTAAAAGAACAAACCTTGGGTGTGAATGGATTTAGAGATACAAACCCCAAGATAAAAAGACAAGTGTATCCCTAGTATTACTACCAAGGTCAATGGAACAACACAATGGAGTGTTGCGGTTGAAAACCATATGAAGATCAGAAGGATTGAAATTTAGGCATGCAAAAGTGGAGAACTTGAGTCTAGGATCCTTATTTGAGTCCTAATTTGGATAGGGAGACTTCAGGATGTCGACACAAAGTATCACTCATCAGAGATGAAAGAAGCATTTGTAGTAGACAAAGTATCACTCATCAGAGATGAAAGAGGGGTTGGTAGCAATGCTACTAAGGGAAGGGGTGAAATTAAATGTGTAGGTAAGAACTAACAAAGGATACACATCCCTAGGGATTCCTATATATATTCAGGATGTCAAGGAAGGGATGGACCGACACACTACCAAAAACTATAGACTGGAGATAATTGGGGATTTCCAAAATAGAGCATGAGAGATGGTAATCTCGTTCTCTTAGGGTGTAGAATCAAATGACCAAAAGATGGTGTAGTCATACGATCAACTCGGATGAATAAAAAAAAGTAATCTTGACCACACGTTCAATTTTCCAAAAATGGAAAAAGGGTGAACAACCCATGTGTGACGTCAATATGCAAAAATTTAGGAAAGTACCAATATTGATTGAATAATTAATATAGTTAGGTTGTTTATACATTTCCTCCTTCCTATCCTATTTGGGGTAGCAAACCATGTTCAAAACATACCAAAGTTGGCAAGTAGGCTAAATAAGACATGTAGAATTCGATTTAGGTATCAATTTTCTCTTTTTAGATTGTTTACTATATTATTTAATATTTGGATTGTAACTTATATTCTCTCTCCTTAATAAAACTAGGATAAATAAGAATGTTTAATAAATGTGAACATTCACATATAGACTATTTTTTGTATGTAGAATAAAATTTTGGAATCTATTTCCACTTTTGAAGTCATTCAATAAGTCAATTAGTATTTTTTGTCTAATCTCATATTTTGTTTTCTAAATGAAATCAGGATAGTTATTATTGTTTTAATAATGTAAAACTTAGTATCCAAGCTAATTGGAGCCCAAGGAACATGATTTTCCTTCTAGATTTGGGTTTAGATAATTCCTTTTATGAGTTTTGGCACAATTAGAATTTTTGGCTCATTACCATTATATATCAAAATATTATGTCGTTATCATCAACATTCACATAATTGTGTTATATTATCTTCAATTTGTTTCCAAAAGAGATACCATATAATATTATGCAAGAAATTCCATATTTTACTTATTTAACATATTTCTCCCATTTCAATATTTATATATATAATGAGGCAATATCCATATTTATGGACATGGAAACACCCATGGTTATTCCAAAGAACATTATACCTCTTATTAACCATATAAAAGTCATTATGTGAATATTACTAAGAAAAAGGTAATATATGTGACACATTTAATGAATTTATTTACATGTCAGTACATAATTATGATATTATGTTAATATGAGTGTATTGTTATATGTGACGTTGATTATAGAACCTATTCTCACATAATATGTTGTATTTATTTGCAAGACAATATATGCAATAGGTTACCATTGAGTAATACATGCTATATGTATTAAAAATATCCATTAAGGTACAACTTTATCATTGTTTTGTCAAATCTAAAGAGCCAAGCTTACTAGCCTCTTATTCAGGGAATAGGTAAGATTCTAGGTTTCAATTAATTACATATGTGGTAGAAAGTTGCAGCATGGAGTTTCACCATGGTATATCATGAGGAAGGTCTCGACATTGTGGATTTAAGAAATTATAAGGAGGCAGGATCACCCCCTTAATAAAAAAATTGAAGAATTAACATCCATTCCAAAAACACTCAAAGGTATGTTGGAATAGGTATAAATTTTCCAAATTTATTATAATGGTATGCAAAAGACCAAAGTGTAGCAGCGGAATTAAAATAACTGACTATATTCAACTTTCATAAAAGATTACACAAGTACATCAAAATCTCCCATTAGGGTTTACAGCAAGATACAACAAAAAGGATCTAGATAGAGGGAAGTCTAAACTACTTTAAATATTGTCTCCAGAGCAACATCTCCAAGTGCTAGGTCCATGCCCAAAGCTATGTTCTCCTGATTCAACTCAACAGCTTGTTCTAACCTGGGATGTTGGGAAAAACACCCAGCAAAAGGGAAAGGAAAACAAAGTATGTGTCAACAAATATGAATAGGAAACCAAGGTAAAGAAAACATGTAAAAAAGGGCTAGTTTTCATCATAAGATGAAGATTTCAAGAGTATGAGGCTATATTCAAATGAAACTTGCCATTAACAATTATATTAAAAAGGATTTGAATGTAAGATAATTATGTATACCTAACTAATTAGGGTTGAGGCACCTATCAAACCTCTAACCTATAGGTGAGGGGAGAACAAGACATTCCCAGTCACCAACACAATTATATAGGGGAGAATAAAAACATTCCCCAGGGCAATTAAATACATGCCCTTTGTGGGTGGTTGTACATAAGTACCGCTACTTTAATAAAATAGAACATAAATCTACATGATAGAAAAGTAGTCATGGAAAGAGTAGTCATAATATTCAATAAGCATGGTAGTGGGGTATAAGAGCCAAACAAGAAGAAATTATAATATGATTTGAGGCATGAACAACATTAGAATTAAAGAATAGAAAATTTAGGGTTCATTTAAGCCTCATTAAGGAAATATAGGGTTTGGCTGTAATTATCCCAACATAGGGTTTAAGGAATGCACACACCTCTCTTACTGATATCAATTACTAACTTTCACCACTTTAATTGAGTCTAAGTTCCACTTTGCCTATTTTCAATGTATTAACATGTATTAGAGTACATAGTGCACATTAATGTATAGAAACCCTAATATTAGAACTTTTTAGAAAATTTCGAATTTACATTTTGAAAATATCACCAATAAACTTATTAGGTTCTCCTGATCAAGAAAACATATTTTTATGTTAATTTTGAAGTTATGAGGATTAAGATATATTTTTATGGTTTTTATGCATTAAATTCATTTTACAAAAACCACCCTTCATCAAACCATGAAATCATACCTTTCAAATATTTTTATTAGATAGAGATTAATTTTCCAATTCCAAAAAATATTTATTTTTCAAACAGGGATAAGCAAATTAGAAGATATGAATTTTTCAATACTTACCAATAGGAAATTGCCACATCATCAAACCGATCAAGATAATTAAAGAGAGAGGGAGAGGGAGAAAATGCCATTCAACCTAAGATCAGGTTTGAAGTTGCATAGGTAACCAAACTAGACTAGAGAAGGTAAAACAACAAGAAACCAAACCCCTAGAAGAACATGGTAAAAAGAGATGGAGATCATCAATTTTAAACATAGAAGCATGAGTTTTAAGCATGTAATAAGCAATATATGAGAAGGGGGTTAACAAAACTCACCTCTAGGAAGGTAAGAAGGTCCAAACAGAAAGGATCCTGAGATTCGAAGTTCTGTTTGCTCCTAGACAAGCTCCTTTCTTGAGCAAAGGTCACCTTCTCCACATTAGAGGTGCAAACCCTAGCAAAAGAGCATAGAGATGAGATGTTTTAGGGCTCTAGGTGGAGTTTTACCATGGAAGGTCATGGTTCTGACCTAGAAGAAGGTGGGAGGAAGACTAAAAATATGAAAATAAGGAAGGAAAGGAGGATGCTTACTAATTTTGGTCAAAATCACCAAGGAGGAGCTTAAGAAAACCTAAATAGAGAAATTTGGAACCCTAGGAGCCTTCTTCACCAAGGTAGGCACCCTCTTTTACCTTGGGACAGCAGCTTCATGGCCAAACATAGAAGGAAAGATGCTATAATATGGGGGAAATAGAAGGAGAGTATTTCTTCTTAGATTGGGAGGTGGGAAGGGGTAGGCATGGCTTTATAAAGAAGGGGGCAAGCATGAGGTGTCTATGGGACTTTCCATGTGTCCTTAGGCTAAGGCTTCATGGCCATGCAAGAGGACAGCTCATAGAGACTTCTTCTATATCCTACGTCAGTCCTAAAATCCCATGGATACTTCTAGGTCATCCCCACCATCCTTCAAACAAAGACATAACCCCATTGGTTGATAGCTTTTAAAGATAAGCTCATTTATAAAGAGGGTAATCCCTATAATGCCCTTAGAGAGAAACACCTTCAAACCAAGGTGCAACCAGGTGCCCCATGGTTCTAAAACTCAAGAATCATAATGGAATATCTAAAGATTAAAATTCATGTGAAAATTTACAAAGAAAACATCCTAATTAGGTAAATTGTATAAAAGTCCAAAATGTGCATATAATTATATAATTTGCACAAACAGCATCCAAATCAGACCAAACTTGAAACTTAATCTTATCTCATGATTTCAAAACACCTCACAAGGTTATATTAAGGTTTAGAGTACTTAATTATGGTATTTAAGATTGTTCCATACATTAAGTAAGGTTTGGGGCCTTACACTTCTAACATGGATGTATTCACCATTGTTCCACTTAAGCGGTGATTTTACATTTTAGATCCTTAAATAAGATTTCACTGAGGTATTTGTCTATAAACCCCTCCATGAGTATAATTATTGAACAAATGTTCACCAAACCACTATAAATTCCACAATTTAAGCATCAAGGCCAAAAAGAATATAAATGATAGGAAAATATTGGGAAAGGGCCAAAAAGATAATATGTTGAAGTTTTAGTATGTTACAACAATCCACCCCTTAAAGAGGATTTCATCCTCCAAATTTAAAGCAAAGTGAGAAGGGTGAGTATGCAACATCTCACCACTAAACTCCCAGGTTGAATCTGTTAAACTTCCACCAAAACTTTTACTAACTTAAACTCCTTATTTTTCAACTAATTAACTTGGGAGTTCAGAATCTTCTCAAGCAACTCCCCATAGGTTAGGTTCTCATGGATCACCTAAAGGTTCCACTTTTATTATTTCTTTTTAATTTTTTGGCTTATTAGAATTATATTCATTAGGATATTGCATTATCATTATTATTCTTTTAATTGTGTCATGTCATATTTATTTGTTTTCAAAAGAGTTATATTTCATTATTATGCATAAACCCTATATATTTCTTATTTATCTTAATAGGATTTTTAGCAAAAATAGATTTTTATTCAATTATCTTAATGTATATTAATATCCTAGATTACTATCCTTAATAGTTTGGGTTAAGACTCTATTATCACCTTATTGACTTATACAATACTATTTTGCATTAAATAAGACATCTTATTCAATTTGTTATTATTAATCCAAATAATGTCACATTAATCACTTATATCTATATTAAACATTATCACATTAACTTTATTGCTCACATTAATGTCATCATAAATTATTTTCACATATTTATTAGGTTCGTATGAATGATTATGCACTTTTATGTGAATCCAATTACTTCCTATTCATATTGAAGTCATTATATGTATTTTAGTGAATAAAGTGGAATGTAGTATCTTTTAATGATTTGATTCACCTACCAAGTCATGATTAGGTGATTAATTAGGTGTGTAATAGAGAACAAGGTGATATGCATTTCATATCGATGACCTTATTCATCTATGATTTATGTGTATTAAAGTATGTTATCTGATTATGACACCTAGTGACACTAATGTATCATGAATGTCATTAAGGATGTATAGGTTAAGGTTAGATGATTACAACTTAGGGTTTAGGTTAACATGATCATTATTCTTCACTTATACCTTCTTAGGATTAATTAAGTCCAAGGTTATATTACAATTATCTTGCCCATCATATCATTATGGTTTATTGGTTTATGATATGGTCAACATCATGCTTATCCACTATTAGTATTAAAATGTGAGTTACACTTATTATGTGCATTAGATATTCATTAGCGTTCAAACATATGAACAATTCATTAGATGATTGTTATATGTTCTTTTGGATACCAAGAAACATGTGGTTACAACTATAACTTGTTTGGTCAAAACTAAGGATTCAAGCACACTAACTTCCTAATTAGGGAGTTAGGGTTTCTAAAGTCATAGTATCTAGATTTCAGTATGTTACATGACTCCATCTCCTCAGAAAGGATTTCATCCTTAGAATCTAACTACCCAAACATCATCAAACCAACTACTCTCCACCCCTTAAAAGGTTTGACCTACCAAGCCAAACTAATATACAAGTGAAAGGGTGAGTCTAACTATACCATATACAAGATCCATCACGCTTCACTGCACACTCTGATTGCTTACTAAACCCCAAACTTCAAAGTCCAGGTTCTAGGGATAACTATCCAAACATGTGGTTTTATGTGTCATAAGGGAACTATATTGGGTATCCATCCTCAAACAAGTCATTACACCTAGGATACTAGTTCAACATATTATGGTCCCTAAAGATAAATCATATAGATATCTAAGGCTACTATTGCCTAAAAGCATGCTATTTTGGACCATTCAAATCAGCTCAGGCCAAGTCGATATCATATGGATTTGGGAGTCCTCATAAACCAAGCTAGTGGTACAGAGGAAAATCTTGCCAGCCCCCGAACTCTGATCCTTTCTAGACACCTTTGCTTTCAAATTCGTGTCCTAGTAGTTGCCTAAAGGCCAAGCTAAACAACCTCAAGTTACTATGGTTACTTATGCATTTTTTAGTCGTAAGTATTTTAGGGATCCATTCATCATTATTCTACTATTAAACTATAGGATCCTAAATCAACCCTTCATCATCTATTGATTAACTCTAGGGAAAATATTTCACTTAAAGGTAAGGCATGTATTCTAACCAGGGAGACAAAATTGAAATATTCAGATTCCAACTACCATGGCCTCTGATACCATGTTGTAAGGAGGCGGGATCACCCCCTTACTAAAAAACTGAAAAATTAACACCCATTCCAAAAACACTCAAAGGTATGTTGGAATAGGTATAAATTTTCCAAATTTATTATAATGGTATGCAAAAGACCAAAGTATAGCAGCAGAATTAAAATAACTGACTATATTCAACTTTCATAAAAGATTACACAAGTACATCAAAATCTCCCATTAGAGTTTACAAAAAGATACTAAAAAGGATCTCGATAGAGGGAAGTCTAAACTACTTCAAATCTTGTCTCCAGAGCAACATCTCCAAGTGCTAGGTCCATGCCCAAAGCTATGTTCTCCAGATTCAACTCAACAACTTGTCCTAAACTGGGAGGTTGGAAAAACACCCAGCAAAAGGGAAAAGAAAACAAAGTATGTGTTATAAAATATGAATAGGATATCAAGGTAAAGAAAATATGTAAAAAAAGGCTAGTTTTCATCATAAGATGAAGACTTCAAGAGTATGAGGCTATATTCAAATGAAACTTGCCATTAAAAATTATATTAAAAAGGATTTGTGTGTAAGATAATTATGTCTACCTAACTAAGTAGGGATGAGGCACCTATCAGACCTCTAACCTATAGGTGAGGGGAGAATAAGATATTCCCAGTGACCTAGACAATTATACAGGGGAGAATAAAAACATTCCCCAGGGCGATTAAATGCATGCCCATGTGGGTGGTTGTACATAAGTACTGCTACTTTAAATTAAATAGAACATAAATCTACATGCTAGAAAAGTACTCATGGAAAGAGTAGTCATAATATTAAATAAACATGGCAATGGGGTATAAGACCCAAACAAGAAGAAATTATAATCTGATTTGAGGCATGAACAACATTAGGATTCAAGAATAGAAGATTTAGGGTTCATTTAAGCCTCATTACGTGTAAGGAATGCACATACCTCTCTTACTAATATCAATTACTAACTTTCACCACTTTAATTGAGTCCAAGTTCCACTTTGCCTATTTTCAATGTATTAACATGTGTTAGAGTACATAGTGCGCATTAATGTATAGAAACCCCAATTTTAGAACTTTTTAGCAAATTTTTGATTTTTATTTTGAAAATATCACCAATGAACTTTTTAGGTTCTCCTGATCAAGAAAACATATTTTTATGTTAATTTTGGAGTTATGAGGATTAAGATGTATTTTTTATGGTTTTTATGCATTAAATTCATTTTACGAAAACCACCCTTCGTAAAACCATGAAATCATACCTTTAAAATATTTTAATTATATAGAGATTAATTTTCCAATTCCAAAATATATGTATTTATCAAATTTAGATAAGCGGATTAGAAGATATGAATTTTTCAATATTGACCAATAGAAAATTGCCACATCATCAAACCGATCTAGATAATTGAAGAGAGAGGGAGAGGGAGAAAACACCATTTGACCCAAGATCAGGTTTGAATTTTCATAGGTAACCAAACTAGAGATTTTAAAGAAGGTAAAATAGCAAGAAACCAAAACCCTAGGAGAACATGGTAAAATGAGATGGAGATCATCAATTTTAAACATAGAAGCATGAGTTGTAAGCATGTAATAAGAAATATATGAGAAGGGGGTTAACAAAACTCACCTCTACAAAGGTAAGAAGGTCCAAACAGAAAGGATCCCTAGAATATAAGGTCTGGTTGCTCCAAGCCAAGCTCCTTTCTTGAGCAAAGATCACCTTCTCCACTTTAGAGTTGCAAACCCTAGCAAAAGAGCATGGAGATGAGATGTTTTTTGGTTCTAGGTGGAGTTTTACCATGTAAGGTCATGGTTCCGCATTAGAAGAAGGTGGGAGGAAGACTAACAGTATGAAAACAAGGATGGAAAGGAGTATACTAACTAGTTTTGGTCAAAATCACCAAGGAGGAGCTTAAGAAATCATAAATAGAGAAATTTGGAACCCTAGGAGCCTTCTTCACCAAGGTAGGCACCCTCTTTTACCTTGGGACAGAAACTTCGTGGACAAACATAGAAGGAAAGATACTCTAATCTGGGGTTAAAGAAATAAAGGATTGCTTCTTAGATTGGGAGGTGGGATGGGGTAGGCATGGCTTTATAAAGAAGGGGGCAAGCATGAGGTGTCTATGGGACTTTCCATGTGTCCTTAGACTAAGGCTTCATGGCCATTCAAGAGGAAAGCTCATAGAGACTTCTTCTATATCCAAGTTCAGTCCTAAAATCCCATGGAGACTTCTAGGCCATCCCCATCGTCCTTCAAACAAAGAAATAACCCCATTGGTTGATAGCTTTTAAAGATAAGCTCATTTATAAAGAGGGTAATCCCTATAATGCCCTTGGAGAGAAACATCTTCAAACCAAGGTGCAACCAGGTGCCCCATGGTTCATAAAATCAAGAATGGTAAGGGAATATCTAATGATTTTAATGCATGTGACAATTTACAAAGAAAACCTCTGAATTGGGTAAATTGTATAAAAGTCCAAAATGTGCATATAAATGCATAACTTGCACAAACAACTTCCAAATTGGACCAAACTTGAAACTTAATCTTTTCTCATGATTTGAAAACACACAAGGTTAGATTAAGGTTTATAGTACTTAATAATGGTAGTTAAGCTTGTTCAATACATTAAGTAAGGTTTGGGGCCTTACACTTCTAACATGGATTTATTTACCATTGTTCCACTTAAGCGGTGATTTTACATTTTAGATCCTTAAATAAGATTTCACCAATGTATTTGTGCATAAACCCTTCCATTAGTATAATTATTGAACAAATGTTCACCAAACCACTATAAATTCCACAATTTAAGCATCAAGGCCAAAAAGGATAGAAATGATAGGAAAATATTGGGAAAGGGCCAAAAAGAGAATATGTCAAAGTTTCGGTATGTTACATAAACACTCTATAATTAGTGATCTAGGTCACCTTGCCAATGCAACCTGAAGAGAAACATGGTTGAAGCATGGAAAAACATGATTAGAGGCTGGGGAATTTTGTGAAGGCCCAAGTATTAGTGAAAAGAGAGAAACGAGTTAATAATTTACATGGAGAATTGGAGGTGTGGTGAGCATCCATGCACATCTAGCAAGCGATTTGGAGATTTAGGACTTATCATGTTAGACTTCTCTTCTAATGCAAAATGACATAGGGTATCCATGTAAGTTGAATAATATACTCTATAAGGGAGATACTTTGAGGGGTTGTTGGTATTTTCTATGAGCTTCATCAGGCCCGAAGATCGGTTTATACATAAAGTCTTTGGGCGATGATAAATTCTTCTAGGATTTGGGTATGGAAAAGAATGGGAAAGAAGGGTCGCTATAATTTTATATGCTACAAAACCCTATCAAGTTAGGGATCAACCTCTTTTGTTTGATGTCATAGGGGTATCAAAGAAACTATATTTGTGTATGGTCCAATGTTGAGAGAGATAGAGAAGGATTGATGGCAAGTTTTTGTAGTGTCATGAATAATCATAGAAGGGTCACTTAGGAGAGAGATATACATGACCATGTGACTAGTCTATGATAAATGGAAAGTAATTTTTTTGGACCTATGGGCTGAAAAGAGAGGGTAAATTAATCTAAAAACACTTCAATAAAATTCATTAGAATTTTGATTTATATTCCAAATTACTATGATAGTTTTAAATAGCAAGGGAGAGAGGGATTGAAATAACCACAAAGAAAATACAATATATAGAGTGGTTCCCTTTCACAAGGGCATAGCTCCACTATCCAGAGAGGTCAATCTCAAGGGTTTTGAAACTTTGAGTTAATCCTTATATTCCACTATAAGAGTTACACCAAGAAACCTCCCTTTTTAATTCAAGGGTAAGTAGCTTCATTTTTTCATGCAAAGGGTCCAACAACCTTACAAGGGCTTACCTATACTTACGAAATATATTCTACCCTTACTTTCACCTTCATTGAAGGAGAAAGTTTTAAAAACCAAAAGTTGTCTTCCTATTCTGTGAGCCACCTATTCTCCAACACCTCTTTTCAAAGAGAACGTTTCTCCACCCAGGGGTGCTTTACTTTGACAAAGGTTGTCTTCCCTTCTTCCTCTCTTAGACAAGAGAGAATCAAACTTCTAGTGAGAGAGAGGTTGGGAAACAAAGAACTGATATATTCACAAGATATACAATGTATCCTTCCTCTCTTAAAAGTATCATGTTCACTCTATTAGTTGTAGGAATGTGTAATCTCATGAGAGTGGATATGGGCTTTTTAAGGTAAACTCTCTCAACTTTAGGAGCTCTTACGTAGGTCATATTTATATTTTAAGATGTATTATAGCCATTTGTAATAATAGTGTCAAATTCTACAAATTTTAGGGGGGGGAGTTGTTGAGTTTTCAACAGACACATTTCTACTATTATCTCACTCAAATGGCCCTATTTACAATTGCAGAAACTAACTAGAAATTCGACCAAAAACCAAGGAAAACCAAACGACAAAACTACCATGTCATTGTTTCATGCTTTTCGGCCATGTTTTGTGTCAGTAAAACTCGACTAGCGGTAGGGTCTATTTTGGCCCTTTTGGGGCATATTAAACATACCAAATTGTATCAATTAATCTAATCATTACTACAAGTAATATATATATAGAGAGTCAGGCTAGAATACACTCGAGTGTATCCGGAGCAGAATACACTCAAGTAGTTTTCCATGATGCAATATTTTTTTTGAAAATCTAATCCGTTGATCTTCTTAAACATCTCATGAACAACTCATACGCAAAATTTGAGCACATTTTGATATTTATAGCTCATGTTATGAAGACCGCAAAAATTATGCATTTCAAATTAGTTTCGCACGTTGATTTTGTTGCCCTTGGATGAGTGACTTACACTCATCCAAATGGGCTCAAAATTTGTATGTAGCCCAATTATAGTATGACGGTGAAGATCAATGGTTTACATTTTGCAAAAACTAGTCTTGATATGAAAACACACTTGAGTGTATTCGTGTGATCCGTACACTCGAGTGTATTCTAGCCTGACTCTATATATATATATATATATATATATATATATATATATATATATATATATATATATATATATATATATATATATATATATATATATATATATATATATATATATATATATATATATATATATATAAGAATTGTGTACCCGAGTACATGTAGCTTACATGTACCCATCTGCGTTTATGATAATTGTGAAATTCTATTCAATAATATAACCTTATGGATGTGATTCATACCTCTTAGATAAAATGTATATAAAAAATCACCGCAATCTAACATCCATACATCATCATATAAAAGAAAATGTGTGTTTAGTAGTCAACGGTAAGTTGAAAAAACTATAGAAATTGTTGGATGATAAATTGTTTTATCTCATGATCCATATGAGACATGGTGATGATTCTTTAAACACATCTAATCTATATAGTTTTGAATCAATCCATATGGTTTTTAATGGCAGGTACACGTAAGTTACATGTACCAGCTAGTACACACTTCCTAACATATATATATATATATATATATATATATATATATACATACATACATAGATTACTAGTACATGAATGGTTTGTAGCGTCGGTTTTTTTAAGCCTACAATGTCACTTTTTAACCGACGCCTAAGTGGTCGTCGCTATAGAATTTGCTCTATAACGTCGGTTTATTTAACCAAATAAAACCGACCTTACATAGTAAGCACCGACGCAACATGTTATAAAAATTCTGACCTAGGCGAGAAAAAAAGAGCCTGTAAGGTCGGTTATTCGAAAAAAACCGACCCTGTAAACGGTCTCGGTCGAGAAAATTGTCGACAGAAAGTTTTTCGGTCGAAAATTTTCTCGACCGAGACAGTTTACAGGGTCGGTTTTTTCGAAATAACCGACCCTAAAGATTGAATAAACATTTCAGTGTAACACCCAGTCGAGAAAATTGTCGATCGAAAATAATTCGGTCGACAAACTTATCGACCGAAAGGTACACTGAAAATGTTTATTCAATCTTTAAGGTCAGTTTTTGTAAACAACCGACCTTATAGAGGACATTTAGAGTCGGTTTTGTACAAAAACCGACGCTAAATATTGAATAAATATTTCAGTGTAACACTCGGTCGAGAAAATTATCGACCGAAAATATTTCAGTCGACAAGTTTGTCGACCGAGGGGTACACTGAAAATATTTATTCAATCTTTAAGGTCAGTTTTTGTAAATAACCGACCTTATAGAGGACATTTAGAGTCGGTTTTGTACAAAAACCGACGTTAGAAGTTATATTTCGATCGAAAATTTGCTCGACCAAAGAGGGTACACTGAATTCAATCTTTAGGGTCGGTTATTAAAAAAAACCGACGCTAGAAGTTACGATTTTTAAAAAAAAAATCTGTAGAAATTGAAATAGAACAGAAGAACAAGAAGATTCATATATTCTGGGAGAGGGGAGCATTGATGCTCAACCGTCACCATTCAAAACCACACATTCATAACAAAAATGATTCATAATCACATCATAATTTACAAAATGATAGAGTGCAAGTCTGAGATGATAGATACAAAAGTAAATATGAAAGAGTACTCAAACCACATACATAAATGGAGCTGACATATTTAATCCAATGCTATATTGACTTCATTTATAAAAGACTCTGACCACTCTTCTCGGAATTCATCCAAGTCCACATGTGTGTAAGGCTGGGTTGTAAAGATCTGTAATAGAAAATGCACATGTTAATATTTTATAAAATGACTACAATCACTTGTAAATTTATGATGTTATTGTTTATTACCTGACTTATAGTCTGAATGTCATGTGATGCTTGTTTGACAATCGCTTGCATATATTTCATTACATAGTAGCTACAAGCCCAACCATTATTTTGCATAAGACACTACAAATAACAAATTATACTTAATGTTAGTAAACTACTATAAACATCAATTGAGATAAGAGTATAAGAGTTGACATATTACAGTTGAAAATTAATACATATAAGAGTAAGCAGTTGTCAAAGTAGCTACCTTGACATTTTTCAAAGTCAATGTCTTTAATTTTGTGGGTATTTTTCCTCCAGCTTAACGAAAAGCCTTTATACCCTATCAAATTAAACAATAGTTGGTAAAATAGAAATTCTAAATAGAAATATCATGTTTAAACATTGATTAAATTTATGCTTACTCCATAGTTGGCAATTTCAGTTTGTGACTCCTTATTGTTTTACCCATTGGGTCAAGATACTAAAGAGTCATCAATTTTGGGGCAATCACCACTAATTCCCAATGTCTAGCTCTGAGTAAGAATAAAACAAACATTAAAATAAATAATTTTATTCATTATTAAAATTATATTGAATAATAATACTTACTGGACGTTAAAAGGAATTAGGATAATTTCCTTCCCCTCAATAGAAAAATATTTGAATGCATCAGAGAAGTACTCATTCACATCCTCAATATATGTCTCCACCTGACTACTGACCGAAGGAACTAAGAATCCAACATTCTTTATATCAAAGTCTGTGGCCTCAGTATATAAATGGATGTTAAACATTTGTAATTATTTTCATATGTAGAAATAAGCTAAAAATGTGTATTGGAATTTTCTATATATATTGATAGATCCTTACCTTATCCATACTTCTATTATCGAAGTGTTCAGCCAATCATATCGGAACAACTCTATAATATCATCAAGAAAAATAAAATTCTAAAAGTCCCTCCCAGCTGCATCTTGTGTTAAATTGACCAACATATGTGATCCCGATCTTTGGTTGGCTAAGTATCGACACAAACATTTAGATTTGCTTCCCAATTCGTCGAATGTAGTTTCGGGAATGAAAGATGGCTTGGGCATAGGAGGACGACTAGTAGAAGTTTTACTTTTTGGTTTACAAACCTGTTAATTAAATTACATACTTATATTACATGAGTTCATATATGCAGTCAAATATGAAAAATATGGTAGAAATAAGGTATACCTTGTCATTGATAACCAAGTGTCTAGGCCAACCCACCATAGCACCCTCAGCTTCTTCAACTGTACTATATTCAGGATTAGGTATGGGTAGTGGTTTGTCCCCCATTCCGTCATACACAAGATGGATGGACACACGGAAAATGTCATCAGTAATTTGTTGGCAATGCAATGTACCACCAAGGTTGTACACCTTACCCGCTGCCACAACATTATATTCTGGAACCTCCACTGCAAGTTTACAGTTCATACCAACCTAGATTGAAATAATATAAGTTATATAAGAAACAGTAGAACAGATACATGTTACAACTATATATATTATCATATATTTATCATACTAATAACACAACATATAGAACAAAAACTTACTGCAGATTGTTGTGGTGGGTCATCGGGAGTGCTCCCATGACCTTCTACAACTGGAGAATGGGCTTCTACCTCATCACTTGAGAGATGTTGTAATATGACATCTCAGCTTCGCGTGGTCTTTTATCTTTGGCACTAGCCAAATACAATGAACAAGCTTTAACAGTGACCCCACTATTTTGAACTACACTACTTTCATCTTGACGCTTTGTGTAGTATGAAAATCCGTTAATGTCATAACCTTCATATGACATGACATCCATTTTTGGCTTAAAGGCGAGCCATTTTATGTTCTCAGCAACATTATTTGGTGATTCAGATAGTTGATTAAATACTTTCTCTTTAAACCACCTAATAAATGTTCGATTATGCTCTCTTGCAAGCCACATTGAACTAGATCGTGGGTGATTTCTCTTGATAAGATCATTGTGTTATGTGATGTAGCTACCAACTTCATCGATGTTGTGTAAAATATACAAATGCGTTTGTTCCCACATCTCACGACTGATTCCTTTCACTCGTCCTCCCAGAGTTCCTTTGCCACAATAAGATCCAGTATGATGCGAATTTTTTTGATCGCTACAAGTTTCATTGCAATTCAAAAAATCATTACAAAAGTCCATCACCTCCCTAGCCACGTAACCCTCAACAATACTCCCTTCAGGACGATAACGATTCTGAACATCACCATTAAAAATGCTCATTTAGCGTTCAAATGGATACATCCAGTGTAAGAAAATTGGACCCAACATCTTCACCTCCCTTGTAATATGTACTACAAGATGAACCATGATATCAAAAAATGAAGGAGGAAAGTACATTTCAAGCTAACACATGGTAACAATTACATCTTTCTATAATTTATCGAGAGTATCAGGATGTATCACTTTGTTGCATATTTCATTGAAGAAGAAACAGAGTCTTGTGATTGCAAACCTTACATGCTTTGGCAATATAGATCGAATAGCCACAGGTAAAATTTGTTGCATTAAGGTGTAACAATCGTGAGATTTGAGACCTATCAGTTTCAGATCCTTCATTGATACCAATCTATGAATATTAGAAGAGTATCCTTGTGGAACCTTAATATTATAAAAGCACTCACAGAAAGTCTTTTTATCTTTCTTTGACAAAGTGTAACAAGCCGGTGGCAAATATGTGCGGCGACCCCTGATCTCCACTGATAATTTTTTTTAATACCCATTAATTATAAATCTTTTCTATATTTGATGCCATCTTTAGTCTTTCCTGGTATGTTTAATAGCATATCGATGATGCTATCACAAATATTTTTTTCAACGTGCATGATGTCAATGCAGTGTCTAATTTCCAAAGATCTCCAATAAGGAAGATCCCAGAATATTGACCTCTTCTTGTATAGAGATTTGTCACATGTGAGTGTATGACTACTTGAACTCTTTCCAAATTCATTAACAATATGTTTCACCCTATCATATACAACATTTCCTGGTATAGGTTTAGGAGAACTTCGTTCCTTAGTTGACCCATTAAAGGTTTTGTGTTGCCTTCGATAAGGATGCACTGGTGGGAGAAATCTCTGATGACCAAGATATACGATATTACCACCATGTTTCTGTCTGATTGAATCAGTATTTTCCTCACAAACAGGACATGCTTTGTATCCTTTTATGCTATATCCAGACAAATTTCCATAAGCTGGAAAGTCATTAATCGTGCAAAATAACATAGCACGCAAACTGAAGATCTCTTTACGTGAAGCATCATATGTCATAATACCTTCTTCCTATAGTTTCATTAGGTCATCAATTAGAGGTTGAAAATTTACATCAATATAATTTCCAGGTTGCTTGGGCCCTGATATCAATATTGACAACATCACATACTTATTTTTCATACACAACCAAGGAGGAAGATTGTATATAACAATCATAACAGGCCACGTGCTATGTTGGCTGCTTAATGTACCATAGGGATTCATTCCATCTGTACAGAGTCCCAGTCTTAGGTTTCTTGGTTCTTTACCAAATTGAGGGTATAATAAATCCATTTTCTTCCATTGTGGTGAATCAGATGCATGTCGTAGGACGCCATCATCATTGACCTTTAACTCCCCATGCCAAGACAAATTTTCGCATCTTCTGTATTAGCAAATAAGCATTGAAATCGTGGTATTATTGGTAGATACCACATCACCTTGGTAGGAGAGCCATTTTTAGCCTTAGCTTAATTTGTAGTCTTATACCTTGACGCACCACATTTTGGACAATTTATCAAGTTACTATAGTCCTTCTGAAATAACACACAATCATTTGGACATTAATGAATCTTCTTAGCCTCCATTCCCATTGGGCACATTATTTTCTTTGCTTGATATGTTGAAATTGGAAGCTCGTTGCCTTCAGGAAGAATTTCCTTTAACAAAGACAACAGTGAAGTGAAACTCTTATCGCTCCACCGGTTTTGAGCTTTATGAGTATATAATCGCATCACAGCACTCAACCTCGTGAACTTAGTACAACCCTTATATAATGGTTTTTCAGCATCATGGACAATGTTTGCAAATAAAGAAGGTGGATCAATGACATTGTCCTGACAACTACGTAGCATCTCATCAACCATATCATCCTGAATCTGGTCATCTTGAATCAGTTCATCATTAACATTATCATCATTATCTATATCTTCTATGCCATAACTATTAGTATCGACATTTTCTGATCCATAATTCAATTTCTCTCCATGCCAATACCATTCATTATAGCCTTGTATGATCCCATTGCATATGACATGATTCTTAATTTCCTCACCAGTATCAACTTTCAAATTGTTACAACAATTTCTACATGGACAATATAGCCTATATATAGGTAGTTTCCTATGTTCCTCACCAAATCTGATAAATTCATCAAGACCTTTGGCAAACTCTGGACTGCAACGGTTCTTGATAGACATCCAACTTCGATCCATTTTCTATATCACATTAAAATTAAGTATAAAACTAATAGTTTAATATTGATACTATAATAATTTGTAAGTTTTTATTGATAGGAAGTTAATTACTTATATACTAAAGTGTACCACCTATCCCATTTTTGAATATTTAATCTCACTAGTAATTGTATAATGTATGTTTAGTTTTTAAGAAAATTTCAGCAGCATTTCCCCTAAGTTCTCCAAGTACACCGATGTAAATGGCAAATAACCACTCACATGTGTACCCAGAGAACAAATGAAGAAATCATACTAAAATTATCTACAAAACTAAACATACATTATACAGGTACATCCTAAGTGAGATTAAAATATCCAAAAACAGTCCCAAACCAGGGACTATCCAAAGTTTACTCCTAATGAGTAAATTTTGAACGGGTTTCTAAGTTAATATATAAATGCATCAACCCTAAAGTGTCAATCTAAGAGTACACATGTCTAATCTCGTATTAATTTCTAGAATTTATATAATGATTATATATGAAAAATACATGTTTTTATTATTGGGTTATCAAATCATATAAAATGAAAAATACTTGTACAAATTAGCAAAGTAAGGCCATTTCTAACAGTGCAAAGATTGAAATCATTATAATATTCAGAACTATTTGTGAACATTACAAAAAATATGATTAAAACATTTATAGCTCACACATAAATAAGGAGCAGGTTCACTCTCGGTCGACAATTAGTCGACCGAGTGCCCACCTGTGCGCAGCGTCCAAGTCCACTCTCGGTCGACGAATTTGTCGACCGAGAGTGGACCTGAACGATGCGCGCATGTGGGCACTTGGTCGACTAATTGTCGACCGAGAGTGGACCTGGACACAACCATGGTGGTGGGCGGGAACAAAGGAAGGCGGGAACGAAGGAACGGAAGCGAAGAACTTACTTGGAAATGGCGGCAACCTTCGTGGAGGATGAGACGACCTTCACGGAGAGGTGGCGACCTTCGTGGAAGAGTGGAGAGGCAACGACGACAAGCTCTATTTGGCGGCAACGACGAGCTCTCTTTTACGGCGCGGAGAGGTGGCAACGGTCCAGACACCACGATCCTCTTGGTGATGCGGAAATGTGGCACAGCTTCATAGAGAGGAGGCAAGGGCTTCGCAGCGGGAATGACACAAGAAAGTAAGGGTTTCGTGGCGCCGCGGGAGAGAAAAATAGAACAGAAAGGTTTTCACGGGAGGAAGAAAGACTAGGTTTCAGCTTTTTCACTTAGAGAAAGACATGTAGTGTCGGTTAAACAAAACAAACTGACGCTACAGATAAGCGGTGCCCGTGTCGGGTTATTTAAAAATAATCAAACTCATTCTCGGTCGACTAATTTGTCGACCGAAATTCTATCGGTCGACAATATTGTCGACCGAAGAGGACTTTAGGGTCAGTTATAAAGAAAAAACCGACCCTAGAGGTGCTTCTAAGAAGGAAATATGGCTCCTTTTGGTCGATGAATTTGTCGACCGATATCTATCGGGCGACAATAATTGTCGACCGAGGAGCGTTTTAGGGTCGGTTATAAAGAAAAAACCGACCCTAGAGGTGTTTATACACGTGAAATCTGACTCTTTCTCGGTCGACAAATTCGTCGATCGAGGGAGCTCTAAGGTGCTTACACAACCCTAATAATGATGTTATGTGAAACCCTAATATATGGTGATGTCGTATGAAACCCTAATATGGGATAATGTTATGTGAAACCCTATGTGAAACCCTAATATGGAAATGTTATGTGAAACCCTAATATAGGGTGATGTTGTGTAAAAACCCTAATATGGGATAATGTTATGTGAAATTTCAATATGGGATGATGATGTGAAACCCTAATTGATAAATATGGGAAACTCTAACCCTAATGAGGGAATAGTGATGTTATTTTTGTATTGCATGATGTTGATATGAAATTGATGTGGTTGATATGAAATTGAGATGATTGTGTAACAAATATCCTGAATACCTTGTTCAGATGACCTGAAGGTAATAGTTACCTGATAACTGATAACCGTGTTTAGTGATGAACTAAGGGTTTGAATACCCAGATCCAGCAAATGTGATGATGGTGGTATTGAGGGATGTGAATTCCCAACAATGAGACAAAAGATTGAGATCCCAATGCTTTATAACGTTTTGAAAAGTACTAAACTCGATCCAAAATTTCTATCGGTCGACAATATTGTCGACCGAGGAGCCCTTTAGGGTCGGTTATAAGGAAAAAACCAACCCTACAGGTGCTTATACACGTGAAATCTGGCTCTTATTCGGTCGACAAATTTGTCGACCGAGGAGCCCTTAAGGGTCGGTTATAAGCGAAAAACCGACCCTAGAGGTGCTTATACACGTTAAATTTGGCTCTTATTCGGTCGACGAATTTGTCGACCGAGGTGCCTTAGAGGTGCTTATAACCGACCCTAGAGGTGATCCTAAGTCCTCTTTGGTCGACAATATTGTCGACCAAGATTGTCTCGGTCGATAATATTTTCGACCGAGATTAACCCTATTTCAATGTTTTAAATTAAGTACCAAGTGTGTGTATGAGTGTGTGGTTGTGACACTATTGTAGGGGATGACCTATATAAGTGTTGTAAATGTCTAGGTAAGATCTAACGCTTGATTTACATGATATCTAAGTACTTGTACAAGATTTTACACGATATCCAATATAATCATTTTGTATGACTCTTTAGTTCTCCCCCTTAATTTTATGCTATGCTCCCCCTTAAAGAGATATTTAATTTTAAAACCAAGTGATGCTTTGTCAAATTTAGCCATAATTTATTTTTCAATCATTTGAAATAACAATATTCTTATATAACATGTATATGTCCAAATGAAGCCATGGAAAACACTTTTATTCATAACAATTTAATGCCCATACACTTTATAAGATGAAGCATGACATACTTGCTTTATAAAAAGATATCCATTACAATCATTACAAAGATATCTCATAATCTCACTGAAAAGACCGACAGATTACATCAATGTTTGGGTCTTTTCCAAGAAAGGGCTCAGCTCCATAATATTTGACCAGTGTCTGCCACTCCAAGGCACCTGTCTTGGTTAAGGCATAAGCCTCCAAGAAGGTGGGAACACGATCAAAGCAAAAGTGGGCAGCAATGTCTTGAAGTTGAATTGGGGAAAACTGAGTATGTGTGAGATCAGGAGATGGTGGAGGTGGAATTTGATAGTAGTTGTAGGAAGGATTGTATGGATTTATCATGCCAGGATTAAGGGAATAGGGATATTCATCAGGTTGGTTAGGAGAGAGAGTTTGCATCCTTTGGTTTAAATAAGTCATGGCATGGTGATTATAATCCAATTGCCTACTTAGGTGATATTGGGATCCAGTAATGTATGTCAAGGTGTTTGTATTAGGATCATGGGGTAGGTTGGTAGGAGGAGGTGGTGGAGGTATGTCTTGGGTGGATGTCTCCCCTTTAGTCCTAGCCCTTTTGTGGCCAAAGTCGATTCCCATCTTTTCCACCGTATTTTTACTTATCTTTTGGGGTTTTCTATCCCATGTGTAACCTAAGTCGTCCTCAATATTCTTCTTAAGAAAATGTTGAGTGATTTGGCATACAAAGTCAGCATAAGGTGGATTGCCGGAAAACTCAAGCATATTCTTAAGGATGATACAAATAAAGTTTATGGGAATACCTTTGAGAATGGCATAGATAAGGTACATACGAAAGGTGGGTACTTCATATTTGTTTGCTCTAGGATGGATATTGGTGGCAACAATGAGATTTATGATCCTAGCTTCAGGTTTTAAATTTATGGCATAATAGGTACCCCTATCTTCATGACAAGTCATATTTGATTGAAAGATGGCTCTTTTGACATCACTAAGGCTAGTTGTAGTGTCATCTTGGGAGAGTTTGTTGAGTGGATTTCATGTGGTGAGATCAAGAAAATCTTTATATTCTTCTATGTCTATGTCAAGCATATCAAGAATACCCTCCTCAGTAAAATGGAATCCATACCCACCAACCATAGAGGAGAAGGTATCATGGTCAGGATGTGGGGTTAAATTGGCATAGAATTCATTAACTACTTTGGAGGAGTAGGAATGGAAGGAGGGATTTAGAAAATCAGTCAAATGTTGCACCTCAAAGAGTTCCTCCAAATCGACAATGTTGTGGAAGTCCATGACGTCGACTGGCCGTCGTGGAAGAGGAGTTTTTGAGGAGAGCCTGAGGTAGCGGTCGCCTACAGCTGCATTGTTGAAGGGGACGTCGTTGATGAACGGTAGCGTTGGAGAGACCGTCCTTCCATTCCTACCTGCAACTTGCTTCTTTCCACGCGTAGATGATGAAGCAATTTCATTGCTTTGAAGTGGAGAAGTATCAAGCAAGACTTGGATGTAGAGAAGCTAAAGAATTTCAAAAGAATACACTAGAGAGGAGCTAGAGAAGTGAGAATGTGAAGGTGTGAAGAAATGGATCGTTTTGGGTGCTATTTATAGCAAAACATAGCCCATTTCGATCGACAATTTGTCGACCGACGCCCGCAACGGTCGTCCTCCGGTCAGCCAACGGTCGATTGAACTAGCCATTACGACGGTCGATTTTCTAGCCATTACGACGGTCGATTTTCTAGCCGTTACGATTTTTTTTTATTTATATTTTAATCAGAATATTGCCTTTTTAATTCAAGCAAATGGAGGTTCACAGGGTTGGCCTCGGTCGAACCATTCGTCGACCGATGTTGTCTCAGTCGAAGAATTCATCGACCGAAAAAGTGCCAGATTTCCTTCGTATAAGTACCTTTAGGATCGGGTTTTTCCTTAAAACCGACCCTAGAGGTACTTATTCATGTGTGAAATACTAAATTAGATCCTAAGTTTATCTCAGTCGACAATATTGTCGACCGAAAATCCCTCTAGGGTCGGTTATAAAGTAAAACCGACGCTACAGGAGCTTATACGAACGAATCTGGCTCTATCTCGGTCGACAAATTCGTCGACCGAGAAACAGCCAAATTTCCTTCGTATAAGTACCTTTAGGGTCAGGTTTTTGCTTATAACCGACCCTAAAGTCCAATTCGGTCGACAATATTGTCGACCAAGATAAACTTAGGATCCAGATTAGTTTTTCACAAGAGTGAACTAAATTGGAACCAAAATTCATCTCGGTCGACAATATTGTCGACCGAATAGACTTCTAAGGTCGGTTATAAGCAAAAAACCGACCCTAAAAGTTGCTTATACACTTGAAATCTGACTCCTTATCGGTCGTCGAATTTGTCGACCAAGATTATCGGTCGAAGTATTCGTCGACCGAGTAAAGCTCTAAGGTCGGTTATAAGTACAAATCTGACGCTAGAGGTGCTTATAAATGTGTGAACTAAACTGGATCCAGAATTGATATCGGTCGACGAATTTGTCGACCGAGGAGCCTTTAGGGTCGGTTTTAAAGGAAAAACCGACCTTAGAGGTGTTGAACCGAAGAGGACTTTAGGGTCAGTTATAAGGAAAAAACTGACCCTAAAGGTGCTCATATACGTGAAATCTAGCTCTTATTCGGTCGACGAATTTGTCGACCGAGGAGCCCTTTAGGGTCGGTTATAAGGAAAAATCGACCCTATAGATCGTGGCGCGAAGCCAAAATCAAACAAATTTTTGCCACTGGAAACTTGTAATTGACTTTCTAAACCAATTGTCTATAAGGTCGCTTATTTTATAAAAACCGACCCTATAGAGATGCACTACAAGGTCGGTTATTTTAAAAAAAGCGACCCAAGAGGTCTTAAGTGGTGCCCGCATTTTTTATAGACATATAAAGTCGGTTATTTGGAAAACCGACTGTAACATCCCAATCTTTTTATGCAAAAATTTCCAAATTATTTTAGTCCTTGCATGCTCTTTTCTAATTTAGATAATTGTTGAGGACTCAAATGCAATTTTCCCATAATTAGTTTTGAAAAATCATGTATTATGTCCAATTGCTCTATTATACTTGTTTTATTTAAAGAAAATGTCTTCATGTATATCTATGCCCTTCTTGTTGAAGAAAATGAGGATAAATGTTTTATGTCCAATTTTCTCTCTCTTATGATAATTAGTGATTTACTTGTTTAATTATTTGCTTAATGACCTCCATATTGTTAATTGAAATTAAATAAGGTTGAATGCACGTTTTCATGTTTTTCAATTCTTATTTGAGAGATTAATAGCTTATTATGCATTAATCATGGCCATTTAAGTATACATGAGGGTTTTGCTATTCTTAGGTCTAAATGGGTACAAAAACGAAATTTAACTCCACAGGAATATTCTAGACACTCTAGTGAACCTATGGTCAAAATTTGAATGCATTTGACCCATGTTTGACCCCTCAATTAAATTGAGAGAGATTTGAATATTATTTGATTTAGATTTTAATTCAATTTCATTTATGCATCCGATTTAAGGCAAAGTTCCAGTTTTATTCAGTGTCACGCGTTACTTCTCTATTTCTGTTTGGCGCGCGTAATAGCAGCCGTTGGATCAGGATCCAACGGCGCTCGCCTTTTCTTCCTCCTCCGCTTTTCTCGCGAGCTGAGGCCGTTTCACAGGCCGTTTTTCTCCAACTCGGTTCTCACTCCACCATGCATCATTGCTCACGATTCTTTCACCAGGTAAACGGCGAGATCAATCCGATCTGTTTGAGCCCTAACTTGTGCGCTCTCGTGCCCTATAGAAGAAACGCCCAAAGTAGGGCTCGCTGCCTTTTTTCACAGACGACCTCCTAGCCTTCTCCGCCGCCACCCAAACGCTCCGAGAGCATCACCGGCCCCCGAGAGATTCTCCTCGCCGCTCAATTTCACCGTCTATTCCCTTAGGTGCCCCGGCCTACTCCTCCTTGCTGCTTCGGTGACCCAAGCTTCGCCCCAGCTCCCTACGTCATCTCCGATCAATTGTACCTCCGGTGAGCATCTATGCGACCTCTCCTGCGTACCCGCATCCATAGTTTGCCGTGTAGGTCCTCGAATCATTGTGTCCTTGAGACCAGGTCTCGGACCCCACTGGCACTAGTCGTCGTGGCTTCACAGGGCCTCCCCGACAGCGGAATTTGTTCTTTCGGCCTCGGTTTACCTTCACGAACATGCTCGGGACTTCGTATGATGGGTTTCTAGTCGCGATCAGTGGCTTCGGCCTTGGCTCCTTCTTCTCTGTTTCCCGCCGCAATACTCTGTCCTCTGGACACAAAGGTTCTCTTGTCCTCTTCGACCCCAAAAACAACTCCACAGGTCCGGCCTTGGGCCCGGGTATGTATGTGGCCATCTACGGTTGCCTCTCGGTCAGGTTCCGGTTGTTATCTTTCCCCGACTTGTTTCCCCTGTCTTCAGTTCCAACCATGGCCAGAACCGGTTTCTGAGCTCCTAGGCTCTCCCGGCCCCGAGCTTAGGCTCTCTGAGCTCGCCTTCTCATCACGAACTCAACCGATGTGTCTCCTTTTCTCGGGTAGCAGCAAGCCAGGGTCCTTTCCCATGGCTTAGAAGCTCGCCCGTGGCGCTGGAGCCATGGCTCGCGCGGTGTGAGTAAGGATCAATCCCAGTTGGGAAATGACCAAGAGGGCCATCCGTTCCTTTTCGACATTTTTTTCGCTTGTAGGGGTATTTTTGGGATTTTGCTGATCCTCCCTTCTTTGATCGCGAGTTCTTAGAGGCAATCTGTGCTGCTGAGTTGGCCAAACAGGATTGGTCCAACTCATCGCGGGCCCGATAGCTGTTAAATATGCCACGTGGATTTTTCTCGATTTGCTATTGGTTTAATCTTGAGAAATTTGTAGCAAATCGCCTGATTATCAGAAAAATACGCAAAAATACATTTTGGAAAGGATTTTCGATGAGGAATCCGATTTTCTGATTTTTATCGACTGATTCTACTATTTTAACATGTCAAATTTTATATGAGCAAATTAGGGTTTAAATTGAATGACAATTGATAATTATGTTAATTTCAGGTGTTTTAGGGAATCCAATCAGTCAAACCAAGTTTGACTTAAGGTGATTTAGTTCAAGGTAAGCGGGCCATGCCTTTGGCATAGTAAATTTGAATTATTGAATGATTATGATATATTATGCATTTTTATGATGAAATCTTGAAAAGTACATGTTTTTCCTCAATATACATGATTATTGGATGTTGGTTGTTATAAGCTAAGTCTAAGAGTAGAAATCCCATTAAGATTATGGTTTATGATTAAGATTCAAGAAATTAAGATTTAAGAGGGAATGAGTTTCCCAATCTTGCTTAAGAGGGAGAAATCCCATTATGGTTATGGGGAGAAATCCCAATCATGTTCAAGAGGGAGACATCCCGATTAAGATTAAGTTTAAGATATTAAGAAGATAAGTGAAGTTTAAGAAAGATCATGAATAATAGAAATTTATTCAGATTTATATGCACCTTGTTATGGGCTTTCCGAGCAATTATGGGCTTTCCGAGCATTCATGGGCTCCTTATGGGGCATTAAGAGAGGAGCATATTTTTCTAGTAAATTTCTTTATGTAAAAGACAATAAGAAATGATTCATGATAAATGCATGTTCATGATTATGTTAATTCACTTGTATATTTATTTTTATGTCTTATAATATGCCAATGCCGCTTACTTACTATGTTTGTTTTCCTTTGCATGGCTGGGGACGAGATGTCCGCAGGAGTTGGAGCTAAGGAGAAGGAAACATCTTGAGAGTACCAAGGACCCAGAGATCCAAGGAGTTGTTGCCTGGTGGGACGTCCATCTATGGAGATCCTATCATTATCTAGTTTATGTTTAGTATATCTTTGGAAAACTGATGTAGCTTTTATTCCAAGAACTTATGTATGAATCTACGTTTTCATAAAGCCAAGTGTTATTTGTTTCTTGTTATGAGATCATGCATGTAACATTTCCTCCCAAATATGCCAAGTACCCCACATTATGGATAATGTTGGGGATTAGGCTGTGCTTCCTCTGGTTACGTAAGAAACCCTAGGGAGGGGTGTTACATTAATGGTATCAGAGCCATAACCCCTCCAGTAGGTGGGGCCCACATGGGCATGTGGCATGCCAGTCTTGAGCCGTGCGGTCCAGGCAAGTTGGAAAGGGCTATCCGTAGAGACGAGATGGAGCCGCCCTTGCTCTGGTAGCCGTGGACGGGAGCTGGGTGTCCATGGGCCATTGTGGGCCTACACTGAAATGGGGTCAGATTATGAGGCCATATAGTTGAGCCTTGATGAGGACGTCAAGAGTCTAAGTGGGGGAGATTGTAACATCCCAGGATTTGAGGCCTCGGATAACATGATCTTAAAAGGAATGATTGGACTACCCATATCACCAAGGTGCACCTCCTTTTCAGGGAGCCCATCTCTAAAGAACTCCATAGTTAAGCGTGCTCAGCATGGAGTAGTACTAGGATGGGTGACCAGTCGGGAAGTTGATCCTGGCTTGCGCGTCAGTGTGGACAAAGTGCGCAGTTAAGGCTAGTGGTGGTCTGTGGGGCCAGTCGTCATTCCTGAAACTCTACTAGAGCCTTGGGCAGTGGGCCCGGGCATTACTAATGGTATCAGAGCAAGGAATAGATGGCCACTAAGGCAACAATAAGGATTCATGCAAGTTACCCTAGGATGAAGAAATAGAAGTAGAGAACATGATTATGTATCCTAGTATGTCTAGAGAACCCTAAAGATGACTAGAGCCCTCACCTCAGTAGAGAAGTACATGTTAGCATGCTTAGGTAGTTGAAACCAAACCCTAGATGATGACATGTTTCTCCTTGTCTCAATGGTAAGGGCCATCCAATTGAGATTTGAGGAAAATGCCATTTAATGTGACTTTTTATGTGTCTTACCTTCATAATTGTATGTGTGGTATGGGACACATGTGCACATAAGTTGGGGAGATGTAGCATAAAAAGATCTAACATTTCTAAAATATGTGCTTGATCACCACATATAAAGAGATGAAGGATATATGACCTAAGGTTAGTCAACTAGGAAGATGTAGCCATGAAAGTGAGAGATAGATTCCCTAAGTATAATGAGTTAGGTGTAATGTTAAGGAGTAAGTATGAGACTTAGTAAGGGTAGTTAAGTAATTTATGTTGATTCATAATGCTTTGTTTATGCATGCTTCTTTTGTAATAAAATTTGTATGGAAAATTTGCAAGTTTATGTGAAACCCTTAAGGTGGGTAGAGACCCTAGGAAATTTCGAGGACGAAATTTATTTAAGGTGGGTAGTATTGTAACATCCCAATCTTTTTATGCAAAAATTTCCAAATTATTTTAGTCCTTGCATGCTCTTTTCTAATTTAGATAATTGTTGAGGACTCAAATGCAATTTTCCCATAATTAGTTTTGCAAAATCATGTATTATGTCCAATTGCTCTATTATACTTGTTTTATTTAAAGAAAATGTCTTCATGTATATCTATGCCCTTCTTGTTGAAGAAAATGAGGATAAATGTTTTATGTCCAATTTTCTCTCTCTTATGATAATTAGTGATTTACTTGTTTAATTATTTGCTTAATGACCTCCATATTGTTAATTGAAATTAAATAAGGTTGAATGCACGTTTTCATGTTTTTCAATTCTTATTTGAGAGATTAATAGCTTATTATGCATTAATCATGGCCATTTAAGTATACATGAGGGTTTTGCTATTCTTAGGTCTAAATGGGTACAAAAACGAAATTTAACTCCACAGGAATATTCTAGACACTCTAGTGAACCTATGGTCAAAATTTGAATGCATTTGACCCATGTTTGACCCCTCAATTAAATTGAGAGAGATTTGAATATTATTTGATTTAGATTTTAATTCAATTTCATTTATGCATCCGATTTAAGGCAAAGTTCCAGTTTTATTCAGTGTCACGCGTTACTTCTCTATTTCTGTTTGGCGCGCGTAATAGCAGCCGTTGGATCAGGATCCAACGGCGCTCGCCTTTTCTTCCTCCTCCGCTTTTCTCGCGAGCTGAGGCCGTTTCACAGGCCGTTTTTCTCCAACTCGGTTCTCACTCCACCATGCATCATTGCTCACGATTCTTTCACCAGGTAAACGGCGAGATCAATCCGATCTGTTTGAGCCCTAACTTGTGCGCTCTCGTGCCCTATAGAAGAAACGCCCAAAGTAGGGCTCGCTGCCTTTTTTCACAGACGACCTCCTAGCCTTCTCCGCCGCCACCCAAACGCTCCGAGGGCATCACCGGCCCCCGAGAGATTCTCCTCGCCGCTCAATTTCACCGTCTATTCCCTTAGGTGCCCCGGCCTACTCCTCCTTGCTGCTTCGGTGACCCAAGCTTCGCCCCAGCTCCCTACGTCATCTCCGATCAATTGTACCTCCGGTGAGCATCTATGCGACCTCTCCTGCGTACCCGCATCCATAGTTTGCCGTGTAGGTCCTCGAATCATTGTGTCCTTGAGACCGGGTCTCGGACCCCACTGGCACTAGTCGTCGTGGCTTCACAGGGCCTCCCCGACAGCGGAATTTGTTCTTTCGGCCTCGGTTTACCTTCACGAACATGCTCGGGACTTCGTATGATGGGTTTCTAGTCGCGATCAGTGGCTTCGGCCTTGGCTCCTTCTTCTCTGTTTCCCGCCGCAATACTCTGTCCTCTGGACACAAAGGTTCTCTTGTCCTCTTCGACCCCAAAAACAACTCCACAGGTCCGGCCTTGGGCCCGGGTATGTATGTGGCCATCTACGGTTGCCTCTCGGTCAGGTTCCGGTTGTTATCTTTCCCCGACTTGTTTCCCCTGTCTTCAGTTCCAACCATGGCCAGAACCGGTTTCTGAGCTCCTAGGCTCTCCCGGCCCCGAGCTTAGGCTCTCTGAGCTCGCCTTCTCATCACGAACTCAACCGATGTGTCTCCTTTTCTCGGGTAGCAGCAAGCCAGGGTCCTTTCCCATGGCTGAGAAGCTCGCCCGTGGCGCTGGAGCCATGGCTCGCGCGGTGTGAGTAAGGATCAATCCCAGTTGGGAAATGACCAAGAGGGCCATCCGTTCCTTTTCGACATTTTTTTCGCTTGTAGGGGTATTTTTGGGATTTTGCTGATCCTCCCTTCTTTGATCGCGAGTTCTTAGAGGCAATCTGTGCTGCTGAGTTGGCCAAACAGGATTGGTCCAACTCATCGCGGGCCCGATAGCTGTTAAATATGCCACGTGGATTTTTCTCGATTTGCTATTGGTTTAATCTTGAGAAATTTGTAGCAAATCGCCTGATTATCAGAAAAATACGCAAAAATACATTTTGGAAAGGATTTTCGATGAGGAATCCGATTTTCTGATTTTTATCGACTGATTCTACTATTTTAACATGTCAAATTTTATATGAGCAAATTAGGGTTTAAATTGAATGACAATTGATAATTATGTTAATTTCAGGTGTTTTAGGGAATCCAATCAGTCAAACCAAGTTTGACTTAAGGTGATTTAGTTCAAGGTAAGCGGGCCATGCCTTTGGCATAGTAAATTTGAATTATTGAATGATTATGATATATTATGCATTTTTATGATGAAATCTTGAAAAGTACATGTTTTTCCTCAATATACATGATTATTGGATGTTGGTTGTTATAAGCTAAGTCTAAGAGTAGAAATCCCATTAAGATTATGGTTTATGATTAAGATTCAAGAAATTAAGATTTAAGAGGGAATGAGTTTCCCAATCTTGCTTAAGAGGGAGAAATCCCATTATGGTTATGGGGAGAAATCCCAATCATGTTCAAGAGGGAGACATCCCGATTAAGATTAAGTTTAAGATATTAAGAAGATAAGTGAAGTTTAAGAAAGATCATGAATAATAGAAATTTATTCAGATTTATATGCACCTTGTTATGGGCTTTCCGAGCAATTATGGGCTTTCCGAGCATTCATGGGCTCCTTATGGGGCATTAAGAGAGGAGCATATTTTTCTAGTAAATTTCTTTATGTAAAAGATAATAAGAAATGATTCATGATAAATGCATGTTCATGATTATGTTAATTCACTTGTATATTTATTTTTATGTCTTATAATATGCCAATGCCGCTTACTTACTATGTTTGTTTTCCTTTGCATGGCTGGGGACGAGATGTCCGCAGGAGTTGGAGCTAAGGAGAAGGAAACATCTTGAGAGTACCAAGGACCCAGAGATCCAAGGAGTTGTTGCCTGGTGGGACGTCCATCTATGGAGATCCTATCATTATCTAGTTTATGTTTAGTATATCTTTGGAAAACTGATGTAGCTTTTATTCCAAGAACTTATGTATGAATCTACGTTTTCATAAAGCCAAGTGTTATTTGTTTCTTGTTATGAGATCATGCATGTAACATTTCCTCCCAAATATGCCAAGTACCCCACATTATGGATAATGTTGGGGATTAGGCTGTGCTTCCTCTGGTTACGTAAGAAACCCTAGGGAGGGGTGTTACACCGACCCTATAGAGATACACTACAAGGTCGGTTATGTTAAGAAAAGCGACCCAAGTGGTCTTAAGTGGTGCCCGTATTTTTTATAAATATATAATGTCGGTTATTTGGAAAATCGACCCTATAGAGTTACACTACAAGGTCGGTTTTTTTAAGAAAACCGACCCAAGAGGTCTTAAGTGGTGCCCGCATTTTTTTAGACATATAAGGTCGGTTATTTGGAAAAACCGACCCTACACGTAGGGACGTTATAACCCATTTCTATACTAGTGGATATATATATATATAGATAGATATATATATACATATATATATATATATAAATATATATATGAATATATATGTATGTATGTATATATATATGTATATATATATATATATATATATATATATATATATCCTTCAAAAACTTGATATGTGCATGAATTACTTGACTTTTTAAAATTACAGTAAGCTTCGACATTTGGAAAATTTTGGATACAATCTAAATCACTCAAAAAGAAACATTAGACACAAATGAGTGAATTTTTTAATTTTCCTAAAAGTATAATCTTAGGCTACGTGGATTTTGAAGTTTGCATAGGTCTTAGTACAATTCATATGTCATGTGCTTAGTTACTTTAAAAATTGATTTAATATGATTATCTAGTAAATATTAGGCTTTATTTTTCTCAAACTTAAATAGGAATTCCAGGAATATCCAATCGCGACCAAAGTTTGCAAATTATGTAATTGAACGATGAAAATTCTAAAAGCAATTTTAGTTCTTAACTTCGAGAGAAAAATCTATTTATGTTTTAGGATAAACATTTATTAATTGTCTAATATTATCCAAAAACAATTAGAGACTCACAATTTAGATGAAGTTGCTTATTAATTAATTAAGACTAGTTAGTATAATTTCACTACCAGATGATTGATATGGTACAAAACATGCTAATTTTTAGTTTAACTAAAGTTAAGCCATGTTAGATTCGCACTAGCTAATAAATATATTCATATATGATTTATGGCATATTAGAATTTGTTTGATGTACATAAGTTTGAAATTTGAAAATCAGGTTTTCAAAATAGATAATATTTCTAAAATGCAATGTCCTAGTTGTGACACCTATTCTTAGTATCCACATTTGTCTCGGAGGTGACTTACGCTACAACCAACAAGCATTATCAATTAAGCTAGTTGTTAAGTGTATTACTAGTCATTTTCAAAATTGACTTAATTTAAATTTAAAAATAAAATTAACATCCATTGTGAGTGGAAATGATTTAAAAAAAATTGTAACTATAAGAATATAATTTGACTTCATGCATGAGTCGTGTGATTATTGATGAGAAGCTCTTCTTGATTAATGATGGTGTTCTCAGAGAGGGGTTCGGATTTATTACTCCTAGTGTGAACTCGGTGTACGCCATACCATTGGTTATCTTTGGACATGTGTAAATTTAATTGAATAAGTTGGTAAGGATTAAATCGTCGTGACACATGACCTTAATGTGGTAGGACTTTAATCTGGTAGGGGTGTAAGCTACTAAATCCTAAGGTGTTGTTTGGTTCGGGATCCAATCCGGACTAGCGTTGTCTTTTTGTGCCACGTAGGTGTTAATCCGACTAACCCAATCAGGATCTAGTCTTGTTTTGTTTTACAAAAACTGGACTGACGGGTCCGTTGTGGATTTCGTAATCCTCTAATCTAAACTAAGGCAGTCATGCTATCAGCAGGATTTTGAAATCCTAGTCCAGATTTAGCTTCGTCTTTTGTGTTATTTTGTTTTATATGCCAGAATGGAAAACACAAGTTACGAGTCAGTCCAGTTTAATGAGTGTTTGCAATGGGATTAAGTTGTTAAACAAAAATAGAATCGAATCTAAATAAAGTAATTCGGATCTATCCACTAATCCGTTTCATAATGTGGATCACGAACCAAATAGGGCTAAAGGCTGAGTGAGACGTCTTGCCAGACGAGTCATCATAAGTTCATAACAAAGTGGCGCGGCATTCCTACAACAACTACACCTTACCGAACAGCCAATTGATTGGAGATCATTGTTTCTTATCAAACGGGCCCAAATGGAGTTGTTACAGCTATAATTTTGTCTCAAAAAAGACAACAGCCTCAAGTGGCGGTCCAGAAGCGCTCTCAATTACATATATGCCGGAGTCTCACTAGGGCTACCTCAACCTTAACAGTCGCAAGTAGAGAAGCTCATAAGCTAGACCAACCGATGGCTACGGCGGAGGATGTTAGCAGCTGCAGGGTCCTAGTAGTTGGTGGCACGGGATACCTTGGCCGCAGGCTGGTGTATGCGAGCCTTGCCGCAGGGCACCCAACGATGGTGCTCCAGCGCCCGGAGAACGGCCTCGCAGTTGAGAAACTTCAGCTGCTACTAGATTTCAAAGCCAAAGGAGCCACACTCGTGGAGGCGTCCCTGTCCGACCATGCCGCAATGGTAGCGGCAGTCCGCCGCGCTGATGTTGTCATCTCCGCAATATCCGGCGTCCACATCCGCACCCACCATATCCTGTCACAACTAAACCTCGTTCGAGCTATCCAAGAAGCAGGTAACGTCAAGGTAATGCCCGAAAGCCACACCGTCGCCGTATAACGTATCTTTTCGCTTGCGTGTATCGTCGGTATATATATCCTGTGTAGACAAGCCTAACTAACAGTTTAGTTTCCTGTTCTATGCTTTGTAAGAGGTTCGTGCCATCAGAGTTCGGGATGGACCCCTCGAGGATGCTCCACGCAATGGAGCCTGGCAGAGCGACATTTGAAGAGAAGATGGTAGTAAGGAAAGCGATAGAGGACGCCGGTATCCCCTTCACCTACATATCTGCGGGCTGTTTCGCCGGAATTTTTGCGGCTGGGCTGTGTCATCCGTCCGGGTTTTGGCCATCCCGGGATACCATCCAGCTTCTAGGCGATGGCAAAGTCAAAGGTAAAGCTGCTTCTTTTATTATTACAAAATATGATAACAGAAGAAGCAACTAGTATTGGGAGGACGTTTTGTTTTACTTCTTTGTGAGAATGATTTCGGTGACCCTATGCCATGCTTCAGTATGTGCTCATATCATTTTGGTTGGTAGGTAAATTCAGCTTTGGGACTAGTCACCAAAGTCACCAACCAAAGGATTAGAGAATAGTTCCTCCAACACTTGGGCCCAGTTGACAGCCATAATGCCAATTCCATATAATAATAATAAACTATAAAGACTGAACCCCCTTCTTGGTAGGGCGGGATGAAGAGAAGAGCCTCTTAATTCGCTAAACAGGCCCATCACAAATAAGGTGGATATATGAGATGATCCAAAAATAATTTGATATGACGCGTCATGTGCCAAGCTGACAAAAGGCATTCTCTAGCTCAGCATGCATAAACCTCAAATCTGGAATAAGTCTGACCATCACCACCCTCCGAACAAATTTATTTGTGAGATTTTACTTGCTACCAATAGCCTAGAAGGGTTGCTTTCGTTTAACAATAAAAAGTTAAGAATTATGCTGCCTTTCCATTTGGTTCCTCCATTTTTCATAATCAAGTTGGCCCATGTCACCAATGGTGAGTAAAATTAATGCAAAGATAACAAGGTTAAACCAATGGAAACACAGCAGTTATATACAAATAAGAACATGGGCAGAGCACCTAGTGTACGCTATAAAAGTCCATGGGAAGCAGAACACAATAACATGTGCAGTGTTGTCGGCAGAGCAGACCACTTGCCATGATCCTTCGCGAATGTAAATTACTTCAATCATACTGGAAGTGCCATTTCCAGTAGGGTCACATGCTATCACGGAAAGAAAAGCTTTTGGGATATTTAAAACTCAGACAAATCCCTCATTTAGATTATTGGTCTTCTCTTGAGTCAATCTTAATTTTTTTATCACGAGGAAGCCATTTCAGCGGGCAAAACCACTTTGTGACTCGCCCAAACAAGCTAAACACCGAGACCTGAGATGGCATGATCCAATCACTTTCCTCCCGCGTCCGATCAGTATAGAGTGCCATTTACAAAATAATTTTGATGTGATTCAAATTTGGGTCCTTCATTAGGACTTACCGAGTTCTCACCGGTCGGACAACTATCTTTAGCTATTGTATTAGTTTCTTACATCTTTACATCTAATGATTTAAATAAGACAAATGAATGACAAGAAGTTGACGTCAAGGGGAATATTTGGAAGATCAAGTGGTTTCAATATTCTAGGTAAAATTTCAAACCAATGTTATCAGGACCGGACCGGCCATCAAATCGGTGAGGGTACTGGTTTCCAGACAAACGGTTCGACATGTGGTTGAACTGGTTTGACATGTGGTTGAACTGGTTCAATTTGTAACATCAACAATATAAACAATAATATCAATATACTAAAAATATAGAAAATATAGGCAAAATATGAAACAGTCTAACTATGACAAAGGTGTGAGTACAATTTTTAGAACTCACAATAAAGTCATTATCACATACCTCACAACATGCTCATGTTTCATTCAAAATGATACTTCAAAATCCAAAGTTCAATAACAAAATATAATTCTAAGCATACTTAGACCCCTAAGTTCTTGTAAGAGTCCAGGTTGGGAAATTCAGGGCCCAAAAATAGTTCGTGTGTTGAGAGGTGAAGAGGAAATTATAGTCACCTACTCATTGGTTGAGACAGAAGCTCTGGTTAATCAAATCGGTGCAGCAGGTTTAACCGGTGAAGCGGTCAGGTCTGATAGGTTCGACCGACGTTTGACTAGTTGGACCAACATTATCGGGTTTTTGCAATAATCAAACCGGTAGCGGTGCCGGTTCAAGTTCTGACCGGTCGGACCAAAAGGTCTGACCAATATGACCGGAAGGTCCAATCAGGTTTTAATAACACTATTTCAAACTATATCACAAGACTTTGAAGATATGACGGATCTCAATATCAATGTGTATTTTGAATGTTAGAACACATATATTAAATTGATATCACCACGTACAATGCGGAATAGTCCTAAAGGATAAGGCATATTTAGAGGAAAATTCAAGTTCTATGTTGACAACCAGACCTGACATCTAGGTTGAAGAAAAAGTCATTCTCCAAAGAAATATAGAGCATCCTCATAGAAACCACTCCTAATTAATAGAATAGAAGTATACTCTGGTCATCATAATTCTAAGACTTGCATGAGTGGGACATCCACTAATGTTTGGTCTAGAATAAGGGAATACTTGAACACAATTCTCATTGCAAGAAAAGAAAGATAGTTGGAGCTACATTCTTGATTGTCTTTAGGATGGAAGAGGAAAAAACTCTATATTTCATTTTTTTACCATTATGCAAAGTTGGAGTTTCAACCGAATAAATTGTAGCAAAAATATTATTGTTGATAGGTCTCCATTAGTTACCTACTCCTTTAAGACAACAATATGCCAATTCTTAGCTAATTATTAGGTATCCTCAATATTCCTTCTTGATCTAGTAATCCAACACATATCAACATATATGTCTTGGGGTTAGTTGAGTCTCACAAGATATTCATGTCTGCATATAGATATCTTTAAAATATAGAACGTAGGACCAGTCAAGATGATAGAGTCAATGGTGAACAATGAAGGGTGGACGACTAATAGAGCATATTCCTTCTACTATATATAAGCAAGGGTATTTGTCTACCATATGTTGATTACTCAAATTCTTGTAAAGAGGAGGTTGAAATAAAAAGTCCAAACTCTTCCATTACATAAACAAAGTGAATACAAACTAAAATACCATTCATGCAGACTAATATGAAATATATAGGCAACCTTCTCTTTTTTCCTCTAGGTCTTAAAGGAGGAAGGAGTATTTAGCACAACTTACCCTATCTAAACACTTTAAAAGAATCACGGAACGTCCAATTTGGCTTGGAGTGTGATTCTAGGAGTCCTCATTGACTACGTGTTGGTGAGAGGAGAAGCATATTTAGAATAATTGATTGGTGATATTGTCAATGTCTATAATGAGTTCAATTTAAGATGAACTTCAGACTGAAATCTAGAATTTATGTTAATACATGACTTTTTGTCTTCCAAATTGGTATGTGCTTGGACACTTAGAAATTCAGAATCTTTGGTATTTTTATTTTCATTAAAATCTTATTAATGGAAAAGTATTGTGTAATGGTCAATTTCAATAACATATCATAAAACATTATTTCCTTTTGTAAAATAATAGTTTGATCCATTTTAAAGCTATCTCAACTAATAGTTTAATAAACATGGTGATCATGTTCTAGATCAAAGTTGGGTAAAATATTGCAAAAGAAGTACTTGATTTAATGTATGTTCCTATAAAATTATTAAACATATGAATATGAAGGAAACTAACTTTAGTTCAAACTATTGTCCATATGGTAGAGTGATTGCAAACATATTCCAAACATGGGTCACTGGCATATCAATGTTGATAAGATAATTTCATAACTTGCTTGGAGAGCAATATACCTCAGTTATTAGCATGTTATCCACCATGACTCTCATTTATTTGGTGAAATCATGACATGCATAAAAGATTTTGAGGTGATGGAATTAAATATTTGCTTAATTCAATCATTTTCATCACAATTTTAAGAAAATCTAGCCTTGTATCAAGACATGTTGATATGATAAGCCATAACTTCATGTTTCATGATCACATACAAGCCCTATATTAAGTCTAAATATATTGCACATTATACATAATACATACATCAACAATAGCTTGTTTTCCAAACATATATGTGTATATTTATGACATCTATTTGAATCATAATTTTTAACATCAAATTTACTTAGAAGTATTAAATTTGAATTGACGCAATTATGCATCTCCTATCTGTTGATTACATCTCTTGACCTCTATTTTTTGAATAGAAGGTAGTCAGTTTAACCAATGAACTATCCTACAAATTTCCTGATTGAAAATTGTGCATTGTATTAATTGAAGGGGGGCTTCCTCTTTTGTTGTAGCTCCCTTTGCAGATGAAGATGACATTGCCAGATATACAATTAAGGCTATCAAAGATCCTCGCACATTGAATAAATCTATCTATGTTAGGCCCCCTGAAAATGTCCTGTCCCAGTTGGATGTGGTAAAAATGTGGGAAAAACTCATCCAAAGAGAGTTGACAAAGACTAGTATTTCCAAAGAAGACTTTATATCAGTAATGAAAGGTAAATATAACATTGACTTCCTTTTTATCTTAATTTTGTAGTAAAAATATTAGCCTTGATCCCAAATTTTTTAGATCCTAATCAAGATGCAGATGATGTCATTTCTAAGATTGAGTCCCTCTGCCAATATACTTGAATCCTTTAATATTCTATTGAACTTGCATCAACATCTTTGATTCATCACATAGAATACCATTTATATAAAATGTTTGCATGATAATGTATGCATAGTAAGGATAGTGTATTGAATATATAAAATTAGACATGGATCATTTCAACTTGATTTGTGATGCTAATTTATATTTGATTTACTCCATAATGTGTAGCATTGTAGGTTTTATTCATGGAATATGTTAGACACCTTATAAATGATGTGTTTTTAATGCAAGTAAAAATTGCGTGGACTACATCATGTGGTGACACAATGACATATGTCAACTACTTCTTAGTAGTCTAATGTTGCTTCCATATGTTCAAGTATAGAGTGGCTTTAAAAAATGAATTTCATCCATTTACGTATTTGTTTTAGAGAAAACTAAAAACGTCAATCGATAGTTGAAAAAATATGATGTTTCCATTGATCATATAAATATTTTTTTAATATGTTATTATTTTCTTTACAAGATAGATATTATCATGTGCTTACGTAGTATTTGATATAGAGCAATCTTATCCCAATTATTTAGGCATTATTGTTAAATATTCCATGCTTTTTTTATATCATAGCTTTGAGTGAGTGTGTATCTACAGTTATGAGTAACTAAATTCCCTTCTTCTTCCTCTAGAAGCGCCACAAGGCATTGTCAACCTCGACCAACCTACTAGGACTAACACTCCTCCTAGTCTCTAGTCCAACCATTGATTATTGTATCCACCTTGTGTAAGCATTATCATGTTTCCAACATTTTGCATATGCCTTGACAAGGGAAAAAATGTTGTCATTGTGGCAACTATGCATGTGGCTACTTTGATGCTAGACCACAATTTCAACAAAATTTACTAGTGATTAAAGTAGTGACTTACAATTATTATTATTGGTCATGTCAACGACGGCCAGAGGTGGCATTGGCCTAATGGTGTTAATGGTGGTCTATAGTGAGGGTTGTTGTACCAACAATAGCAATGCTTAGTTTCTTATAACACTGCTACAACAATAAGATGATGTGATATTGTCATCATTTTATCTTCTAGATTTTATATGCTTTTAAGAAATATTGGTAGTTTTTTAGTTTACATGTTTATTTATTTTAAGATGTTCATGATGGTATGTTTCAATTGATGAATAGTTCATGTATCACATAGTAACAAACCCTTCTCGATACAGAATATCTCTTTTATTCATTAAATATAATGAAAAAACTCAATTTGAAAACTTCACTTTGATCGTTCATGTATGTCTTAATTAATTATTATCATATATAAATGTTCCCAACTAGGTTTGGATTTTGGAAAACAATCAGGCTATGGACACTACCTCCATATATTTTATGAAGGATGCCTTGCAAATTTTGACATCAATGAAGACACTGAAGAAGTTTCCAAACTATATCCTGATATCAAGTACACAAGGGTGCAAGACTATCTAAAGAACTACTTATAAGACAAATTGGATGGAAGGATAGATTTTGTTCAAAAAGTATTGTTATGTAATGAACCATTTTCTAAAAAGTATTAAGTTGATATAATTGTATATGAGTTTTGTATGAAATTTTCTCAATATCTTGGCTAAAATCGTGCATTGATTGTTATCAATAATTATGCATCCAACTTAGTATGACGGGAAGACATATTGCTTTGACAAAAAATTATCTAAAAATATATCTTTTAAACAGATCACCCATGTATGTCTAGACTTCCATGTGTGTTTCAAATACTATTCCCTAATGTAAAATTATTTTGATTCAATACTACAAGGCATTCAATGATAATTACTGCAAAATGAGGCATAGAAGTGGATTTTCAAATAAATAATACACTTAAATACAAATAATAATAAAAATGAGAATAAGTCATTTGAGGAGGGAGGGGGTGACACAGGGGAACGTGCCCCCCTCAACTCTAGGAAAATTTCTAATAGTAGTAAACTCCTCCCAACTTCACATTTTTAATAGTAGTAGAAAATTCCGACCTCAAATATGGAATTTTACTTAAAGAGTAGTACTAAATGACCCACCAACTTTACAAATTAATTAATAGTAGTCAAAATTTTCCCCCTCAAATATATTGTTTTTTAAAAATAGTAATACCAAATTTCTCATCAACTTAAATAGTAACTTTGACCAACAATACTATAAACAATTGACATAAAAAATGTGACTTCAAAAACCACTCTATTCAATATGCATTCATTTCATTAAATTAAATTATGTTGACAAATATAATTGTGGTTGTGAAGTTTCCACAAAATGGACAAGAGAAATTGCATTAGATCCATAATTTTTTTCCAATAGAGTCTTCAAACAATTGACTCGAACAAGATAATCCAAAAATTATTGTTTCAGTACACAATCCATAAATTTAAATTGTGTTGACTTGACTACATGTGACTATTTAATTCTAACAAAATGTTTGAGAAAGTTCATAAGAAGCACATTTTCTTATAAAAACGTACATAATACTGTAATACATAAGAGTTTGAAATATGATATACTCGGTTAGAAAAAAAAATTATTTCTTTAGTGTGATTTTTGGTAGACAAAGTGAGTTTCAAATATGATTATGATCTAAATAAGAAAATAATTGAAATATTTTGTTTAGATTTTAGATATATAGTTAAACATATTGCTAAAATAATCATTATCTTGTGCTTGTGTCAGTTTTGTCATACCAACAATTATCTTTTGAATAAAAATATAAGGTTTACAGTTTATTTTTTACCAAAATGTATGCATAGCCACTTCAGTTGTGTGAGTTCTTTATGGAATGGAGAAAAGTATGTTTTTTTTCAGGGAACATGGTCATCTAAAAAAAATTATGCTCGTGATTCTTCATCCACCAATGTAGAAAATGTAATACTTTTTTATTTTCATATCATAAACTACACATCCTTGTAGTCTTGAGTCAGATGCACTTGATGATTTTGTATCCTGATCTTATGTCCATTGTTACCAGCATCAAATGATCATTTATATTTTGGCCATTCGTTATTGTGACGATTGGCAAGCATTATCAAGATTTTGATCAACTAACAAAGCAATAGGTACATTCTTGTATATTCTTTTAAGTTGATTCAATTTTTATTATTGGCATCTCCATAATATAATCAATCTAACAGCTTTCATAAACTAAACATATTGATGAATTATGTATTTGATGTTCTACTATCTATCTATTTTTTCTTTTTTAATTTGAAGATATTGGTAAATATAAATTCTCCTCATATTGAATATGAATTTTGTGTGATTTTGTTATTCACCATGTTTGATTAGATCAAAAAAATCTTAAGACTATAATATATGAAGAGATATTTATATATAGCTGAGTAACAATGAATACTGCTATCTTACCATAACAATGGTAGAATAGAAAATTATGTGGAGGAGATTGAAATAGATTCAAGATTACAACCTAAATTATATGACCATCTTATAAACAAAAGAGATGATATCTGAATGTATTATCCACTAAAAGGCCATTTTGACTATATAATCACGAGTTCCTCAAAATATGATCGGTAGTTAATTGTGAAGATTTAACAAAGTGTGATTTTCTGGTTTCTCAACATAAACAGAGTATAGTATTTCTCAGGATATTGTGTGATGTCCATGTTTCAAATGAAAAACACAAAGTCCATACAGATGTATATCATTTAATAAGATTAACATTGATATTACTAGTGGTAACATCAATAGTGGAAATATCAGTTTTTATCATGAATGTTACTAGAAATTATCAACGCAACTGTGTGAATGATAAGTGATGTAGTGATTTAATGGTTTCCTACTATAATTAAAAGGAAATATTTGACAATGTTGTCAATAAAGTAATAGTAAAATGATTCTATGGAATGGGAATTCTATTTAAATTATGAATCAAAAAATTAAGTTTTCTTATAGAGCGTATTAGTATATCTAAAAATTGTAGTTTCAGTGTTTTTGAATATTAGTTGACAAATACTAATATTATTAGGTATATTCATAAATTTTAGTCAATGACTAATTTGGTTTGTAATTTTGCACCCCCCCCCCTCGAGATCCTATTGGCTCCACCTTTGAGAATAAGTATGATAGATTTTGCATAAGAAATTACACAACAAAGTTTGGTGGATTCAAATCATTGTTAGATTTTTTATCATACTATTACTTTTTTGTAGTACGCATACACAAACTTATTGTACACAAATAGTTAAATAAATAAATCGCCTAGTAGAGTCCTTACTGATGTTTATTCTCATTGTATATATGAACACCAAATTATTGTGCACATTTACAAAAACCACACACCCAAAAAGTGTACAAATTTGGGTTGTTGAAGTCATTAATGGATCATTTTTGAACCACTATAAATTTACAAATCTAAGCATATAGTAGGTATTGTGTGTCATGGTCCTTAATTTATAGGAATGTCCCAACTTAATATAATTGTGTTTGTGTTATTCTCTTTGAACCTCTAACACTACAACTGTCTACATTTTGAAGTAGAAATAAGTCTAAGGGAAGAAGACTAATTGATTCTAGAGATTAAGTTATTAACAATAATTTTTAAAATAAACTCTAAATAAATTTTATTTCCCTCCATATCTACCCTCGTCCTACTTCATGTCACATTCACATTAAGTACCCATAGGACCAATACTTTCCTCTAGATCTCTACAACTAGAGCACAATTGATAGAAGATTAAGGTGAGTACAAGATTAATGGTGACGCCCACTAAAAGAGGTCTTTACCTACTAAAAGAAATTGTAGAGAAAATTGCAAATTTTGTACAAAACATTTATCGTATGCTTGTGTAGATAATTTATTTGGATATGTTTTGATTTTGATATATGTAGGTAAATAACCAATTAGCTAAAACACACAAACTCACAGATATATATAAATTTTTGTATATATATACATATATAGATATATACATACATATAGCCATGGCTGCAACTAAATAATGTTTTATATGTAAATGTAGTTGTAAATGTAGCTAAATGTATTACTATGGTTGTATATGTAATCAATGTGTAAGTAAAAATATCATTTAATACAATTATATGTTTATTTATGATGTAGGGAAAATTAACATTTAGTACACATACATATATAGTTAAATTATGCTTCTAGTGAAGAATTTGTCGATAAAAAGCCTTAGTAGGAAATTGATAGTAATCTAGAACAAATTATTATTATAACATCAAAAAAATTTACTTTCACTTATTTTAAAATAGTAGTGAACAAAGGGTGGAAATTAAACATCATCCCTATACAAAATATATAAATGTTCGTATAAAAATTTAGCCTTTTTATGTTTATGAAAAGAAGAAGAATGATATACAATGTTAACTATGTATAGAATTGTTACGTAATAACTTCTTCCACATTCTCCATCTGATCGAAAGTCATTCCTTGATCATTGATTGTTTCAACTATACTAGATCTTCTTCTTAGTAGAGGATCATTACTTGCATAGGGGAAATTATCTATAGAATCTATAACATGTCAATGAACGTGCCTTGATCATTGACTGTCTCAAATCTCTAGATCTGTCTCAATAGATGACACCCATTGGATAGGTGATTATTTTTTCAAATTCCATAATAGGTTTAAAGCAGGAACCGTAAAAGTAACAATAGGTCATTCTAATCCAATCAAGGCCACAATAAAACTTAGCCACTCACTAGATGAGAGAAATTAACTTGCATACTAGCTGATTCAACATATTTGTAAGAGATGCATAGCTAAAAAATAAGGAATTTATATATTTATATAATAATATGATGCATGTATACCACTTTTGGGTTGCATACATATGTCAGGGCATCATCACATTGTCTTAGTAACTAACATCACCATGTTACAATATAGATGGACCCCGTAGAAGGTATTTTCTAATTTTCCAGCAAAGTTCTTCTATTGCTTTGTTAAAAAGTATTATTTTAGTGTATGATATGTTAGATACCTAAAACCAAGAACCTATAAGACAAGATCGATTGTAACCAATTAGTATTGACATTAAATTCTTCCATGAAGTAGAACAATAATTATAAAGGTTTGTAAAAAATGACGGGAAAGCACATCCATCAATGCATACTATCAGTCAAAGACAAAAGAATACCATTTTAGTACAAATAGGGAGTAAGAGAGAGGATGACATGACTAGTAAATATATAAAAGCTTACTCCAGCATCTACAACAATAGATATCCTAAAGCGCTCATCTATTACTCTAAGTTAGCAATGATTTTACTAATAAGATTGTATATCAGGGATTTGGACATAATAACTTTCTCTAAATGATGCCAATAACCACTCCAATATTAGAGCATTCATTATAAAACTAAGTAAATTGACTTATTAGTTGATATACTGAAGAATCAAATATTTAATTATGTTTCCAATGTACCTCTCATAGCACTTTCCCCAAATTTTGTGAACCCATCCAGTGAGATAGATTCTTATGGTTTATTTGAAGCATGTTCTATTTCTCTAAACCTAGAAAGTCATGCCCATATCTTTTGTATGATTTTGTGATCAATTAACAACATGAATCCAAGAGAATCATAACTGGTATAATTTTCCCTTTATTATCTACAAAAACAATAAAAGGTGTGCGATTAGATCAAGTATATATCAAATAAAGTACTTTGTACATCATCAAAATAAAGAATACTTGGTCTAAGATTGGATACCGAGATGGTTAGACACTTAGTTTGTTACAAAGAGGTATCAGGTTTAAGCCATGCTGACGGTATGGATCGAATCACCTTTTTTTATCCCTAGCTCATCTATTACTATTTTTGTTGTTTTTGAAATGTACAGGTATGTAAAAGTACAATCCAGAGGACAAACCCTCGAGAGTACTAATCAAGAAGCAAGAAGAGAAAATAAAAAATTGTACAAAAGCTTTCTAAACTCCAGCAAAACCAGAAGCATAACCAGCCTTTAATCCTCATCTACTCAGTTAAGTGTTTGACATCAGCCTTGATATATCTCCACAGCTTAGTCAGATTAGTATCCATGTTATCATTAACCCTAGTATTCCTTTCTATCCATAGATAGAAGAGAATGCATAAACAGATGATATACTCTTTCTTCATTTTGCAGGCAGGGAGGTCATCAGCAGTACAAGGTTTGACAATAGACCAACAACTATGAGCAAAAAACTAATTTTGAGCAGAATAATCACAGGAAAAATTGATGTGATCGGTATCATCTTCACTATTTCCACAAAGAAAGCAAATCTAAGCCAAGTTGATGCCCAAATGTTTGATATGACTAGAAGTGAGAAGCTTGCCATGGAAAACTTTCCATGCATGCAGTTGATATCTTATGGGGGCCCTAAAACTCCACAACCACCTAAAAGAGGGGGATTTAGGATACTTCTCTCTAATCCTATCCCATATATCTCTGCATTTTAATTCAGATCTATTGAACAGAAGAAATTGATCGTTGTCTCTAGTCATGTTAGGAATGTCTTTAAGAATAAGACTTAGCAAATCATGCAGTCTATATCTACCAATATTCCAATTGTTAGCACTGACTAGAAAATTGAGAGAGGCATTAGTAGCATAGCCATGTTGTATAATGCTCTTCCTTCCAAGAACATCAGTAATGAATTTGGAATCAGGAATCCAAGGATCATTCCACAAAGAAACCTTGGAGCCATCACCAATCACAAACTTGAAATTTTTCCTCAGAAAGTGTCTTTCATTCATAATTTTATTGAAGTCCCAGGAGTGAGACTCACTCTCATGAACTAACTAGAAAGAGGCCTTGGATATTTATTTTTAATGTATCTACTTAATCCAAATATTGTCCTACTTGCTTGTAATATTCCATCCATGCATTGAAGTTGACAACCTACTCACCTCCCTGATGCATTTTATACCTAGTCCCCCCTCTTTTTTTGGCTTCATGGTTTTGCACCATTTTATAGGATGAACTTTATTTTTCTTCTCAAAATCACCCCATATAAAATTCCTACAAATACACTCAATCTCATCATAGATGGAGAACAGAAGGGGAAGATTACTTGACTAGTAATTGTGAATAGCTGAAAGAGTGGTCTGAACCAACTTCACTCTCCCAGCCATGGAGAGTTGTTTTGCTATCCAGCCATCTAGCTTACTCTTTATTCTGTCAATCAAAGGGCTACAATGAATTATAGATATCTTACCAATGACTAAGGGAATGCCAAGATACCTTTGAGGAAAGGATCCTTCCTTGATGCCAAGAATGCCAGTATTTTTATCTTTGTTAGATCCACGACTAAAGAATACAAAGCTTTTGTTTACATTGATCTTCAGGCATGTACAAAGAAAGAGATCATCTAGAAATCTCCAAATGGTGGGTGAACTCTCCTCATCTGGTTCAGAAAAGATCATCAATTCATCTGCGAATATCAGGTGAGACATAGCAAAACTCGAAGAGGCTCTGAAAGGCTTCAACTTCCATTTTGAAACAGCTTTATCTAGTAACTGAGTAACATTTGCATGATGATAACAAACAAATAGGGAGAAGGGGGTCACCCTGGTGCACCTCATTACTAGGCTTGAAAGACTTAGAAGGTTCTCCATTGAATCAAAACAAGAAAATAAAGAATATTTGTTATTCAATTCAATCTACACCGTCACTAGATGGTATATCTAACATTTTGTAAAATAATGAAAGCACTGTAAATTTGAACAACAACAATCCCACATAACTTTTCTAGAGATATCATCCCAATCATATAATTTTTTTGTATCTAAGATAGTAAATCATGTAAAATATATAAGATAAATTTATAAAAATAGAAATCTCAAACCTTCATGGAAAATATGTAGATAGATCCATGACAATAGCAAAATCAAATTTTAGTAACACATTTCAAAATCAACAATAAATTGTCTTATTAAGTAATAATGAGAAGCTATAGTAAATTAGTAGAATTATGTGGGGGCTTACATTGTATAGAAGAAAACTAAAAAGAATTAATAAAATAGGGACAGAAGATGTAGGGTAGTTGAAGATGACAGTGAAAAATATTCTAGAAAGGGCATCAATTAATCTACAAGTATAAAAGACCCTGGAGGAAATGATGGCTTTAGACGAAGTTCAAGGAGAACAAATATGTTGTATGTTCATAGGAGAATGAGAGTGCATTTAACATGTGATGAACATGACACTAAGTTCCTCAGCGTCAATAGGAAGACAATAGTTAAAGGGTTGTTTTATATTGTACAAAGCATCCATATTTTCAATTCTCTATCAATGATTAGTGCTAACTACTAATAACAAAGCAAGCTTTAGATAGAGTAGAAAACATGAAGTTAGGATCCCTTCACATGTTTACATAACATTTATGAAGCAAAATCAAGAAGAGAAAAAGCCACAACCATGGCATCAACAAAATGGATGGATAGATATAGATTGATAATAAAAAATCAAAAGAAGTCTAGTTTTACAGCATTAAGAAATAATTGATTCTAACCAGAGCAATGTTTATGTTAGGTCCTAGTAGAATTTGTAAATAAAGTCCACTAGAAAACAATGATTCTAACTCAAGGTGGTATGCCACTTACTCACATTAGTTTCTTTGATAATATCATGCTTATGGTTGAAGCATGAGTGTAGCAAGCCATAATCATCACCCAAGTACTAGAGGCCATTGTGGATGTCTAGAGACCAGAAAGTACCTAGGGAGAAATATAGTTTTTGTTCAATGGTAATACCCTAGGTAGAAAAATGAGCTATAACTAGGTGTCTGGGTCATGCATATACTGAGAATCTCAATCCCTAGTGGGGTGTTAAAGATGACTAAGAAGAAAATATCCCTTTTATGTTAAAGAATGTCTAGAGTTTGTTGAATCACCTATGCATTTTATGGAAAAAAATACCAATAAATGTAAAACCATGGATAAAACTTGGTCATACACCTAGATTTCCTCAAGGAAATGTGTTTGACAGCTAAATGTCATGTAATAAGGACATCAATAATGGATAAGCACTAATGTCTAGTTAGATTGCTTGGTGAATGGAAAGTCCATTCAAGAGATACAACCTACCATCATAGTCCCTCTCAAGATAGTGTTGTTTCCAGTAAGTTGCATGCTTCGTGATATTAGAAATTGAGATGAGTTTTATCCAAATGTATCTTCCTCAATTTGCTTCAGATTCAATCATTCCATTTCCAGCTCCTAACAGTGTTGAAGGCATCAACACCTGAGCCTAGCTCCTAGAGTTCTTTCATACACTAACATCTCAGTCTACATGTTGATGGATATGAATCAAGAATGAAATCAACACTCCTAGGAACTAGAAGGCAGTCAGATCCCTCAAGGGACATAGAAATGGTCTTAGTTTTTCTATGAATCTTTCCAAATAAGGCCTTTCTTTCTAATGTAAAGAAATGGGTTGGTGCATCATTGTAACCATATGTTTTTACCATGTAATAGTGTTGATTACATCATAATTAATAGCTAGTGGGATTGTGCACATAGAAAACCAGTCTAGAAGATGATTAGAAGTGTGGTCCAATGTTCACATTACTTGGGGATGATTCCATTTAAAGACCAAAATGGGAATAACATTGAACAAGTATGTAATTCCATTATATGTTGCCACATTGGGAACATTAGGAATGAATCCTTACACTCAAGACATTATGGAACTTTGAAGGCCAAAGTCATGTCCATTAAGGAATGAGTCAATACAATCATGAGGCTCCTAGACATTGCCACTCCTCCCATAAGGAAGTCATGGTCTAGACATCATGATTTGAATTGAAACACAAAATTCATTAAGAAATAGGGACATTGAATTTTTACAGTATGGGCATAGGCTCATGGGAAGTGAGTAGAAATAGTACATAAGAATTATACTGATGTAACAACCAAATAAATATAAATACAACATTTGTGTTAAATTTTCATTATAGATAACAATAGTTAAATAAAAGCATCATGGAGTAGTATGAGTACAATCATGATCAGTGGAAAAAGTCGAGATTTTTAACTTGGGGGGCATACAATTCAATATCTCAAAAAATTAAACACCATCGAGATTTTTTTTTAAAATTAATTATTATAAAAAAAGTCCGCGTCCTAGGTTCACCCTCGCTCTCCGCGGCGGCGACTCTGGTGGTCGAGGTTTCTTATCTTGCCGGTCAGGCTGAGATTGGTTAGTCCTGGTTCTGTTCCAGTAGGTGTGGGCTTGATCCTCGCCCTTACGGTGTGCTGTCCTGGCTTCGGGATGGAGGACGAAATAGCTAGACAATGCGATGCGCTCACCCTACAGGAGGACGACATTGCAGTTTTTTCTAGGGATGAAGATGTCCTGGAGAAAGAGCAAACAGAGATGGTCCTGGCTGCTAAGATTTTATCTGAAAGACCTTACAATTTCAACGCTTTCAAGAGAACTATGACCACTATTTGGGGGCTCAAAACTACACCAGAGTTCAAGCAGATCGAGCATGGTATAATGATAATAAAGTTTGAGGAAAAAAAGGACAAAGAGAGAGTCCTCGAAGGTGCGTCGTGGAGTTTTGACAACAGCATAATCCTGCTAAAAGAAGCATGTAGCTCCGTCCAACCATCTGAGATGATAATCAACGAGACCCCTATGTGGATCAGATTGTATAATCTACCCCTGGGTTACAGATCTGATAAGGCGGTAGCTGTGGTGGCGAACAAAATAGGCACTTTTCTGCAAACTGATAGCAGCGAGACGAATTGGGACAGAGCAAGGCATGCCAGAGTTATCATCAAGGTTGATAAACCCCTGAAGACAAAGCAAAAGATGAAGGACCTCCATGGAAATATCGTGGAGGTGGATGTCAGGTATGAACGGCTCCCGGACTACTGCTATGCTTGTGGTATGCTAGGACATACGCAGCGAGATTGTAGTGAAAAGAATACATAAGTTGCTGAGCAGTGGGGAGGATGGCTGAGGGCGTCTCCTAGGAGGCCGTCCCGACCAAATCGTGAAGATACCAAATATGAAAATGTCAAGAGAAGCCTCGATCTGCAGAAGAAACACACCATATCAAAAATACACAAAGCAAATCAAGAAAAGCACAACGAACCAAGGGATGAAGGAAGGGGTGAAAAAGAAAGGGGAAAAAACCAAAATGAGAACATAAGCGAGGTGATTATAGAGTCAAGAGCACATGTAGAAGACGATGGCCTCATCAAGAGGAGCTGCAGTAAAAGTAACGTTATCTCTCAAGAGAAGCCCAGCAAAAGCAAGATTCTCGACAAGGCTGCAGAAGAGAACCACTCACGGGACAAAGCATCAAATGCTTTTGGCCCCTCGCCCACGCCTATCCCAGCCATATTCACGGGGCTAGTAAATGCCCTTCACAGCAAAATAGACAAGGCACCTAACCCGGCCCCAGCTGGAGAAAAACAACATGTTGTCAAAGGTACTGAAATAGTAGGTGTGGTGACTGATAAAATGCCATAGTCAGAAAAACCAAAAGTGGATAGTGGTAACGCCAACAAAGGAAGTAAAAAATTCAAGAGGATACAGCCAGGAGTCAGTACACGCAGCACCCATCTTTCTGTACCTGCCAAATGCAATGAAAAGAAAAGGAAGAAACTGGGGGACAGAGGACCAACAGAACCAAACTCCGAAGCAAGAGGCCAGAAGCTAAACAAAGGAAACTCTTCTAAAATGGTTTGGGATGCTTATCCCAACCAAGTAGCGGGACCTGATGGTACTCAGGCCCGCGAAGGCCAATGAAACTCTTAAGCTGGAATTTCCAAGGTTTGGGCAACTGAGGCACTTTCCGCACCCTCCGGCGTATCTGCTGGAGGGAACGCCCTGATTTTGTCTTCCTAATGGAGACTAAAATAAGAGATACTGAGCTTGAAGAAATAAGGAAAAAATGTGGTTTCGATAATGGTCTTTGCTTGAGTAGTAACGGGAGATCGGGGGTATGGGGTTTTGGTGGAACGACGACGTGGTTACTGTGAATTCCTACTCCAACCACCACATCAGCGCCACTATAACGGGAAGAGGAAAACAAGGGAACTGGATTTGCAATGACATTTATGGATGGCCCCAAACAGCCCATAAACACAGAACTTGGGATCTTATGACTTGGTTGCAGGACGGAAACATGCTTCCTACTGTTTTTGTCGGGGATTTCAACGAAATTACTAGCCATTCTGAGAAGAAGCGGGTGTTATAAGAGAGGAAACTTATATTAACAATTTTAAAGAGACTATTGAGGCGTGTGAGCTGATTGACATATGTTTTAAGGGGAACCGATTTACTTGGTTCAGAGGTAAAAGACCTGAGACCACCATTATGGAGAGGCTCGATCGGGCCCTTGCTACCCAAAACTGGTGCTGCATTTTTCCTACGGCTATAGTCTGTCACTTGCTTAGACATAATTCTGATCATGCCCCCATTATCCTTACTTCCGGGGAGGCTGAAAGGGATCGTACTAAAAACCAGAGCTTCAAGATGGAGCAAATATGGCTCCATGATGATCAATGTAAAGAGGTTGTCAATAGGGTCTGGGTTGACAACTTAGACCAGGATATAACAGAGAAATTAGAGCGTTGCTCAAATGCTATTACTAAATGGGCTGCCGAAAAGTTTGGGAATATTGATAAAAACCTCAAGAAGGCTGAAAAAGAGCTGCTCCGGCGCCAATCACAGCTGATGACAGCGGATAACATTCAAAGGTGTACTAAACTCTGTGAGGACATCAACGAACTCCAAAGGCAGAAAGAAACTTATTGGTTTACCCGGGATAAAGTTAAAGAGATGAGAGACGGTGATCAAAACACAGCTTATTTCCACAACAAAGCAAACCAAAGGAGGAGAAGAAACAATATCAAATGCTTAAAAAATGAAAACGGTGTGTGGAAGCATAAGAATGAAGACATTGAAAAATTTATTCTGAGCTATTATAGTGAGCTGTTCGAAACCACTGGGTGCAGATACACAGAGTGTGCTATGGAAGGTATTGAGAAGAGGGTAAATACGGAGATGAATGTGGTGTTGGAAAAAGAGCCGGAGGAGGAGGAAATCAAGAGGGCACTTTTTGACATGCACCCTAACAAAGCGTCGGGCCCGGATGGCTACCATGCGAGTTTCTTTCAAGCAAACTGGGCTACTGTTGGCAGGGACATTGCGAGCTATATCAAGGGCTGGTGGAAGAACGAGAAATACATAAGGAGTATCAACAAAACCAACATTATCCTCATTCCTAAGTGTCGAGAGCCCGAGAGTATGAAAGATTTCAGACCTATTAGCCTTTGTAATACTGTGTACAAAATCATATCCAAAGTCCTGGCCCACAGAGTTAAACCTTACCTTGACAAGATCATTTCTCCTAATCAAAGCGCCTTCATTCCGGGAAGACTCATCACTATTAATGCCTTGGTTGCTTTTGAAACTTTCCACGCTATGAAACGCAAGACAAAAGGGAAGAAAGGTCAAATGGCCCTGAAGCTTGATATGAGCAAAGCGTACGACCGCGTCGAATGGGATTTCATTCTCAAAGTCCTCAAGAAGATGGGTTTTGGCAAATTATGGTGTAATTAAATAAAAGATTGTATCAGTAGTGTATCTTTTTCCTTTATCATTAATAGGGAAAAAAAGGTCTTGTAGTACCAAAAAGGGGTCTCCGTCAAGGAGATCCCATTTCCCCTTACCTCTTCTTGTTCTGTGCAGACGCTCTATCCACCCTTATCAACAAAGCTGCACTTGATGGGACAATTACAGGTGCTAGAATCTGTCGAAGAGCACCAAGGATCACTCATCTTTTCTTCGCCGACGACAGTATACTCTTCGCCAAAGCTAACCTTCATGAAGCCGAGAAAATAGTCTCTTTGCTGAGCTACTACGAGAAGGCTTCAGGACAGAATATAAACTATACCAAGATGGAGGTTTCTTTTAGCAAGAATGTACCCGAGGCAACAAGAGAGAGTATCAGACGGGCTATCAATGTGAAGGAGGTCAGTATACATGAAAAGTACTTGGGGCTTCCCACCATTATAGGAAGGTCAAAGAGGAAGGTGTTCAGTGAGCTTAAGGACAAAATATGGAAGAAGATCAATGGGTGGAAAGGGAAGCTTCTTAGCCAAGCGGGTAAAGAGGTCCTAATCAAATCTATTGTCCAAGCCATTCCTATGTACATGATGAGTGTTTTCAAGTTACCAGGGAATATTATTGACGATATCACAAGAATGCTGGCCAATTTCTGGTGGGGCAGCAAGGATGGGAGAAGGAAGATGCACTGGGTCTCATGGCCAAAACTCTGTGAACCAAAAAACCTTGGCGGACTTGGTTTTCGTGATCTTAAAGGCTTCAATGATGCTTTCTTGGCCAAACAAGTGTGGCGTTTAATCATTTCCCCAAGTTCAATTGCTGCTACTGTTTTGAAGGCCAGATATTTCAACAGTTGTGAGGTTCTGAAAGCCCAAAGAGGTTATGATCCTAGCTTCATCTGGTGGAGTCTCTGGGGTGCGAAATCTCTCATCACTGAAGGCGTGAGATGGCAGGTTGTACCTCAATCAAATACCAACATTTGGGAGGAGAACTGGATATGCGACAAGCTAGGTAATGGTTTCATCAAGCAAGATTATATTGTCTATCTACCGTCTACAGTGGGTGAATTAATGACAACTAATGCTGATGCTTGGAATATGAATTTGCTCGAAGACCTCTTCAGCAATGAGCATAAGGACGCTATACTAAGGACACCCATCTGTCCCCCTGGGGTTGTTGTCCGTTACTGGTACCCTACTGCAAATGGGATCTTTAGTGTTCGCTCAGCTTACTGGCTGGGCAGATACGGTCACCACATTGATCGAGTGGGGGGAATACCCAAAACCATCAAGATTTATGGAACTACATTTGGCATGCCCAAATACATCCAAAACTGAAATACTTTCTGTGGAGGTGTGTTTCTAACCAGCTGCCTACTAAAAATAACCTGTTGAAAAGGCATGTGATTGATAACGATACATGTGACATATGTAAACAGCATTGTGAAACCACCTTTCACGCCCTTCTGAAATGTCAGCAAGATAAAAGTGTTTGGGATGGATCATCTATAGCTGCAGCTGTGCGAGGAGCCCAAGGATCTGACTTTATTGAGATCACCAGGTGGTTCAGCTTAAATACTAACAAGCCTACTTTTCAGACTTTTGCCGCCTCTTGTCTTGCTATTTGGCTGTGCAGGAATGAAGCTATCTTCAACTTGGGGCCTGTGATCCCGGCTATTACGACACAAAGTATCCTTCACTGGGCCAGGGGTTATAGTGATAATAGAAGACATGAAGATAAACAAATCCCTAACACTATGCGGACCTGCTGGTTGATGCCCAGAAATCATCCTTTTAAACTGAATACAGATGCCGCCTTTCTGAGTGGCAACAGGGTATGCTTGGCTACGGTTTTCAGAGACAAGAAGGGGGCCTTCACAGCAATGGCTGCCAAAACAATCCATTGCAGATGCCCAGTGATTATTGCTGAAGCATCAGCAGTCCTTTTCGGTGTCCAGGTTGCTCTGCAGCTGAAGATGAGTAACCTTGAAGTTGAGATGGATGCCATCAACGTCCATAGGTTGCTGTCCAATCCAAAGGTGGGCCTTAGTCCAGCAGACCAAATATGTAAGGAAATTGACACCCTAGCTCGTGGTTTTGATGGGTTGGTGTTTTCCCATACCCTTTGTCAAGGGAACATTGCTGCACATAGCCTTGCTAAGTTGGGCTTTGGTTTGGATTGTGCTTGGGTGACAACAAGTAATTTTCCACCTTTACCTCCTGAACCTTCTGTAATTGATGAATTTTAATACAAAAGGTTGACTTTCAAAAAAAAACTTGATTTTGTAGTCCAGCCAGAGTAGCCTGCGTGGTAAGAGCTTGGTAAGTCTCAGTGAAGGAAATGGGTTCAAACCTCACCAAAGGTACTTTGCAAATGGAAATCCATGTTGATTTAGCACGGGAGGGGGTGACCGGACCATACCATCTCATGCCTCGAGAGTTTATCTGTTGGGTTCGCTCGGAGTGGGTTCTCTCAGTCATCAAGAAAAAAGATAACATGGTTTTGTACATTAAAATAAAACTCATTAAACGGGTTATTTATGTATTAATGACAAAAATAAAAATAAAATTCTCAAACAAAATAACATCAATAACAAAATAGCATGATATGAGAAGGAATTCAAACAAATATATATTGTTTTCAAAGTTGCATGTGATCGTGATACATGTTCTAGATTCCAATTTCCAATGTAGCAATGTAAATTAATTTTAAGACCATTTAATACTCTACATATTATATGAATCATACATATATCATTCATACACCATTGAATTAAATAAAATATGTAATTAATTGTTAGACTTCGATAAAATGTACCTACAGATGTGCAATTTTTTAGGGTATTGTGAATTTCAATGCCAAATTTGCACTCCTAGATAAGTCAATTTTTTGTACCAAGAAAAAAGAACATGTTAGTTGCCTTGAAAAATTTTCAAGACAAATGGGACACAATAGCTAGCTTTAGGGTCATAAATGAAAACTTATGTTTAATTAATATATATTTTACATCCATATTGTCTCCCTTGTATACTTCCGCCTTAATTGAAAAATTATAAATTATAGTAGATTGCAAGATAAATCAAACAACAAGATATAAGTTCGTTATCTTTTCCATACCTACAAAACAAACATGAATTGAAGCAAATCATCTCAATATTTCAACAAGCTTTAGCATGTTTTATGTTATATGGGACACAAATTATAAGAAAATGTAGACTTTTCAATGAGAAAGATAAAGACAACTATGTACATGTACATATTTTTCAAAGATTTGGCATATAACAGTGTGTTAGACATGATAGGTAGATTGACAAAGTTATTTATTTTGTCATGTATTTTCTATCGAGATGTATATACATTTAAAGAATAGGAGGAAAGAGTGTTTAAACCAGAAGAAAGATAAATAGAAAGATGAATTCTGATTGGAAGAGTTAATTTTGAACAAAACTAGACATGTTCCAGCAAGATAACCTATGATTGTAAGAGAGTCAATTAGAACATACCAATACATTTAGTAGTCTTGCATGCGCTACCGCATCGTATGAATGAAAACAAAAGTCCATCAGCCAACTGACAAAATAAAAGTCCATTAGCCAACCAAAAAGGCTATTTTATGTTCTTGTTGCATCATTCTAAGTCAAAAGAATAGATAAAACTTGTTCCATTTGCATGTATGGTCGATTCAATGTGAGGAACTCCATGACTTCCAAGAAGATAGGGGTCTACAAAAAGGAAAGTTGGGACGGCAAAATGGCCCAAGAGGGAGAGTGATTAGAAATAGAGGAGATCTAGATACTAATAAAAAGGACACTTTTAGGGGGAGAGCATCATCTAGAGTTACCAAATCTTAACGTAGTAATTCCTTGATTTACGGGGTATTGGGTAGGTCATGTGCCCTTTTGTGCCCCTATATGGCTACCCCACTGAACATGATACATCACAACAACTTTTATGTCAAATTTCTATGAGATGGACTATTGCAAAATTAAATACATGTCGGTACTATTTATAATACACATTACTCAACTTAGGTACCTTTTAAGAATGTTATGTTTTCATAAACTTATTGTTGTAACTTTTCTTATTTAGCTTCACTGTTTCCATTTTTATGTTTTTAATTGCAAGGTAATTTGCAACAAAATCAGTCATCAACTATGGAACATAATTCAGTCTAATAATATTCTCAAAAATGTCACTCGAGGTTCATGAATGGTTGTGTTGAGGATGTTGACAGAGTTAAAAGGAATAGAAGAACCATTACGGTGATGATATAAAAATGGGAGAATGCAGCCATGATAGAAAAAACCTAAGACAGAGGTTGAAATGTATAGGAAAAGAAGCATTGGTGTCTCCCAATTTTAAGCTCTAATTAGTCTTCTACAATTGACGGTGATTAATGAGTCCTCTTCAAAAATTATAACTTAAGGTCAATGAGTGTCCATTGGTATGAAAAATTTAATATGTGGGGTTAGAGTCTAAAAATATCAGTTTACATAATGTGAAAATATCTTAACACTAAAAGGTAATGAACTTAAAGAAACATGTGTTGCATCTTCCAACACACTTATTATTCTAGGATTCAATCTAGTTGGTATTTCATAGTGAAGTACCCACTGGCATCCAATATACATTTGAAGTGTTCTAGAAGAATTTAAAATAAAGGAGAAAAATAAGTCCCATGCGTCAAAACTTTTTATTTTATTGCTTTTCTCTAACAAAAATGAGAAACATGATCTATGATTGATATGAAAAAAACAATAAGAACAAGTATAAATGAATTAGATCATAGAGGGGTTAAGAAAATTAGTTTGACAACATGATATTGAGAACAATCCACAAACTTTTTAACTAGAAAGTCAATGTTGGAAGAAGGTTGTTGTGATGACCCACCCCCCATGTTATCCCTCATTGAAGGAGGGTCAAGAGGGCTAGGATAATCATTCAAAATTCCAGGATCTAGATTTAAGAAATAACCAACAATGATCAATATTTCTCAATATTGTTTGATAGCAAATGGATGCTAAATGCTCCTCAAAGGAGTTACATCAATTTTTAAAAGAAAGATAAACATCAAAGGAAACATGAACAATATCTTATGTATCTAATCCTCCTGGTTACTTTATCTTAATAATCTTTGATACATTCATATGGATATCAATGGTATTGAATATTTAAGTTAGTCATCTAACTTAAAATGCCAAAAAATGTGTGTTCAATATGTTTCTCACTGTGTGTGTGGGTGCAAACATTATATGTGCACATACGGGTAACACCATATATTACATAAAAATCATTTATTGTACATATTGAACTTGTATTTTCAATTTACAATTCTAATCCACATTTTTCATTTAATCTTTGGTGTTTTCATTTCTTTGTCCATCGTTGGACTTACTAGCATAAACCTAGGTAGGTTAATATTGGGTTTTGAATATCATAGTATTCATATTTTAGACACATAGGGAATTATAGTACCAAGTAGCTCAGGCATGAATCAAATGTTCATAGATCATATGGGGACAATCAGGAGTTGATAAGAATGGTCATTCATAAATAACAGCAAACCTTTTCAATGAAGAAACCTTGTAATAATAATTCAAGCAATCATAATGTAGATCATAATCTAAAATTATGCATAACACTAAGGTGTTACTACTGTATTGAAAATCATAGTATAGGTCTAACAAGTCTTGTTTTACGGTTGATCAAGGTTAGGTTCCCAAACCCCAAATATCTCATTTTAATGATCTAATAATTTACAAATCCTAAATGTGCATCAATTTAATCTTAAAGTTGTATTTATCACAAGGTTTCATAATCATTTACCAATCTACTATCTACTATTCTATCATACTAAACGTCACTACTCGTCTCCGTCCACACAATCTCCTTAATTGATTGGGCTCCTTATAACTGGTAGGAACATGTCCCCGTCACTCCTGGTTTGGACTCTACAAGCTTATATATCCTCCGTTACGAATTATCTTTTCCTGTGTTAATAATTCCGATTTCCGTAATCTCGTATTGGCGAACTTCACGAATCGACTGGTCTTCCATCTTCAAAAAGCAAAACTTTGCAATTACCGGAAGGAAACTACCTACCTTAGCAAGCACCATGGCACCATACTAGGAAAACATCCAATAAGTCATCTATATGCCGCCCAGTCTGCAAGTGGTGCATTACAGATTTCTACTAATCTCATGCGTTGGATACCATATATGCTGTGATGTTCATTCTCCTATTCATAATCCTATAGCCCACTGGAGAGGGCGCCGCTGATTGCATTTTCTCCACGGAAACATGTATCACCGAGAGGGAGACAACAACCAGAGTCTGTTTGGCTTTCTGAATACATGACAAAGAACTATAGCAGAGATGGCTGTAGAAATATGATGCACAGAGAAGCATACAAACATGCGAAATCGTCCTTTATAGATATGCGAGAAGATTATCTATTGCGAGAATGCTTGCCTAGGCGTCACCGTTCGGATGCATTCAAGATCTGACGACGCTCAGAATAGGATTAATGACTATGGATGCAAATTCTTATATTTGGTGGAACTCCTCTCCATGATAGGCAATTGAAAGCCATGCAACCCACAAGAGTTCACTACTCAGCCGATCGTAGCGGTTTTCTATCAGATTTTTCTAATGCATATTCCCATGGACCTCATGTTAGAGCTCTTCAAGCGTCACAATGTTGTATAGAATCCATAGAAATATTTATGCCGGTCATAAAATTTGGAGCAATTGCTCTTACGGAATATACATCTATGAATCTAATTCATCAAGGAGGTGTGCTATTCATGCTTTAATGGACATTGACTGCTTTTTATTCAGGATTCTTGGACTTCTCTTTTCCATCGTAGAGTTGTAAGTTATCCCTACCTCCTGTGATATTTACTAATTTCACTTGTAGTATGTTTTTTTTCTTTCCCGTGATTTCTTATTCCTTCAAATATGTGATATATGCCCCATGTTAGTTTGATTGTTTCCCTATCATTATATAATAATGTGTCCAGTTAAAATATTTGAAGTTACATGTGGTACCGCATCATTGTATGCATAGACCAACTTTCATATTAATGGTGTACAAACGTGCATAAATTGGTAAAAAATATTGGTAGAAGTATACGCTGTGATGTGTTATTCGTCCTCAATTTTTATAAACATTGTAACATATTTAGGCTATCTACTTCTCTTCTTGGGAATTGACTAACAATTACAATGAAATAGAAGCAGACGGGTAATAAATTGTGCCGCCGGTCCTTTTGGATGGTGAGGCCAATCCTTTGAAATATATGTATGTATTTCACCATGTCAGCTATTACAAAGGATAACTAATGTTGCTCTCATGGGTGGAAAAATAGGTTAGCTCTTTGTATAAACTAAGACGCCAAATATACAAAATTTGTTTTACAAAAATTGTTGGAGGTGTACCTTTTTATTTTGTAGATCTCACAAAGTTACATTTTATTTTTAAAAAAATTTCGTTGTACAATGTTTCAAAAAGATAGTGATGACTTAATTTATCTTTCATTTTGAACTAACTACAAATATAATTCAAATGAGTCCTACATTTAAATTGATGCAAAATTTTATGTTTGATTAATGGCATGTATAACAAACAAGTGTACCCCCTTTCACATTATTTGCAAACAAATAGTATTTCTTGACCCTTGAGATAGTATACATGGTTGTACCAAACATAAATATTTTGTATGTCATTCATTCATATTTTTCACCATTTCTATGTTTAATAGACTAGGGTGGAAACATCATGGCTATATTTATGTTAAAAAAAGGCATGAGATAAGACACTTTATCCCAACTCTATGTTTTCAAAGTGTCTCTATTAGTTCCATTTTTAGGGTTCCATTCATAGATCTACCCAAATACTTACTTTTAGGGTGATTACCTGAAAAGATCCACAAAACAAAGGACATAGTTGGAGTATAGGGAATAGTGAAATAATATTTGCTCCCTAGAATTAAAATTGTACTATGGAAGATATCTTCACTTCATAACCACAATACTATTACCAACTGCATAATATAACTATGTTGTATCTACTATCAATACACCACACCCCAAAAAGTATAGGCCAACACACTAGATTTTAGAAAGTTTATACAAGCCATGTCTCGTTCAAAAAGGTGTTCCAACCACTTTTGCGTCTGGTCTAGACCAAAGTGTGCTATTTTGAAAAAATCAATTACAGGATATGCCAATGAGGAAATTATTTTTTCCTAAGGATTTGATTGGTTTGTCATAACTGGTTTGAAAAACTTATAAAATGGAGTTCCTTAAGAAGTTTTTCATGATTGGTTTAAAATAACTGTTAGAATTTGAGTTACGTGACTTCCAGTATGTTATAGACTTATATACACACTATAATTCCTAAATTCCCTCTTAAAAAGAGCAGAAAATGAGTTCCTTGACAACTACCACATTTTTTATACAATTATATTATTCATTCATCATAAATGACACATGTAAAATATTTATGACTAGAAATATTAGCATTGTAGATATAGTTGCTAAAATCATAACATAATATGACAAAATATCATATGTTATAATCAAACTATGTAAAATATTTTACACTACAACCACCATTATTAGTGCAATTTACAAAATAAAAATACGAACCACCATTATTTTTTATGTTTAAAAATATGCTATGTATAAAATGATAATTAACTATAACCATGTACGAATAAACATTTCCTACAAAAATAATGTACAAATTAATATTCTACATTGTGTTAACCAATGATGAACCAAAACATATATTTTAAAGCACATGAAATGAGGAAATTATTATAATACTTCGTATATGCAAAGTGAAATAAAAATATTATGGTGCGATTTTAATCATAATATTTTTATTAAGATTATAATTGTACCATAATTAAATATTTTTAAAGGAAAAATATATTACCATAACCACTTGTTGAGCCTATTATGATTTAAAAATATTATAACTTTTCATGGATATGATTCTTTTTTTGTGTCTTTACCATCCTTATTTATATTACAAAGTAAAAATTAATATTTTTGATAATTTACATATTTACACTTACAACAAACCAAACACATGGAAGTGAATGTAACTCAAGTTCTAGAAACTGAACTAGATTTCCCATAAAATGAGTTTCATGGAACTTATGACTTACACCAAACCAATAGGAGCCTAAGTGCGTCAACATAACTTTTTTCTTTATATTTATCGATGCCCATACCACATTAAGTGTAATCTTCAAAAATGTCTCCAAGTTATCCAATTTTCATGTTTACCCTCGATTGTAACCGTTATTTGAGCAACTTAGGGACATAAGAAGAACCATATTGGATGGTGTAGTTAATGTCAGATAGAGGACAAATTTCTAGAAGATGTAGTCGAGGTTTAATCCATGCATAATAAGACACTTAGATGTTATTTGCATTTAGTTTTGTAACCAGTGACAACCTTATGTAGGAGTGTATTAATAATTTTAGTGCAGCCATACAAAAGAAATTGAGTGGTTAAAAGATGAATTTGTTGGCACTGTCTAGCAACGCAACCAACTCATCTTACTTTAAACACCATTATTGTTACTTTTCCCTGATATTACACTTCTATGTTTTATTAGCACTACAAGACTTCTTTTTAGATCTGATCCATGACTGACCAGAAGCAATAACCTTTGCGTTTGTCATGCATATATAGTTTCTCCTAGGAATAGTATTATTCAATGAGCTTCGTGGTTGCCACACATGTATTTGGAGCTATAATGGTTTATGGTATTCTGATCCTTAACTATCTAGACCATATGCATCATGCCATTCTTCAAAAGTTCAATGAAAGCATAGAAATGATTTATTCTAGTAGGACAAAAGAAATTACTTATTGTGATATGAGGAGGCAAGTGTGTCATTGGAATTATTTTATTATTTCTTTCAAGATTATTTGATTTAATTATTTTCACCTATTTGGTCAACTATGGTTATGGACATGTTAGGATGAGGTTCTATCAATGCTACAGTTCTACTGCTTAATTGTACTAATACACTTTCAAGTTATCAGTTCTAGATACTCTCAAAGTAAATTATCAATTCAATATTATTTGAAACTTATTTTGTTGAAAATATACGTGGAACTAATTTAATGAATATTGTTCTATGTAATAAGCCATATAAAGATAAGTTAGTATTTATTGCAGCCAATGGTACTTATTTTACTTGAGACATGAATTTATTCTTTCATCTCCTTTTCTTGAATACAATGACGAAAGAGGTTTAGATTTTTTTTGTGATATATTGTCTCCTATGTTTAAAATAGAAGGATGATATGGAGGATATCATAGAATAATATTTTCTATGTAAAGTGTACTACATAATATTGACCAACCACCTACAACATAAATACCTAGACAAGATTTTGACATATAATTGTGTTATATATGTGTTTGTGTATTCACATATACATATATGATTGCATATGTACACGTATACATGTACTTAAAGTATGATTAAAAATTATGTGAACAATATCATTTTAATTACATTGATTGTTAGGTGATGTCAATATAATGTGAAATTTACCCTTTCCTTTTTTCAAGTTCTAAGTGAACTACTACAACCATAAAAATAAAGTTAATTTTCTTTATATATTTTCTACCACAACCTAGTAATATACACAAATTGACTGGGAGTTCAACTACATCCAAAAGCCCACAACTCCTACATGCTCAAAACATTTTGGTACCTTATTCACATCTCTATAGTAGTGTTGTACCTAAATCACCAAATTTGCTTACCATGGGTTTCAAATCCTTATTCAAGTAATTACAATTGTAAGATATGTTTAATATGTATGTTACCAATATCACTCCATAGTATCAATCATTCTTTCGAGAACATTTCTTGAATTTTGAAGTTTAACATGTTGATCATGAATGCTAATAACTAAATCATCATCATCATCATCATCCAAGCCTCATCCCAACTGTGTTGGGGATGGCTACATGGATCCTTCATTTCCATTCAGCTCTATCATGGGCCATATTTTGGTTGAGATGTAGATATTCAAAATATCTCTTGATAAACTCATCTCATGTCAATTTAAGCCTTCCTCTTCTTCTATTCATTGTGCTTGACTCAATAGAATTGCTTCGTATGGGTGCATTAGTCATTCTATGTTGCACATGTCCATACCATCTGAGTCGACCCTCACACAACTTGTCATTAATGTTTGTCACTCCCACATTATTCCTGATATAGTCATTTCTCAAGCGATCTTTTCTTTTCTTCCCACACATCCATCTCAGCATACGCATTTCAGCCACATTCATCTTGTTGAGACCTTATTTCTTCACCGCCCAACATTCACTCCCATAGAGCATGGTTGGCCATATTACTATTCTATAAAACTTACTTTTTAACCTGAGAGGGATCTTCCGATCACATAAAACTCCAGTTGCACTCCTCCTTTTCTACCAACCTATGTTAATCCTATAACAAATGTATTTTGGACATCTCCATCTAGTTGAATAATAGAACCCAAGTAACAACATTTATCACATTTAGGTATATCTACTTTGTCCAACTTAGCTCCATCATTCACATTACGAGATTGACATAAATTGCAATGCATATACTCTATTTTGCTCTTGCTAATCATCAATCCATTTTATTCCAATGCCTCTCTCCTACGTTCAACTTTATCATTCAATCCATCTTTAGATTCGTTAATCAAAGCAATATCATCAGAAAATAACATACACTAAGGAATATCATCCTAAACATTCTTGTCAACTCATCCATAACAAGAAGGAACATATATGGACTGATTGTGAATCCTTGGTGTACCCCAACTATGATAGGAAAAGTTAGTGTCTCTCCTCTAGGAGTCCTTAAACTTGTAGTATATCTATCATACATGTCTTTGATCAAGTCCATGTATTGGATTGACACACCCTTTTGCTTCAAAACCATCCATGACACTTCTCTGGATACTCAATCATAAGCCCTTTCTAAATCAATAAACACCATATGAAGATCTCTTTTGCTTTCTATATACTTCTCCATAAGCCTCCTTATAGAAAAAAATAGCATATGTTGTTTATCTTCCAGGCATGAAACCAAATTTGTTGTTTGATATCTATTTTATAGATCTTAGTCTATGCAAAATAATCCTGTCCCAGAGCATAATTATGTGACTCATCAACTAGATACCTCTATAGTTTGTGCGGCTGTGAATATCACCTTTGTTCTTGTAGATGGGGACTATAGTACGATTTCTCCACTCATATGACATCTTCTTGGTCTTCATGATCTTGTTAAAGAACTTAGTTAACCATACAACTCTTTCATCTCCCATACTCTTCCATACATCAATGGGAATATCGTCTGGTCTGCATGCCTTTCTCATTTTCATCTTTTTCAAAGAATTCTTGACCTCAAATGGTGAAACTTTTTGTGTGTAAAAGATATCTCTTGTATTCATATCACACGGGTCTCTAACATTATTACAATATCTCCATCAAAAAGCTTATGGAAGTAAGTTCTCCATTGGTTCTTGATATCATCATCCTTCACCAACACTCTGCCATCTTCATTCTTGATGCATTTTACTCGACTCAAGTCTCTTCCTTTCCTTTCTCTTATACGAGCCATTTTATATTTATCTTTTTCCCATTTTGTTGTGTCCAACTTCTTAGAAATATCATCAAAGTATCTAGACATTGCCTCCTGAACAACCTTTTTAGCCTCTTTCTTTGATTTCTTGTATCTTTGGAATGTTGCATCATCTCGAGATTTAGGAAAGCTCTTGTATATCTCCATTTTTAGTTTAATAGCCTTCTATACTTCAGCATTCCACCACCAATTCTCTTTCTATGGAGGCCCACAACCTTCAGAATCTCCCAGAACCTCTTTAGAAATTTTTGTTATGTAGGAGCTCATGTTATGCTACATAGTGTTAACATCAGAATCCAAGTTCCATCCTTGATGAGTTTATCATGAAAAGTCAATTCCTTTTCCCCTTTAAGATTCCACCATTTGATCCAGCTATCTTAATTTCAATTATGCTTATCTTTATTGATCTTCATGTTAGTATCCAAAACTACCAACCTATGTTGGGTCGTGAGTTCTTCGCTAGGAATCACTTTACAATCCTTACATATATTATGATCCATCTGCCTCATAAGGAGATAATAATCAATTTGGCTACAATTGTGCCCACTCTTGAAAGTAATATTATGAGATTCTCTTTTCTTGAAATGGGTATTTTACAAAATCATATCATATGCAACTGAAAAATCTAATATCCTCTCTCCTTCTCCATTTCTATTGCCATATCCACAATCACCATGAACTCTCGCATATAAAGAATTGATACTGCGCACATGGCCATTTAAATCACTCTGAATAATAATGTTCTCCTCTGTTGGTATTTCATGCATCAATTCATCCATGTCATCCCAAAATTCCTTCTTAGCATCCTTGCTAAGGCCAACTTGGGGGGCATAAGAACTAATAATGTTTAAAATATTTCCTCCAAGAACAACATTGATACTTATGATTCAATCACCCATCCTTGTAATCTTGACAACATCATCTTATCAACAATAATACCTACGCCATTTTTATATTTATCAATACATGTATACCAGATTTTGTATCATGTGTCTCCAATATCTCTACAATGTTCCCCTATCCACTTGGTTTCCTGCAAACAAGCTATATTAACTTTTCTTCTCATCATGGCATCCACTATCTTCAACGATTTCCCTGACAAAGAGCCAATATGCCAAGATCGAACTCTAATCCTTTTTTGTTGAATAATGTCATTAAGTTTATATACTAAATTTAAGAGAAATTGTTTTTCTAGGTTTCCATTATTGCTACTTGGTGCTCTAGGAGTGTTTGATTTTTTTTCAAATTAATTAGTTTTCTATTTATCTTTTTATTATTATATTTTCAATGACTTTTTTGTTCAATTATGAATGGAACATGTATATTATAAATCAAAATAAATTAAAATTTTAATGCAATATAAAAAAGGATAAATAAAATGGTTGTATAATCATACTAGAAAAAACAACACAATCTGAATAAATTATTTATAGGATAAGGGTAAGAAAGATAATAATAAAGAAGGGCATATTTTTTTATGGTACCAAAGAGGTTCAAGAAATGAGAGAATTTAAAATAGCTACCAGAAAGACTAATGCAATACATAATTATTTACTAAAAAATATAATATTTTTGTTACTTGACCAACCATGATAAGAGCAAATACTACAATGACACTAATAAATAGGATTGATGAGGTTGCAGTCAATGCAAAAATAGCCAATTCAAAAGCAATAGTCATGCTTGTAATCATCCAAACTACCAACAAATGAACTATACCATTTGATCCCTCACTTAATCAAAATTGTGATAAAATAAATGCATTATGGAAGGATTTAATATTGAATATATTAATTGATTCTTTAGAACTTATTACCACTTTATTTCAATTTATATAGGGAGACATATTCTTTCTTATTGAACAAATACACTAAATGATTAAACTATTTAATTTGGAAATACGCAACTGAAAAAATATGGAATTCATTCCCATATACTTCTTTATGTCAATATCTAAGGGTTTTGTTCTAGATTTGAAATAAGACTTAACATAGAAACTATATGTTAATCTCATAAAATGGCCTTTGATCACAATTTATTCTTTAGGAACTATGACTACATATAATTATTATGACCGGAACATATTTAGGTGTAAGATTGAAGCACACAATTCATGGTAACTCAATTTTAACATGAAGGTGATATACAATGTGGGGGTGTGAACTACCTTCAATGTTTAATATCATAGTTCTAATATATCTAACTTACACTACAATCAAGGGCGGAGCCAAAGGGGGGCAAGCTGGGGCCTTGGCCCCCCCAAGAAAAATTAAAATAATCTAATACATATATGTATAAATATGTACATTTATAGGTTCAAACAAAATATATAAAATTTCAATACATAATTAATCACTAACTGCGCCTAGTGCAATGGAGCGTGACTCCTTTCTTTAGTTCGGCGATGCGGGTTTGAATTCACGTTGTCACATATTTAAATTTTGCTCTCCATGCGTGTTGTGACATGTATATATATATGTGTGTGTGTTTTACACTTATACGAGCTTTGGTAGTGGCGTAGTGGAATGTTGACTGTTTCTTAAATTGTTCGGTGCGGGATCAAGTCTAGATGGGCATAGTTTTTTGAATTTTTTGTTTGTTTTCACTCTCAATACTTGTATAGTGACATAGATGTTTATATATATTTATTCTTACATGTTAACATGTATTGTAGCCTTGGCTTAGCGGTGTGTGGCCAATTGTTTGAAATATTGGTCACTAGTTCTAATCTTCTGGGGTGTTTTTTTTATGTCAAATTAGACAAAATTATCTTTAAGACATATTCGGCCCCTGCAATGCTTAAATCCTGGCTCCGCCCCTGACTACAATTGATATCCCTATATAGATTTCATATGAAATGATATTGATTAAAAAAGGTGTCATTGGATCACTATAAATTAAATTATGTGTATTGATACAAAATTAATTAATTAAATTACTCAAATTTGATGGCTAAAATATTCATTATTTTTAAATAAATTCATTATAATCATCTTCATAGAATTAATTTCTTTTCTTTAGCTGCATATTATGACAAAAAAATTAAAGTTTATTTTATCAAATATATATGTATAAATGTTAATGGTTATTAATTTTTATGAAGTACTATCATTTTAACCTGAGCTTGTAATTTATATTTTTAAACCAACAACTAAAAGTTGTATACTCCTCAAGGTGGATTTCTCACGTTGAGTGATTATGTAAAAAAATATTTTATCGATAAGCATGTGTTTTGTTGGAAAGTTGTGATTCTTTCATAAAACATATATGCTTTACAAGTAGTCCATGAAGAAAACATAGTAATGATGCATCTTTTAACTATTTTTGTTTCTATAATTTTTCAAATTGAAAGAAAGGAAAATAATTTTGTGTATTTGATGTTTACTTTGACAAGACATGGCATGTGCTTCATATTCATCTCTCAGGTTGTGTTTGGTACATGGTGAAAAAATTAATGGTGATGGGAAAGGGAATAGTCATGGGGAAGAGTTCAAGTTCCATGTTCTAACGCATTGTTTCAGGCATGTTCTAATTAATATTTATTGTTAAAACATCTTATTATTTATAAATAGGTGGGATTTTGGAATAGATCAAAGGCTAGAACCATTCGTAGCAACATCTAAAATAACAGTTGGTAACCGCATATCAGGATGTGATGGGAAAGGGGAAGAGGATGAGGATATGACATTTTTTGAAATTGTGTTGTTTTGTAATATGTGCATGGTGATGATATGGATAGTGATCAGGGAAAACAAAAAAATTATGTTATATGGATATAGGGACAAGAAATGGAGATTCTTTATAAAAAACTACAAGAAATAATTTTTTTTCACTATGACTCACAATACTCCTACATTGGGACAAAAATAGAACAAATTTCTTCGTGGATTCATCATACTTCTACATGGGGATAAAAATAGAACAAATTTCTTCATTGATTCACCATCAAATATTTTCCCGTCCCTATCACCATGGTAAATAAACAACACTTCTTTTTTCACCATCATTCCCATCCCTATGATTCACCATGCAATGAATGCATCATCATTTTCTAAAAAAATATATACATAAATGTCTTTAGTACATATGAATTGGATTTTCTATAATGTGCATGCTAATATTTTAAAAATATAAGAAAATGTATAGTACAAGTTAAACTATAGTTTAAAAAATGTGTACTTCTTTGCTGATTATCTTTATGTTATTATAAAAATAAAATAAAATAAAATGAAGACAAAACATACAATCCAAGTGTGAACAATTAATAGAAATGTTGGATTTACATAAATATATTAGAAATCTGCAAAATTCTCTTTTGAAAGGAAGTATAAAAATTTAATTAAACAAATTATTAATGATAGATTGATATAGAAGTAAAAAATGTTGTCTTATATGATCTTCCAAAATAATATGACCGTGCAATTGTTTTATAAATTAAAGTAATCTAACATGGATGCAAGATAATGTCTTATATAAAACTCCTTAGAGCATATGTACCCACATGTAGAAAGTTGACTAATAAATTGCAAATCGATGTGTTGAATTGTACATGCAATAGAGAGAAAATATTTATACCATGATGCATCTGGATTTAGGTGATCAGAGTGAAACAGATCTTTAAAGACATTATTAGTATGACACGCATATGGAAGAAAAATATGAGCCAACAAAATTCATTATTGACATTGTAATATACATAAGACGAAAGAAATAAAAATCATGTTGTAAGAAACTAATAATCAAGGACATTAAGATAACAACATATACATTAATTATACGAAGAGAAGCACAAAATGAATGTGAATGGTGGCCTACTTTGTTTGCTTAATTATAGTGTAATTATTGGCTTGATTAATTTATGTCAAAGTAATAAATGAATGATTGGCTTATTATATATTGTTACCATACATTAAAACCTAAGCAAATAGTTTTCTCTTAAATTTAATATAAATCTGTCATTTTTGGCATTTATGTTTAACCGGTTCAAACATCAAAACTCAAGAAAGATTCTCAAAAGAGTGATATATAATGTGAAGCGATCTTGATAACATACATATTAAACATATCTTATAATTATAATTACTTGTATGAGTAAGGTTTGAAATGATTTGTAAATTAATTTGACGATTCAGGTACAACACTACTACAGGGATCATGAAGACAAGATTTCACTCATCTAAACTTTTCATACATCCCTATATTCACTTATAAACAATTGAAATTGGTATTGGGATTATTCAAATACACATTTTTGAGTTCTAAGTCAAGGAGTTTAAAGAAAATATTTATCCATGGCATTGACGTGTCAATAAAACTTTCAGACTCCCATTTCATGATCCACTTACTTGTTAGAACACATCACATGATATCATTTTTTTTATTTTTTTATCTTAAATATAACATTGTTATTTCTTTGTCTTATGTAGTTTCTACAATATATAGAAAAATACATTTTACATTCAGTTATTGATAATAAAATTTAATACTAGAATTCACTATTCGATTATAATTTTGGGACATGTGTGGACTTTCAAGTTATTGAAACAAAATACTTGATGGTTGAACTATCCATTTTACAATTGAAAAGCAAGTCATATTACATAGATGATAATAAAATCCCTAGAAATACACCTAGGTCAAGACCCTAACTAAGGTAAAATCTTATAGAGAAAGAGTTAAGTCTATTTTGAAAAGAAGAAAAAAAGTAGATATATTCAAAGTATTCATGTACAATAGAATACAATAAAATATATGACAAGTAATATTAATTCCATAATTGAGTATTTAATCATACGGATTAACATAAAGTGGTAATAAGATACCATATGTTACTAAAAAGGAATTACCCTAGCAATCACTACAAAAAAAGGTGTTTTAGCTACAACTATTCTACTTACATATATTGCATATATAGTTAAATATACATTCCTTTACATATTATAATTATGTAACTACTTAAATGTAGTATTTAGTTTTGTATGACGCTGTGAGTTGTTCAAAGAAAAAATCTTTCCCAAAAAATTCCCACCGGCAATGGAAAATTGAACTCCCTTAGACACGGGAGTCGGGACGCTAAAAATTGGATAACTGTGCGGACATCACTCTCATCCCCTCCCATCCCTCGTCACACTACCCTCTCGCATTCTCCACTATCCTCGATTCCCAATAAAAAATTCCACGAACAGATCACCTTCATCCTGTTTCCCCATTGCCCATCTGTCTACCCTGTGCTCGGTCACCAAAGGAAATGGTTTTTCTGCCATCGATCATTATCACTGGTTGTTTCCAGCTCTCTCCGCATGAGGGTCGGCGTACGCACACCACAGAGAAAATCATCACAAGGATCGGTAGGGAGGCCAGCAGGAGGAGAGGGATCATGATCGCAACAGATCAGGAGGACAAGGAGCAGACGGTGACATTTGATGGCTGATGCATCATCCACTGCTGCGAATGATGACAATCTTGGATTTCTTCTTAGGCGTTGTCACTACAAAGGAGAGCCGTGGTCATAGATCACTTTCCATGTAAGGATATTACATATGGATCGTCCGACCTATCACCTTTCCTGGTTTGGATAGACCTGGCTGAGGGTGGAGTAGCAATGTCGTACGTCGGGTCCCTAGTCTTCATATTTCTTGTGTCTTGACCCTCAACCCTTCTTTATTATTTTATCCTCTAGCAGGAAGCCTCTTTTTTGACAAGTCGTACTAAGAATATTATATGTGTATACCAACTACCACTTTGATTTGAGTTATTACAGAATTGCAGATCGTGACTATGGTTGCAGGTAAGGTAACGGAAACCAAAAGGATGGGAGGAAAAAACAATCAATTTTCTATATAGGTCCTTAACACTTTCTTGGTCCCAATAGGTAAAATTCCACGGATATCTTTGGTCTTTGGTCAGATACTCTACTAAGAGAAAAATCATGGTTTGCTTTAGCTCCTAGTTTGAAAGTATGATACAACGCCTTCTTGTGGATTTAAACTGTTCTGGTCTAGTGGTGAAAATAACAAATGTCAAGCAGCACAAATAGGTATGATCGTTCTCAGGATATGAAGTGTGTTATCTTTGTTGTTTAAATAATTTATTTATATATTCTCAGAATGTCTTGTTCCAGATTTATGCCATGATCAGAACACAAATGCATTCAGTACCCGATGCACACATTAAACTTTTATAATATTGTTCAAAATGACTTGTTTGGTTTATTCTCAAATTCAATCTGCGATACAAATTAAATACCAGCTATATTGAACCATTAGGTTCTAATATATCACTCAATTCCAAAGTAGCTTAGATTCGATCTGTAAACATGTTACGTTTCAATGTGGCAGGATTATTACAACTTCTCCTCAGATACAATGTTGGTGGCTATAAACAAGATGCTTGAACAACCGTCACTTAATTTCCAACCTCTACTTTCCATCTTACATAAAAGTAATGCAGTAGAGGAGACTTCATTTTGGACCTCTTCTATTGGTATAATGCACATCAACCACAATGTTGTTACCACTGTGAGTTTTGTCTCTTTTTTCTTACACTGGCATATTGTGATATGAAGATCAATGCCTTGGTTTAGTCAACGCAGTGTCCTTTAATGGTTCATTAATAAGAATGGAAGTTATGTATGGATCGAGCATAATGGTGTTATTCATCTGTATTCATTTAAATAAATATATGATGTCAACAACCGGGTAATATTAGGGCTGATCATCAGTCCAGAACCGGGCCGGACCGCGGACCAAATTTGAACAAATATATGGACCACAGACCGGACCGTTTCGAGGAAGGACCGGACCGTTTTGTGCTAGGACCGGACCGGACCGGACCGTTTGGACTGTATCAACCTTTTTTACATATTTTATAACTTATTTAATTATACAAAGTTGATAATCTTAGTCACTTCTAACAATTATATAACTTTAGTATCAAACATTTATACTAGTAGTGATTATATATGTACTTTATTTGTAATTATTATAGAATACACCTTCAAAATATACATAAATTTTATATAAAAGTCAATCTGCGGTCCGGACCGGACCGGACCGAAGACCGAACTCATCGAAATTCCCGGACCGCGGACCGGACCGAACACAAAATGGACCGGACCGGACCGAATTGAGCAGTGCGGTCCAGTTTTGCGGTCTGGACCATTATTTGCTCACCCCTAGGTAATATGAATGGCATTCCAAGGTGAGTTGATTGTGCTATGTTAGCCTTCAGTTGCTATTTGTTATTGAACCTTACAAAAGGTTTTTCGTGCATTTACCTTTTGGATTATACCGTAATATATATATTGTTTGTTTATTATGTTCTTTTGTCTTCATTCAGTCCCATATCTGGTATTTGTGAGTACGTATTATCGATACCTATTCCTAGAGCCAATGAACTAGGGGAAGTTCATTTTTCTCGTGAGATGGAAGTGAAACCAACACAATGATATTGTGCAGAAGAGTTTGAACGTTGTCCTTGGACAGAGGAAAAGGATTCGGAGTTCAGGTATATATATTTTAAATCTAGAGGTCACCATGTGTTACCATTGATCTTCTAAATTTGAAAGCCGCCATATGTTACCATTTGTTTCTGTTTGCTTTATATTTCGCTCTATAGTTACATTGCCTTGGGAGTTGTCTATTCTTCATCTACTTATTCAATTTAGTATTTGCACAAGCACAAGACTAATGGTAAGAAAATTGATGCCTTTGAATAGTCTAAACCGTATATTGGATATTGTTACTCACCTCAAACATTGTTCATTTTCTCCATGTGAAATATGATCATCTTTAATAATATGCCTCTAATTTTTAACATTCTAGCTGCTTCTGAAACATTAACAAGAATCCAAAGGAATGTGACATATCAAAATTGTAGACTTTCATGTGATAAAGGAGTAAATCTAAATTGTTACATACTGTAAATCATGTCAAGGATTTAAATTAATAGATATTTGATGATCTATCATTTGAACCTTTCTCTAACAGGATCTGCCTTCTTGTGATATGAAGATATTTGCATCAGCCTATTTCTATTTTGGCATAGCTCTATGTTAGTTAGTGTTGATGGAGAAGCCTTCTGGCTCGATATTTCTCAGCAAGAAATCACATATTTTTGTAGAAACCAAGGGAAAAAGTGTTTGCAGGAACCAATCTATTCTGGTATGTATCAAGGTAAAAGATTTTGTAGGCAAGGAACCACATCCAAAGGTTAGAAACTTGAAAATGTTTGTTTAAACCAAAATCATGATGCAAATGTACAAATAAAAAATCTATAATATATGTTTGCATTTTATGTGGTTACATGTCTATTAGTATGCTAATAATTACTATACTCACATTTACTCTGTCACCGATATCTAATTTTCACCTTGCTAAACCATTTCTTGTGTTTGGATTAATTGAACCAAATCAAGCATACCAATTGATAATTCTAGTCCTTATCTCTCCTTTCATATGCACATCAATGAAGCGAGTAAGAATCAACATACATTGATACTTTGCATGTACCACATTTTCAACTTAATTGATTATCTTTTCACTTTAAGTTGGTCTATAGGACCATTGATACCAGAAGTAAGAGATTGGAGATGGAGGATGACGTATATTGTTTATAGTTGGATGATGTGCATGAGGCGGTTAGTTGTAAATCTATTTGGTTACAAATGATTTTTTAATCTCTACCAAGTAGACCACACTAATAGATCAGTAGAAGGAAAGTTCTTTTTTAATAAGACCTGAACTCTAAGGCATTCAAGTTGCATATCATATGCCTTGTTGATCAGTCATTCTAGGATCATAACAAGTGTTTTCAATAAAAGATCAAGAATGGTCTATTTCTGAATGCACAACAAAAAGGCTAGAAGGTATTTGGTGTACACTATTTTAATTCCGTATCATGTTTCACATTGATTGTTAGTCTTAATATATTTTATTTGTGTGACATGTGTTGTTCTATATTCCCTTTGTCTTTCAAATAACTTCTTTTAGCTCAAACTCTTTAATTATACTTTTCTAGTAATGCTTACACCAAATTTTGGTTATTTCTTCTATAAGGACTTCTACGTATATTACTTTAGAATAAACGACACTTGAAACACTTGTTCTAGCAAACTTTTTAATAAGCTCTTCTTTATAATTTCTGAATATTAAGTTGAAGTTGGTAACCATATTACCAAGAAAGCAAGTAGCTTTAGTGTTTGCTTTCATGATGTCAAAAGCCAGAGGGACCCAACATGTCGTATTACAATAAGAAGGCTTCCAGTTCCAATCAGAAACTTATAGTTCAAGGACTTGTGTTGTTTTGTACAATATTTAAAATCAACTACTATCAACAATATTTGTGGTTGCATATTGCATAAACTAGATTCATTTCACGACTTCCAAGTAGCAAGACAGTTTGAATAAGTTCTAAATGAGCAGCCCCCTTGAGTTTAGTTAGAACCCAGTACTGTAGAATTGATAGTGGAGTCTCTTGGTATGTCATTGGGTTGTAGTTATAGTAAATCACATACATATTATGGGCTTATGCTTTAAAAGTTCTTTAATGAGAATTGGTCTAGTAATTGGTTGTAAACAATCTACAGTATTGCAATAGATTGTTTTAACCAATGTAGAATCCTTCGTAATAATAATGCCAACTGCAATGTTGTTTAATTACTCTAGTATCTAGTAAATAGTCTTTAAGGTTTCTACTCTACTTCTCTAACATCCCTATTGCAGTAGGTAACTCCATGTCAAATGGAAGACCTAGTACAATAAAGGTAACACATTCACTAGAAGTCTTAGCTAAATCATTGAAAAGGTGCAATGATTGATAGTCTAGGTGTTTTGAGAAGTTAGCAAGGCAACTTGATCATTCACTATGACCTATTTTGTAGGTCAGGTTATTTGATGCCAAGAATGATTGTCGAGAAGTCATTCGTATCACATCTTCATTCCAGACAAAATAACCCATTGCATAACTTTGATTGGAGTATCATAAACTGTTGTTCATGTACATGTGAAAGGTAAACTATGCAATAATTTCATTAGTTTGTTCAAGTACACATTATTTTCTCAAAATTAATATCATACTCTCTTACTTTCACCCGCATAACACAAATTATGTTAATGCATGTTAAGTTATAACTGGCTGCCATATCTCTTGTATAGGAACAACTGATACAACAAAAGGAAGAGAGGACAAAGGAATTATCCAATATATAGTCTCAGATTCACAAAATAGGTGCTGAGATATATGGAAACCTCAAACTTGGGGACTGGGTGGAGCTGCCAGTTGTTGATGAGAATGATTTGTCTTTCAAGAATCTCCATGAATATCAATATCAACTACACGAGCTTCCTATGGCCAATCAGAAGCAGAGCATGGAGAAGTTTCTCTATTTTCAATCAAGAAGAGAAATAGCTTAGCAGTCTTTCTCTTCATATGAGTTTATTAATGTTATCATATTCGTTGACGATACAAGTGGTGGAATTAATAAAAAATAAAAATCAAGATAGAAGAAGATGCACATGATCATGTGGAATATAGAGTCTACAGTGGATAGAGGCAGTCAGAAGAATATATTATATACATGTATCTTTTTTCTATGCATATTGTATAACAGGGGCTAGGTTAATGTCCTCCCCATGTGTACTCATTGTTCATATATAAATAAAAGTATCATTATTGACATGGTAAGGACAACTCGATCTTGATTAACATTCATCTTTTTTCTTTTTGAAAACCCCTCTATTGGCAAGGACTGATTGGATACATAATGTAGTACATGGTATCTTTCACTACACACTAGCTATAATTACATGTGTAGTAAATGCTAATTTTTGCTATACATGAACGACATATACAAATTGTAACCAATGTCATCTCTTCCAACATATCATAGCTACAAATTGAATTGTAGTCATATATTTAGCTACAATGGAAACTACATTTTTATGTGTAAGGACATTTTTTTACCTACAATTAGGGTTACATATGAATTTGTAGCTAGAGGAATAACTAACTACAACTTTGAAAAATTTAGCCTAAACAATTAGCTACACGGGTATTAGCTTCATATTCTAAATGTAAGGATAAATGTAGCCAAAGCTTTTAGCTATAAATTTTGGGGTTTTCGCTACAATTTTTTTTGTAGTTAAAGACCATATTTTTCATAGTGAATATTGTTTTGACAAGGAAATATTAGATAAGGATGTCATAGATTATCATTTCACACCGTTGGTGGCATGAATTAATCAGGGGCCTTGACCATAGATGAAACAACAAAATTACAAATAGTAATTGTTCAATGTATTCAAAGTAGACAACCTATATGTTTGCATGCATAATATTCAAAATTGATATCAAAATTGAAAGCATCAAAGTATGATTAGAATAAGGTCTATAATTGGAATGTTGATTACACTGATCCAATTAAACATGGTATTAAAAGATATGATATTTCCATGTACCATTACATCTACTTGTAATAGGTGGAATATAAGCACCCACCAAATCCTCTAAAAAAGTTTAGAACTATTTTGAAATCAATTTAAAAGGATTTAGTTATAAAACATTTGTTCCTTAGATGCAATACTCATCTCCTTAAGTAACAATTTCAATTAGGTGATCCTTAAACTATTTGAAAGATCAATGAACAAGTTTATCTATAATAACACAAGAAAATATGATGAACTATCTATTTTAGATTAATCCAATAATAACCAAATTTCTAATTTAATATATTGAAGAAAAATTAAACTTAAAACTACAATTGACATGCTCATAGATATTGATGACTCATACAAGATGAGATATTTTTTACCAAAAGGATACTTATGCTTGTAAGTTTTAAATTATACATATGTAACTCTTCAATTATTGAAAAAGATTAAATTATGATATTTATCATATAAATATGCTCATGACGACAAAAATAGTGGAAGACAATAGGAATACATCATCAAATTGAACCCTTTATTTAAGCATGAAAAAGTAATTTGCACTGCACAGTCAAAATCCTACCTCTACATTGATATGTAACTATTGTATGAGTATAGCTTTCTATTCCTCGGAAATTGATTTTCATAAATAAAAATCAAGAATTTTCAATATCTTTTCTCCATATCATAATCTCAGTTAAGAAAGAAAATAAATATGTATATAAATTTAAAAGGAAAATAAAGGGATTTATTAAGTATTTTAATTGTTCATTTTGAAGATGGGTAGTGTATTATCATAAAGCTCATCATATGTTATAGATTGATTTATTTATTACAATAATTTTTTAATTCACAAACTGATAGTACATAGGAGTCATGTGCCAAGTACGTGCATTTACTAGTTTATTCTACAAAAACATGACTTTCTAATGCGTATCCCGTTCTTTCGATTCGCTTTCATCCTCAATGTTCCCTATAAAAGCTGGGTTTCGTAATCCTTTTGCAGCCCTATTTTCTGTGCGATTGTCTTCCCAATAGCGACTACTGTGAATACAAAATACAGCGTACCCTATTCTTCCCACACACGCTATACACCGTTTCCATTACACGCATATGCTCTGTACGCCTGTTGTTTCATCTGATCATCGTGTGGGTGTGACCTCCTGATCATTAGAGAACTGTTTCCATCTTATTGCCTTGTAAATTCTACAAAGCCCGCAACTTCGGCAAGCATCTGCGATAAAGGCGGCTATAAAAATAGGTGGTCATCATCTCGTTTATTCCCTCTTTAACTTTACAATCACCGGTCTACCATGACTTGCTCGAGAATGTATAGCTGACTAGATGATGTCCGTGGTATATAGATAATGTTGGCCGTTTCTCTGTATATATACATGTCACCAGTGCAGCGTTATTCTTATACCTCTTGATACAGATGAATGGCAAGCGGAATATATTTTGTCAGTTGACGCCAATTTAATTTGGTATCAAAAACTCATGAATGAATAGTACACTAGATGATGTCTGTGGTCTATGGACGATCTTGGTCTTTGTTCTGTATATATACATCTCACCAGTACTGCAGCGTAATGCCTTTCGACACAAATGTATGGTAACCGAGATATATTTTGCAAGTTCGGTGCCAATTTGATTTGGTATTTTTTTTTTTTGGAGCTGGTTTTATATTACTAAGATCATAAAGTATAGAGGGTATGGCCTCGTATACTGTACACGTGGGCTAGACTACAAAATCCCACTGCCTAAGAATAAGGCCCTTGACATGTTTCGTGATCTCGGGTTTGGACTTGACCACCCAACCCAGGTTGTGAACAAACTCATCAAAAAGACGCAAAACATCGGTGTCTCCTTTACCATGGAGTCTGCCGTTTCTTTCTCTCCAGATGAAGTAGCAAAGACCAGTGACTGCAACACCCGCCAGCCTGGATAGGTCATCAGTCTTCATTTTGTCCTCCAGCCAGAAAACTACTTGGAACAGATCCCTGGGCGGGCTGCCACCCCAGCCCATTTTAAGGCATAGCCTGCACCACATATAGTAGGTAAAGCTACAGCCAAAGAAGAGATGGAGATGAGATTCCTCCTCCGCCCGGCAAAGAAGACATAGAGGGTTGCTATTCAGCCTCCATTTAATCAACCGGTCAATGGTGGAGAGCTTCTGAAGGATGCTCTTGTACAAGCAGCAGCTCCACTTCGGGATATGAGAGCCATTCCACAAGAGCTGGAACCAAGGGACCTGGGGCGTGTGGTAGTGCCTAATTCTCCAAGGGACAACATCAGGATTAGCCAGCGCCCAGGCGTTGTCAACATTGTGATAATCCCCAGCAATGTCCACCCATTTTCTGCACATCTCCCGCCAGGTTCTGGACACATTCTTGATCCTATTTTCCACCAAAACCTCGTCGTAACGCCTTTTCATCCAAGACGCCCATCCCGATTCGATTCTTCTTAAGAATACATCGATCCTCTTCATTGTTGCAGCAGTAGCCACATCTCCAGGATCGTGAATGTTTAGTCCCCCTTCTTCAAGCCGTTTAGCCACCGTGCCCCACACCACCGCATGGAACTTTCCTCCCCAAACAAACGCCGCAATGATGCACCAAAATTTGTCGACGATGAACCCAGGGATCTCCGCTTGCATACACCAGAATATGATCATGGCAGTCAGAACGGACCTAGCCAACACCAGCCTACTTGCCATGGAAATGTTCAGCCCAGCCCACTTAGCCACTTTCTCCCTCAGGCTATACACACAAGTGCTGAAATCTGACCCTTTCAGCTTGCCCCCACAGATCGGAATGCCCAGGTAACGAGTAGGGAAGACCCCTACCTCGACGCCCACGGCTTCTCTGAGTCTCCCTCTCCTAGAATCACAAGATCTAGAGAGGAAGACCCTAGATTTGATAACACTCAAGAACAGCCCCGTGAGTTTGTCGAAACTATTCATCATCCTTCTGCAGTTTTTCATCATCTTGATATTACCTGCAAGGAAGAACAAGATGTCATCCGCAAAGATCAGGTGCGATATGACCTTGACGCCACCTTGCTTGTAAGTGCTAATTCTCTTCTCGAGCACTTCTTTGTCCATCATGTGGGCGAGGGATTCCATAACAATGGTAAAGAGAAGGGGTGACAAGGGGTCACCTTGTCTAAGGCCATTCGTAGCTTGGAACAGGCCAAAGGGGGCACCATTCACCAGGACAGAGAAGGAGGTGGTGGTAACACACTCCTTCATAATAGCAATCCACCTGTGAGAGAAACCCATGCCTCCCATGATCTTCCAAAGAGCTTCCCATTTGACGTTGTCATACGCCTTCTTGAGATCAACCTTCAAGCAAGCCTTCTTGCTACTATTTCTCACCCCAAAGTCAAGCAAAAACTCCAAAGCAATTAGAGTGTTGTCATTTATGGCTCTACCAGAGATGAATGCTGTTTGAGATGGTGATATGATAGACGACAGTATCTTTTTTAGCCTATTAGCCAGGAGCTTGGCGATGAATTCATGCTTTGGTCAAAGAATTCATAAGTTTTTTTTAATCAGTACTTTTACGCTAAAGAGTTTATTTATAGTTATATGCTATCTATCCTCTCGTCAATTAACCATATTTGTTTTTGATAAAATTTTCATTTTTTTTCGGAGTATCCTTTTGTACATGCATTCATGTATACGTAATTGGTGTTGCATTCCCACTATATTACTCCAGTTGAGAATAAAATGAGTGATTTGTGGCTACAAATTAATAAAACTTAGTTTATTTTCACTTTTTATTTTTATCCTGTAATGTAATATTAATATTTCTTTGTTGTTCGTTTGAGACTACTTCTAAAGAAAATTTATAAACTACAGTTAAATGTGTCAAATTATTTTTATTGATTTTAGTTATTTATATATTTGTTGTTTCACATCATGACTGGTGACCTAGCCACATAGTGGCTAAGGTAGGCATGTGTTCTACCTTGGCCGAAGAATAACATAATTTTGTATACATAAAGGATCAAACTTTATAAAAAAAATGCAGGTGTACCCTACTTGTATATGATGTTCTTACTCTTCTAGTATATAATGCCCCCATCGACTATTTTCTAGCTATTAGTTTTCCATGACATAGACACATTATGTGGTTCTGTGGGTTAATAATTTAAGAATTGTTTACATGATATGAAAACACTATTTCATAGGGATGGATTACCAATATAAAATCATATGCTTAATGTTTTTATAGATAAAAATGCAAAATGTTATATACATGTCAATGTCTATTTATTATTAAAAGAATTATTATTTGGTTTGTGATATATAAATATCATCCAAAAATATATACTTACACATTCCTTAATCTTTATTGTATACTACTACACAATGTGTAAAAAAGTGAAATCACCTCTCTACTAAAAATTTAAAGAATAAAACCTCCAGTCCAAACAGACTTCAAAGGTATGCTTGAAGTGGGTGTAAAAATTTTAAATCTTTATTAAAAGCAACCAAAGTATAGCAGCGGAATAAAAATATGACTATATTCAATTATAAAATAAGGGAACATCTTAAACTTACATCATAAGGATCCATATAGAGGGAAATCTAAACCACCTCAAGATTGTCTCCAAGCTTTAACTTCTCAATCTAAGTCAAAATCAACATGCCTTGTCATCCACGTCCTTCACCTAGGGTTGGAAGCATACCTCAGCAAGAAGAGAAAAATAAAAGACATCCACAAAGGCTAGTATTTGCATACTAAAAAGTAAAATGAGCAATATAAGGGAATAAGGACATCAAATAATAAGAAGCTTCCCATAGAAGAGGTAGTACCACCCAAGTGGGTATCAAGAGAAACGAATCACAATAAGAATGATACTTTCCATAAAACAACATAAAAATGTGCCATATATACATCCACTACCATGGTGGGAAATGAAGCACAAGTAGGGCAAACACCCCACAATCAATATCCTGCATGCATGTGAGATAACCATAGCCCTAGAATAATATAAACACAAAGGAGGCCAAGTATAAACTTGAAACCTGGTAGACAAAGGAATATTGCCAATCTCCCAATATATAAAGTTGAGTATGGATTATTGTCACAATTGGTTATAGAGAATGGTATACTACCACCCTCCTTAATAATCAATAGGGGATTACTGCCATAAAACCAATACAATTTACACTAATCTAGTGCTACTGAATCACATAGCATGTTTAATGTAGAGGCAAGTAGAAAGTATAGTCAGAATTAGGCAATGTTGCCATCACACAATGGACAACACAAACATATAAACATCCACTTCAAAGTGGGCACATAACATTATATAAGACCAACAAGCACCAAGGCACAGGATAGATATCAAGAGAATATCCCAAGTCCATAACAAGCAAGATAGTTCACATGAACCATGATATCAAGAGAATAGACATATGTGTAGGTCAATAGTCAAAAGAATGATAAGATAGGTGAATTTCTCAACATAGAGGAATAGGGGATACAACATACCTCAACCTTAGAGTCCAAAGTCCAAAGTTACTTCTAGTTCCAAGCCTAGGCATCCAAAGAACCTATTAAACATATAAGTAGATTTTATGTCAATTTCATATTCATTATCCAAACCCTAAAAAACACCTTTTTATTATTGGTGAATTAGGTTTACAAAACCATACCACATTTTAGCATATTTCATTAGGAGTCCAAAACATATTTTATTATATTTTTCTGACATATATATATTTAGTTAAGAAGTTTACAAGTAAATTCATATTTAATTAGATACATTGAAAATGCATGTTATTAAATGTTAGATTTAACCATCAAAACTAATACAATCTGATAGGTATTATATTTCTCATTTTATTGACTATTTTTACACCCTTTTTTTGATCATCAGATAATTAGTTATCATTTTTATAAATTCTGACCAATCAGAATATATGAAAAATCCACGTCAAATATTGGATGCATTGGTCAACGGTCAAGCCTACTGAGTTGACCCAATTGGGAACTACAATCAAATAGGTGAGGTAACTGAAACCCTAAGGATAGGGTGTTGCCATGTGATAAGTGAATGATGTAACTGAAACCCTAAGGATAGGGTGTTCAATGAATCAAGTATTTTGATATCAAAATTCTTAGTATGAGATGTGGTGATGCTTAACAATTCAATTGTATGATTTTAGTGTATAAAGTGCCAAATTGACATGCATTCTATTTATTCAAGAATTTTAGTCTTCCTGCATGTATAGTATGATGATTATTCAGTATATTATAGTGTTTTAAATATACTACTCTGTCAAATTTAGAATGATATTCATGTCGTGTTGTAAAGTTCAAGTAAATAGACTCGGTACCATAGAGATGCCAAAGTTCAGAACAAGTAAGAGAGATATGCAATGTAGTAAGAGCTTTTCTATAGTAATAAAATATTAGATTAAGGGCCCTGACACCGTAGAACCCCTTTGAGAGGTCAGTGCCTTAGGGGTGAAATGACCAAACTCTGGCGGTGCGTCCAGTAAGGTCAGAGACTTGTGTCCAACACAAACCAGACGTTCTGGTGGCATGAGGGTACAGTTTGTAGTGTCCAACACTAACCAAACGTCCTGGTGGCACTAGAGAGCAGATTACAGTGTCCAAAACTAACCAGACGTACTGGTGGCACTGGAGTATAGAAAAGCGTGTCCAACACTAACCAAACGTCCTGGTGGCACGACTTGACTCTCCGCCTGTGTACTCATCTAGAGGAGGAGTCCAGTTTACGGCACCATAGGATGTCGAGGCCAGAGAGCCTGAGTTCCTGCAGCAGACCAGGACAGCAGTCAGACTTAGCTATCCCGGGGTGTCGGCTAAGTCTTATACGATGGGATCTTAGTTCACTACGAGTCTTCATATGTAGAGTACACTGCATATGATCAGGGCATAAGATAAAATATGTTCATATAGGTTCACAGAGTTTTATTAAGTTAAAGAGTTAAGAAAGATATGAGTTAGCTTCACAGCAGTATTTCTTTAAGTATTTTCTGTTAAATAATTGTATCTACAGCTTTCATCAATTGTTATTATAATAAAATGTCGACATCTTCTGTTGTTTAAATCAAATTGCTTAGACCTACTCAGTGTAGTATTTCTTGCATATTATTCCAAATAATAAACATAAATGACTTATCTGTGATGGTTGGTGAAATTCTATTCACTGAGCCAGTAGCTCACCAACCTACTGAAACATTTTTCTGGCCAATGTCAGCACGAGGAGGCTGAAGGATCGTATCACCTGAGTACATAGAAGGTAGTTAGTAGTTAGTTAGAGGTCTCTTAGTCCTTTTCCCTCAGTCCTTGGGCACGTGGTGGGATAGAGAGAGAATGTGGTAAAATATGTAGATAGTTTTCAATTATTTGCCGTGTTTTATAGTCTGCATAAGAAATGAAATATGTCATGTAAACTTGTTTTTCTTCTTAGTAAGGCTAATGGAAAGTCGCTTTCGCAGTTTTATTATAATTCGATGCTATACAAGTTTTATGGTTTTTATTTAAATTAATCTAAGTGATCAAGAAAAGAAAAAGTTAAGAGTGGTTTAATAAGGGTGACTCCCCGGTCTTCGGGGTCATTAGAGATGGCACGGAGGTCGGGGCATCACAATAGCTTCGGTATCAGAGCATAGGTTGAGTACATGGTTACTCTAAGTCAAGGTCAGGGGACGACAAGAGACCAATAAGATTAGAACTTAGGTGTCTTCCTTCTAACTGCAATTTTCTAACATGAAGTGTTCTGTTATACTATTTCAAATGGTAGGAAGAGGACGTGGTCACGATAACCAAGTAGGGAGCTTAGGTTGAGTCATTAGGAACCATTAGGATAGAAAGATAGAGTTATAAAGTGAGGCAGATAAGAAGTGATGTGTCTTTAGCTCTGGGAAGTTTGAGTATTTAGCTACCATAGCTAGGTATCTGAGTACTTAGATTGACCAGTATCAAGCTACTCTGTCCATTCTTCTCTGGATGCCCTAGCCAGGTATGCAGAAGAAGGATGGGCTAGAGAGAAACCCTAGAAATCCAAGGGTTAAGAAACCGGAAATTAATGTATGAGTAAGAGATTAAACATAGGATGTGATACAACTCTTTCTTTATATTTCTTATTTGATTGGAAATCACTAGAAATGCTCTTATATGTATGAATTTAGATTTTCAGTTTGTAGAATAAATATAATTCTTTTATATTGTTGTGTGTCATGAAGTGATTTATTTATTATTTATATTCCTTGTATTAAGTAGACCAGAAGTTATGTTTAAATGAGTTTGCCCTAAGTGGATATTCTTTCCACATGTTTGAGATTAATAGGAGTTGGTTAATCCTGAGTAACTCTTGGTTTCAGGATTACAGGTTTGGCCTGGTCCGGCTGGCAGGATGCATTAATGGGATCTAATGACTCCTATTAACAATATAATAAAAGTAGACTCTGGATAATTTAGACCCGAATCATAGTGAGAATTTATACAATAGGATGTTGAGATATAAGGGAAAGATTAGAACAACTAAGAATTTGTTGGAACTGATATCGAAGGCCCAACGTTGGAGCCTCATATGAGCAATCCTTAATTGGAAATAAAGGAACACGATATAAGGTTTAGATTAAATTTAATGATTAGTATTATATGAACTCTAAATATGAGAATATGGAAAAGATATGAGAAAAGTATGTAAGGGCTAAGATAGTAAGAATCAACCATGGAATGGATCGTGTAATAAAGTAAAATACTTTTATGTATTTCAAAGCAAAGGGAAAATAGAAGAAAACAGTTAAGTATACAATAAGTACATAGAAATAAAGAGCCTTATGTAAATCATAAGACCAAGATAAGAAATTTAGTTGAATCAAGAGAAATGTTAGAAATGATTACCTTGATTAAGGAATGAGGATTACATGACATAATTGAGAGTATGGAATGTATATCTTTATTATAAAGTTTAATACATTCATACATACTACCTTTGGATTCTAAGTTTCTATAGACTAACAAACTAGTTCCTGAAATAAAGAATAAATGTGTAATTTAGAAAATGAATGAATCATATATGATGCATAACTACCATGGTAGAGACATCTAAGTGAATGAAATAATGACACACAATATGATGATGAAACCCTAGCAAGGTAAATTGAGAATGTAATTTATCTGAATGTCCAAATAAGAGAAAGGAAATTCCAGTGATAAGATAAGCAAGACTTTAGTAAAACTTATGAGATCCAAAGTTTGATTTTCAAATTAAGGGAGCAAAGTCACATCACAATAATGATATGTTCTGATAAGAACCAAACCCTAGAATGTTAAGAGTTGAAGTAGTTCAAGGTATGTCGCTAGTGATTTGATCGTGAATACTAGCATCTTTATAAAATAAGATCATGAGATTCTATGAAAGGTAATCTAGCACTAATGAAATCCAGGGTTTAAAGGTAGTTAATCTGAAAGGTAGATAAACAACATGAAAATGACTCAGAGAAAAGAGTAAGATATAAATTTGAAATGTAACAAATGTGTTTTGAACAAAAGGAGAAATATAATATAAGTGAAGTGTGTTATGAAATAAATTCCTATAGTAGTAACAAGAAGTAAGTAGCATAGAATGAGGAGTATTATCCGACACATGACTTGGAGTTAGCTGTTGTAGTTCATGCTCTTAAGACATGGTGTTACTATCTTTATGGTGAGGCGTGCCAGGTGTTTACGGATCATAAGAGCTTGAAATATATCTTCACCCAAAAGGATCTGAATCTTAGACAATGGTGATGGCTAGAATTGATCAAGAATTATGATGTGATGATAGATTATCACCCTGGAAAGGTGAATGCGGTAGAAGATGCTCTGAGCAAGAAGTCAAGTTCAACAACAGATCTATTCTCTATGACATGTTTTAAGAGAGACTTGCTAGTAGAGATGTGGAAGTTGAACTTAGACTTAGGGGTGACTGAATAGAGTAGTTTGATTGCACAGATGCAAGTCAAGCCCACTTTTTATGATCAAATCAAGGAACTTTAGTAGAGTGGCAATGAGTTCACTACTACATAAATGGCTTATAAAGTCACTTTTCAAGGTGTCGGTTGTATACATAAACGGACACCTAAACTCTACAGTATCGGTTTATAACATAAACCGACATACAATCTGTGAAGGTCGACCAGACACGGGTACCGCTTTTATTAAGTGTCAATTAATTAATAAACAACCGACACCTAAAATCAACCGCCAAAACCAAAATTCCAGCGAAAAAATTACCTCCAAAATTTCACATATGGTGTCGGTTTATAAATGAATAACTGATGACCAAAGATTATTCGCGGGACAGGAATAGTTGTCGGTTGTCTTTTAGTTAAAAACCTACGACTATAATCTAGTATAGGCGTTCGTTGTTGGAAAATAACCGACACTGTTGGTTTAGTTGTCGGTTATTTTGAATAACCGACGCTTATTGTCAACTTAATATCTCACCAGCGCCAGCGACTCTTCCCCCTTTCCCAGTTTCATTCCCGATTTCAGTTAGGTCCGGCGATTTCTTGCTCGCCCCCGCCGGTCGTTGCTCCTCCGCTGCCGCTGCCGTGCTCATGCTCCTGCCCTCGCCGCTGCTTCGTGCTCACCGGCGGCCGTGCTGCTGCTCCTGCTCCTGCCCTCTGTGCTCACCGGCGGCCGTCCGTGCTCCTGCTCCGTGCCCTCGCCGCTGCTCCGTGCCCTCACCGCCGCTCCGTGCCCTCACCGCCGCTGCTCCGTGTCCTCGCCGGCGCTTCTCCTCTCTTTACCGCCACCTCTGCCAGTGGTTGCTGTGCTCCGGCCGCTGCTCCACTCTTCCCTCAAGGTATGCCCGCCCGCCCTGCCTTCTTCCTTCTTCCTCTGCTTCGGCGGCTGGTTGGGCGGTGCCAAGGCACGCCCAAGCAGCTGCTGGGCATTTTTTTATTTTTTTTTAAAGTTATTTACTTATTTGTGTTTAGGGTTTAGGTACTGATTTTGTGCTTCTACTGAGTTGAATCCTCTATTGTCTATACAATACATGTAATTTTGATCAAGTGATGATATGTAAATGTTGAAATAAGTTAGTAAGGTATCAATGATAAGTCTGCTGTAATGTGATGCAAAATAGTTATTGTATCATGCATATCTTAATACTTTTTTGTTTTATAGTTGTATAGGGTGTTTTATGTGTGACAAGTCTATTTTTTTATAGTTGTGCATACCTACGAGTTATCAGGAACACCTAAATGAATGTCTAACACCTAAATGAATATCTAGTTGTGTATTTTCCTAGTATCGTGAAAGATTCTCAATCGTGTGTATCACATGGGATTCTTATCTCAACACAATGGACTGTAATATATGCATGTAATGCCTTAAATGGAAGACTCGAATGTTATAAAATCCCATCAAAGTAGGTAGAAACAACTTATATATATTCAGATCTTAATAATTCCATGAAGTGCACATTATCTTACTCAGGAAAAGTATGTGTATAATGTAGGATTAGTTCCATATAATGGTTCTATTTTAGTAAGCACCTAGAAACCCATCCAAGATTTACTCATTAGGAGTAAATCTTGGATAGTCCCTGGTTTGGGACTGTTCTTGAACACCTAATCTCACTTAGGATGTAAGTGTATAATGTGTATTGGGTTTTCGAGAAAATTTCGGTAGCATTTCCTCGTTTGTTCTCTAAGTACATATGTAGACTTCTTTTCAAGCTATCATGTCTACCACAATAAAGTTGGTTATGACAAGTAATAAAAGTTTAACTGATGTTATACAACTTTTTCTGAAAATATATAACATCGTGATATGTACTTACACTTTGTTAATACTAATATTGTGCAGTCTCTGTCCACTCATAACAGTCACTATGAACTGGGCCTCGATGTCAATGTTAACGTTCCCTATTGAAGAACAATTGGACATCATCCTAGATGATCGTTCCTTAAACCAATTGGTCATACCCAAACATTGGCGTTTTCTAAAAGGAAGACACTACATGCCTGGTAAAGTGACCATAACTTTTGGCAATTATTCACATGTTATCGAGGTTGAGTATGATTTGGCGGGAAATCTTGTATCAAAATCCGGTTGGCGTGATTGGATTGGAGAGATGCATGTGGTCCGTTGCAACAGGCTTTTTCTCCGTCCAGTTGGCCATAATTCCATCAAAGTTTGGATAACCAACAGCAACTGCGAGACCCCCGATCATCTACTGCGGTATGAGTGCACGGCGTCACATATCAGCTCGGACGAATCTGAATTTGATGCCCCCGTCAGTTCAGATTCATCTAAATATAGTGAGGAGCTTCGTAACACAGCTTCATCATCAAAAAGAAGTTATTGATGCGGGACTATGTTGGTGTAGTATTTAGTTGTCTATCTATCTAGACTTGTCTGTATTAATAGTTTTTTTAATTATGCGCATGTTTAGGGGTACACCAACCCCTTTGTTTAGTTATTGTTTAGGGGTACACCCCTGTGTGTGGATGTAAAAAGATATTAATGAATGGAACTGAAAGTTGCTACATGAATGCTTATAACTGAAGTGTGTGTTCCCATGAATGTTCCCATTTGCATGATTACACTACTATTTTCTCATATTGTATAGTCTATTTTAATATGACATACTTTCTTATATCTTGCTTAATGATGAATTGTAATGCACACATGTGACATGCTTGGAATGTAAATGATGAACTTTTCCCTAAATTGCCAATCATGCTTTTAAAGACATCAATAATCACCCTAACTTGAAGAACTAGGATTTTAGGTATAAGAATGACAACACATTATTTGTTGGCCTAGAAACCCGTCCAAGATTTACTCATTAGGAGTAAATCTTGGATAGTCCCCGGTTTGGGACTGTTCTTGAACACCTAATCTCGCTTAGGATGTAAGTGTATAATGTGTATTGGGTTTTCAAGAAAATTTTGGCAACATTTCCCCGTTTGTTCTCTAAGTACATATGTACTTGGAGAACAGCGGGGAAATGCTGCCGAATATTTCTTGAAAACCCAATACACGTTATACACTTACTAGTGAGATTAGGTGTTCAAGAATGGATAGGTGGTACACATTTATTATATATAATAATGACATCACATGTATTTGTTAACCCTAGACCCTAATCTTGTCCTAATATATACTTGTTTTCTCTTTGATCATAGAATGGATAGATCATGGATGTCCATTCGCAATCGCTGCGCCCCAGAGTTTATTTCTGGTCTTGACCAGTTCATTAGATTTGCCGAGGAACATAGGAAACAACCTGGAGATAGGTTCTACTGTCCATGTAGGCATTGCGGTAACAACTTGAAAGTCAACACTGGTGACAAAATCAAAACTCATGTCATGTGCACTGGGATTATACAAGGCTATACAGAATGGCACTGGCATGGAGAGATTTCAAACCCAAAACCAGTAGATGTCGATAGCAGTGCTTGTGTGGAAGAAGAAATTGCCTACGATGATGTAGATGTGAATGAACCAGTTCCAGTAGACATCGTTGATGTGATGCTGGATAGTTGTGGGGTAGAGCACACCGATCCACCTCCCATTTTTAGAAACATTGTGCATGATGCTGAGATGCCGTTATACACAGGTTGTACTAAGTTTACGAAGCTTAACGTTGTGTTGAGATTGTATAAGTTGAAAGCTAACAATAGATGGAGTGACAAAAGCTTCACGTCATTGCTGTCTTTGTTGAAAGAAATACTTCCTGAAGGAAACGAGCTGTCAATCTCAACATACAAGGTAAAGAAATTGTTGTGCCCAATGGGAATGGATGCCAAGAAGATACACGCATGCCCTAATGATTGTGTATTATTTCAAAAGGACTATGCGGATTTGAAAGGTTGTCCAAAATGTGGTGCGTCACGGTATAAATTGACGACTTCAGGGGAGTCCAAAACTGGTTCTCCTGCCAAGGTGATGTGGTATCTACCTATAATATCACGGTTTCAACGCTTGTTTTCCAATCCGATAGATGCGAAGAATTTGAGGTGGCATGCAGATGTTAAGAAAAATAATGATGGGATCCTACGACATGCGTCTGATTCCCCACAGTGGAAGAAGATTGATGTATTGTACCCTAAATTTGGTGAAGAAGTCAGGAATCTAAGACTTGGGCTTTGTACAGACGGGATGAATCCGTACGGGACATTGAGCATCCAACATAGAACTTGGCCAGTCATGCTTGTTATATACAATCTTCCTCCCTGGCTGTGTATGAAAAATAAGTACGTAATGTTGTCGTTGTTGATATCGGGCCCTAAACAACCTGGAAATGACATCGATGTTTATGTTGAACCTCTGATTGATGACTTAAAGAAACTCTGGGGTGAAGGTGTGATGACCTATGATGCTTCACGAAGAGAGACATTTTGTTTGCATGCTATGTTGTTTTGCACTATTACTGACTTTCCAGCATATGGGAATTTGTCTGGATATAGTGTCAAAGGAGATAAATCGTGTCCTATATGTGAAGAGAACACTGATTCAACAAGACTAAAACATGGTGGTAAGAATGTATATCTCGGTCATCGAAGGTTTCTTCAAAATTCCATCTGTATCGTAGGAAGCGCAAAGCATTCAATGGATTGAATGAGGAACGCAGTGCACCTAAACCTATACCAGGGGAGGTTGTTTATGAAAGAATAAAAGACTTTGTCAATGAATTTGGTAAGAGATCACAATGTACTACACTGAGTGACAATTCTTCATTCAAGAAGAAGTCAATATTTTGGGATCTTCCTTATTGGAGTTCTTTGACAGTCAGACATTGTATCGATGTAATGCACGTTGAGAAAAATGTCTGTGATAGCATCATTGGTACTCTGTTAAATATACCAGGTAAGTCTAAAGATGGGATAAAATCTAGACTGGACCTACGTGAAATGGGAATAAGGTCATAATTAACAGAATTACGTGAAATGGGTAATAAAAGAACATACTTACCTCCCGCTTGTTACACGTTGTCTAGAAAAGAGAAGAAAGCTTTTTGTGAATGCTTGGTAAATGTTAAGGTGCCACATAGTTACTCATCCAACATCCGTACATTGGTATCAATGAAAGATCTAAAGTTGATAGGTCTTAAATCTCATGATTGTCACACTCTAATGCAACAAATATTGCCTGTGGCAATTCGATCTATATTGCCGAAGCATGTAAGGTTTGCAATCACCAGACTTTGTTTCTTTTTCAACAGTCTCTGCAGCAAAGTTATTGACCCTGAGACTCTTGATAATTTGCAAAGAGAAGTGGTTGTTACCCTATGTCAGCTTGAGATGTATTTCCCTCCTTCGTTCTTTGATATCATGGTACATCTTGTTGTCCACTTGACTAGGGAAGTGAAAATCTTGGGACCGGTTTTCTTGCATTGGATGTATCCCTTTGAACGATACATGAGCGTTTTTAAAGGTGATGTTCGAAACTGTTATCGGCCTGAAGGGAGTATTATTGAAGGTTATGTGGCGAGAGAGGTTATGGATTTCTGCAATGACTTTCTCAGTGGTAATGACACTCTTGATAATGACAAGAATATTGATGAGCTATTTGGCAAAGGAATTTTGGGATCACGTGTGAAAGTAATCAGCCGTGAGCAGTTGGAACAAGGTCATTTGTATATTTTACACAACATGGACGAAGTGAACGTTTATATCGAGGAACATACCAATTTCATCAAAAGACAATATCCTCGAGCCAATACAATGTGGCTTGCTAGAGAGCATAACAAGACTTTTATTAAGTGGTTTGAAGATAAAGTCTTACATCAACTATCTCAAATACAAGATGATATTACTGAAACTATCAAATGCCTCACCTTTAAACCAAAGTTGACTGTTATGTCTTATGAAGGGTATGACATTAATGGATTCACATATTACACAAAGCGCCAAGATGATAAGAGTGTCGTCCAAAACAGTGGGGTCACCCTTCAAGCATCGACTATGTTTTTTGCAAGTGAAAAGGATAAGAGTCCACGTGAAGCTAAAATGTCATATTACGGTGTCATTGAAGAGATATGGAATTTGACTACATAGATTTTAGAATTCCGCTCTTCAAATGTAATTGGGTTGATAACACCAAAGGAGTTATAGTGGATGAATTGGGTTTCACTTTAGTGAACTTTGAAAAGATTGGCAAGAAGGCTGAACCATTCATATTGGCATCACAGGCGAAACAAGTATTTTATATCGATGATCCTACAAATGATAAATGGTCGGTTGTTCTTCATGGTAAAAGACAGTTCATTGAAGATCCTATAGATGAAGAAGAGTACTATGATAAATATGATGACTCCAGTCTATTCTCAGTTGGGTTGCCAACTCCACAAAATATTGAAGCTAATGATGACTTATATGTGCGCGGAGATCACAATGAAGGATTGTTAATTGATAAAAGATCACAATTTTAGAGGCATCCATGTTTATATTTTTTTATTGAAGCTAAATGTTTACTTTTTTAATATCAATATCATTTTCTGATTTGATGTTTCATTATCTTCTAGTTAATACAAATGCTAAACATTGTGGGAGGGTGCTAAAGAACTATAGGACCAATCTCACCCGAGATTACATACACGATGTTGAGAATAGGTTCTTGATCGATTCCAATTCTAGACATTGATCAGTATTTCACTAACTCTACACTAATAATTTTTGTTTGTATTCTCTTTGAAAAATAAATAAAGGAAGAAGGCTATGCAGGATGGCCATGACATAGCTATGCAGGATATGCAGGATATGCAGGAAGAAGCCCCAATGAAGAGAAGCAGGATACAGATACAATACATAAAGTGCAGCACACACAAGTGCTTCAGATTCATATAACAACATGACAGACTAACACATATATAGTGCATAACAACAACATCGCCGAATTTACATACAAAACTAGCTTAGTACATATAGTGGGACTAAGGTGACGATACCACCTGCTAAAACAAGTTACCGACTACATGTTACGACTGGGAGGTCGTGATTCAGCAACCGTATGCATTAGTAGGAGGACAAACATATGGTGATCTGTTTGTCCTCCTGCTAATGCATACGGTTTCTGAATCACGACCTCCCAGTCGCAACATGTAGTTGTCGGTAACCTATTTTACCAGGTGGGATCGTCACCTTATAAGTCCCACTATATATGTATTAAGCTAGTGTTGTATGTAAATTTGACGTTGTTGTTGTTATGTACTATATATGTGTTAGTCTGTCATGTTGTATGGACATCGATTGTATTACTCAGGTATTATATAGTCTCATTAGATAATATGAAATATATCAATCTTATTTATAGCTAATTAATTATATATATACATCATTCTCTTTACAGGTGTTTAAAGTTGACCCCACTACAGGAACGGACTTACCAGATGTGTATTCTCCCTATATGATGGGAGAATTAAATGAAGTAAGAGAAGAATGGGCAACAGCAATACAAATAGTGGGGGTTTTAAAATATAATTGGAATGTTGATAGCGAATAATGACTATAGAATTATATTTTGTAAATGAATTTCTGAATTATAATATATGTGTGAATGTTTCTACATGTCTAGATGTTTCTACATGTGTCTGAGTGAAAATGAATGAAAGTGTTGGTTGCTATATGAATGTTTCTACATGTGTGAATGTGAATGAATGGAACTACAAATTGCTAGCTACATGAATGTTTCTAAATGTGTGAAAATAAAATGGAACTGCAGGTTGTATTGCTAAATGTATGTGTGAATATTTTTGTTGTTAAATTTGCAGGTTTGTGGCCTGTTGTTGGCTGATATCAATGGATGTCATAAAACATGCATTTAACTGCAGGTTTCTCATCCTGCGACCAGCCACAGCAGGTCTGCAGAATGACAGAAAAAAAAACAATAGGCGTCAGTTATTTGTATAACACCGACACACAAAGTTATAGTGTCGGTTTTATATAAATAACCGACGCTTGTTTCCTGTGGCGCGAAGGTATATGGCGTCAGTTTATTATCTAATAACCGACGCTGATAGTGGCCAAGATGGCGCCCTTTCTGTGGCGCAAAGGTATATGGTGTCGGATTATTATCTAATAACCGACGCCTATACCTTCGCGCCACGGGGAACAGGCACGATTTCGGTGGCACGCGAAGAGTTTGGGCATCAGTTTTGGAACCGACGCGTAATGGGTGAGCTTTTAGTGTCGCCCACATAGGTGTCGCTTAGAAACCGACACTAAAGGCCTTAAATAACCGACACTAAAGGTAGGTTCTGTAGTAGTGGTTACAACAGATCATGCATGACATGACAGTGGGGAAAAGACCAGAGTTTAGGTTTTTGAGATGATGGTGTGTTGTATCAGCATGACAGGTTGTGTGTACCTCGAGACAGTGATTTGGAAGAATAGATTTTTGAGGAAGCACATGCATCGATGTATGCTATGCATCCAGGAAACACTAAGATATACAGGAATCTCAATGAGTTGTACTGGTGGTCAGGCATGATAAAGGATGTAGTTGAGTACATGACTAGATGTAGTGTGTTCCAGCAGGTTAAGGTTGAGCATCAGAAACCTACAGGTACTTTGCAATCTGTTTATATACCAGAGTGGACGTGGGATCATATCACAATGGATTTTGTGGTAGGGTTGCCCAGGACACCTAGAGGTTGTGACTCGATATGGGTGATTGTGGATTGACTAACTAAGTCTGCTCACTTTCTTCCTATTAAGTCAACCTTTAATGTCTTGAAGTTGGGAAGAACATTTGAGCCTTATAGAGTTTGCATATAATAATCATCACCATTCTAGTCTTGGAATGATCCAGTATGAAGATCTGTATGGCAGAAAGTGTAGGTCACTCATATGTTGATACGAGGTGGGTGAAAAGTAGATTTTTGGACAAGAGATAGCGGATTTGACCACTGAAAGGATTACTGTGATCAGAGAACAGTTGAAAGCTATTAAGGACAGGCAGAAGAGTTGCGCTAAGAAGAGACGTAGACCTCTTGAGTTTGAGGTTGGTGATGAAGTGTATCTGAAGGTTTCACCATGGAAAGGAGTGTTGGGGTTTGGCAAGAGAGGCAAACTGACTCCTAGGTTTACGGGCCCATATCCTGTCATTGAAAGGATTGGACATGTAGCCTACATATTGGATTTGCCATCCGAGTTGGCTAATTTACATGATGTGTTTCATGTATCGATGTTGAAGAAGTGTTACCCTGATACAGAAAAGATAATGTACCCAGAACTTGTACAGCTTAGACCTGATGTGTCCTATGTTGAAGGACCAGTACAAATAGTTGATCAAAGGATCAAGAAACTCAAGAATTGTGAGATACCATTAGTGAAAGTTCTGTGGAGAAATCATAACCTAGAGGAAGCTACGTGGGAGCTCGAGTCAGAGATATGTAACAAGTTTCCTTTTCCCTTTTAGGAATTTCGGGATGAAATTCTTATAAGGGATGGAAATTTGTTATGACCCACTCCGAACTTAATTAGTAAGTAGCTTGATTAGTGCTAAGCACCTTGTTAAACATCATGGTTAATCAAGATAAGCTAAGATGTGAATCAATAGTTGAGATTGAATCATCTCAGGTAATTAATGATAATTGTAGAGTTAATCGTTAAGTTAAATAAGTGCCCAAAAAGCGATTAGTATTTTGATTAGATGATACAAGCTAATTAGCATGATTTCTTGCTTTAAGGTTGCTTGAAACATTGCAAACAGAATTGTTTGATTCGGACCCCCGATGCCATAGTTATGGCATTTTTAAGAGTCTTGGACTTGAGATGCAATTTTCCCAGTAATTTACCCCTTTGTGGGTCGGCTACTTTTTCCCTTATCTTCTTCCTTCCCAAACGATCCCCGATAGAACAGAACACCACAAAGCGGCGCTTAGCTGGCCCGATCGACCGCGACACAGGGGGAACTAGGGCGGGTGTTTCTTAGCCTTTAGCCCCGTTTTGGTTGTGCCCACCTCTCCTCTACCTTCCCTTCTTCTTCAACCACCTTTCCCTCTTCCAACCTAGCCCCTATCTACAGCCCTATCTAGAGCATTGGGTGGCTGGCCTACAGCAGAATATGCACGGAGCAGCGCCCAGGGGGCTCATTTGGTGCGGCCAACACCTCAGAAGCGACGACTTGAGCTCAGCCTAGTGCCTCGAGCATGAATCCGCAACACCTGCCCCCTCTTTCTTCTTGCTTGCTCCATGGATGCCCAAATCAGCAGGGCAGTGCCCCACCCTGCTCTAGCAGCAGCCACCTAGGATGCCTAGGGTGCGCAAAGCTCCAGAAAAGTGCAGCTCCGGGCTCAGCCAAGAGCTTTGAGCAAGAATCCGTAGCCATAGTTGCATCTATCACCAAGAACGGACATCGTCTTCAACCTGTTTATGAAGATAGAGGAAGCTGTTAGCAACTGGTTCAAATTAGAGTTCGATTGACACCCAAAAGAGCAAGGTAAGACCAGCATGGAGCTTGGTCTTGAGGATAGAACAAGAATCTGTAGCTAATAGCTTGATCTGGCATTTTATCGAGCTTCCTCCTCAATTGGTGAGTAAAACAGGTTGCAACCAGGGTTGTTTGAAGGTAGAAGACAACCAAAGTTCACCCAGTTCGCCCAGAAACAGGCTCTGGACGCATTTCCGGACAAATCCGGACATCTCGAATCGCGGTGAGTAGGATTTCACTCACTATCTAAGATTTAACTGTGCAAATCGGAAATTTTTGGTAAATATAACAGGCGTTGGGTAGTATTTGGCATCGCCCGAATTTTTATTTCATAAATGCTTCTTTACGCTTGCGTACGATTTAGTTTAGCATCTTGTGGATTGGACCAGTGAATTTACATGATTCATCGAAACCTAAGTTGCTTAGTGTGAATGTTGAAATTAGAAATACACGACTGAAAATGGTACGGTTTGGGGTATAAAACCAGGCAATACATATTTTGTAAATTATCATATGCATGATTTCAAAGGAAGTACAATACCATAAAAATATGCAATAAAACCCTAGTTTCATGCTTCCTGTTATGTTAATGTGTGTGAATTAACGTTTACATGAATTGGCACATTTCTCTGAGATATTACTAGAAATTCTCAAGTATTGTTAATAATTTGTGTTATGATACGTAAGTAACTCTTAATTAAGTTATGTGATCCACAAACCAAGATTAGGGTTAATGTGCATGTTCTTCAAGAAATTTTAGATAATTGATAAATACTACGGATGATTTCTTATATGTGAAGTAAATTACTCTTATCAATTCAATAAGATGTTCAATTGCATGAATTCAGTATGTATGTCCAAATTGACATGAGTTTGGGTTAATTATGAATTTTCAATCTGCCTACATGCATGATATAAGGATTACTCTATATTTACAATGATTTTAAGTATACTGCTCTGTCAGTTTTAGAATGATATCGTATTGCAATTTGAACTGCAATCAAATAGGTGAGGTAACTGAAACCCTAAGGATAGGGTGTTGTCATGTGATAAGTGAATGAGGTAACTGAAACCCTAAGGATAGAGTGTTCAATGAATCAAGTATTTTGATATCAAAATTCTCAGTATGAGATGTGGTGATTCTTAACAGTTCAATTCTATGATTTTAGTGTATAAAGTGCCAAATTGACATGCATTCTATTTATTCAAGAATGTTAGTCTGCCTGCATGTATAGTATGATGATTATTCAGTATATTATAGTGTTTTGAATATACTACTTTGTCAAATTTAGAATGATATTCATATCGTGTTGTAAAGTTCAAGTAAATAGACTCAATACCATAGGGATACCAAAGTCCAGAACAAGTAAGAGAGAGATGTAGTGTAGTAAGAGCTTTTCAATAGTAATAAAATTATTAGATTAAGGGCTCTGACACCGTAGAACCCCTTTGAGAGGTATATACCTTAGGGGTGAAATGACGTAACTCTGGCGGTGCGTCCAGTAAGGTCAGAGACTCGTATCCAACATAAACCAGACATCATGGTGGCACGAGGGTACAGTTTGTAGTGTCCAACACTAACCATACGTCCTGGTGGCACTAGAGAGCAGTTTACAGTGTCCAACACTAACCAGAGGTCCTGGTGGAACTGGAGTACAAAAAAGTGTGTCCAACACTAACCAGACGTCCTGGTGGCACGGCTTGACTGTCCACCTGTGTACTCAGCTAGAGGAGGAGTCCAGTTTATGGCACCATAGGATGTTGAGGCCAGAGAGCCTGAGTTCCTGCAGCAGACCAGGACAGCAGTCAGACTTAGCTATCCCGAGGTGTTGGCTAAGTCTTGTACGGTGGGATCGTAGTTCGCTACGAGTCTTCATATGTAGAGTACACTGCATATGATCAGGACATAAGATAAAATATGTTCATATAGGTTCACAGAGTTTTATTAAGTTAAAGAGTTAAGAAAGATATGAGTTAGCTTCACAGCAGTATTTCTTTAAGTATTTTCTATTAAATAATTGTATCTATAGCTTTGCATGAATTGTTATTATAATGAAATGTTGACATCTTCTGTTGTTTAAATCAAATTGCTTAGACATGCTCAGTGTAGTATTTCTTGCATATTATTCCAAATAATAAACATAAATGAGTTATCAGTGATGGTTAGTGAAATTCTATTCACTGAGCCAGTAGCTCACCAACCTACTGAAACATTTTTCAGGCCAACATCAGCACGAGGAGGCTGAAGGATCGTATCACCTGAGTACATAGAAGGTAATTAGTAGTTAGTTAGAGTTCACTTAGTCCTTTCCCCTCGGTCCTTGGGCACCTGGTGGGATAGAGAGAGAATGTGGTAAAATATGTAGATAGTTTTCAATTATTTGTCGTGTTTTATAGTCTGCATAAGAAATGTAATATGTCATGTAAACTTGTTTTTCTTCTTAGTTAGGCTAATGGAAAGTCGCTTCCGCAGTTTTATTATAATTCGATGCTATACAAGTTTTATGGTTTTTATTTAAATTAATCTAAGTGATCAAGAAAAGAAAAAGTTAAGAGTGGTTTAATAAGGGTGACTCCCCGATCTTCGGGGTCATTAGAGATGGCACGGAGGTCGAGGCATCACAATTAGAGTCTTATAATGCACATTGCAACAATTTCATTAGTGCATCTATGTTACCATGTTTTGCATCTATGATTAAATCTAACCTACTATCAGCATCTACCAAGATCATCTACATAAAGAGTAAATTTATATAAAATAAGTCATCAAAAGCAAAATAAATTCAGACATGCCCAACCAATAATATCCAGATCTTCAACATATTGACAGATAATAAATAAGTCAATGTGATGTTCATGTAATTTTGTGGAATTTTACTTTTACATTTGCCAAATATCATGCCTATAAAGTGTTATAAATTTTTATACAATATGTATAATAAAAATTCATACATGTGGGGTAGGTTGGTTCAAGATAAAAAAATAACTATAACAAGACACCTAGACATAACTAAGCTTTCTTATATGCATTGAGCTTTGCAATAATCATTTCACTAGGTCAAGGATCCATCAATTGAATAAATGTAAAGAATATGAATACCTTCAAAATGTATAAATATAAAAGTGAAACAAGTAAAAGAATATATCACATTCTAGTATGAATTGGTGAATCATTATTATGCCCCATAAATTTTTCTATATCAATAGCATATGACATTTTATACATATCCAATTTGACTACTATATATATGTTCTTTAGAATCTTATGTGTTGATGTTATATTACATTTTTTCCTCCCATCAGTTTAAAATGTGAGATTACAAAAATGGTTGTTTCACACACACAATATCATGTAATCTATAATTTTTAAATGATCTTTGTAGAAATGTGGCATCAAATTCACATACAACACATGCACTCTTATGTATTAAAAACAAGTAATTATCATTGTTTGATTGGCAGTCATGTTGAGATGTATTGTATACTATATTATAATAGTCCAATGTATTCTATGTGTTATCCAAATGAGATATCATCAGTTTAAACTTTGTTATAAAATATGTAAAAATTATGATTCTCTATATATGTAGTCTCAACCAACTATACACCTTTCAAAATCGAATATGTTCTCTTTTCCGTATCACTCACTTTTCTCTTATTGAATATTTTGAATTCGTTAAGAATATATCTCTAGAAGGGTGATGTAAGATAACTTAAAACTATACTGGATCAAATATTGTTGAGATGTATGTAAAATATTTTATTAAATTAAACAACAATGAAATCAACAAAGGAATATGGTTTGATACTACTTTTCCCATTGATATATTTATTTAATTATCATTATTTTTTCTATTTTAACACATTTATATTTGTTTCTCTAATTAGTATAGATAGGGATCACATGCAAAGCATGTGCATCTACTAGTATTAGAGATTATATCACGATGTAAGTGTATTCCATAAATTCTACATCCTATTTATCAAACTAGGGTTTACAAATAGGTTTCATATTATATTCATGCATTAAAACATGCTTTTTGAACTAGAATCATAATTAAGCCTAGAATTGATTTGGTATATAGTTTGTCTATATTTGGATCTATCTTCTATTTTCTATAATAAATATAAAATAACAATATTTTGACCAATGCCAAGGTGCCATGTCATAAAATTACATTACATCTAGATAATTGGGGTTGGGTTCAATAAAGGGTGAAAAGAATTGGCTTCCCCCTAGGTTGTGATTAAGTTCATCATGTAGAATTGGGTTAGATAGATATTTCCTCACTAGGATTGTTCCTCCCCTTTCCTATCATGGCTCTTGAAGAGTATGTTTGTGAGTCAAATGAGGATCTCACTCTGGTCTGCATGCACTAAGGGTCGTGTCTAGGTGCTGAGTTGCCTTCATAGGGCTCCCTGAGTCTAAAGAGTGCTTTGAGTCTCATCAAATTAATAGGAGATGGCAGAGTTTGATCTATATATGAAGTAGTTGGCTTAGAGATGAGAATAAAACATTTACCTAAACGTCTAACACTTTGAAAGTCAAGTAAGGTCATCATAGACCATGAGAGGTTGTTTATCTACTCCTTATGATGTGCAGTGGTCGAAGTTGGTCCCTCTGGGTCACAAACCAGGTTGTCAGTGGCTCAAACTTAGGGAAAGGCCCAAGGGCTTCCTCATGTCCCACTAAGGATCGAGGTCCTCATTGTCACTTAGTTATGCTTCTAACCAATAAAATTTTCTAGAGGTTCCCAAACCAAGGTGGGGCATGAATGAGTCATCGATTATGAAGGCGAGACATAGTGGGTTGACTAAGGGTTTAGTGGAAAATTTGGTGCTTGCCTCTGATGTGTGGATCTCGTGGTTTATTGCCCTTGCCTTATATAGGCTCAAGGTTGTAAGAAGCAGCGACAAAGGCCAACCACTAGGTCATTGGATAACTCCATGTTTTGGGCTTTATTGTACTACAAGGAGATAATGGTGATGTAGGCGTTAGTTGAGTTTTTCTCAACCTCCCAAAGACAAGGACGGGGTTATCTGGTTAAGATGAGGGTCAAAGAGTGAGATAGATATCGAGGAGGATTGGGCTACTATTCCATACGGGAATGCATAGAGTTTGGGTGAGAGAGGGGACTCCTCGGCTCACAGCACGACCTGGATCTCATGTTTAGGTCCAGTCGAGCTCTTTTACATAATTGTTTCATTTCCTTTCTATGAATAATCCCTTTTTAAAGCGATATTTTCCTAGGAAATGTTCGGACTTAATTTTATATCAAACTTGGGGATAATGTTGAATTAGTTGTTATCATGCTTAATTAGCTGTTATCATTCATTAGGCAAAAAAAGAGTCCTAACTCATTTGTTAGTTACTTGACACTTGGTTTCCAAATAATAACTAGATAATCACTTAATTAGTTTCCTGGGACAAAAGGAAACTTGGGATCTTATGAAATTTCTCTTATTGTCTCATGATTTCTTTATTAACAAAATGAAATCATCATTGGTATATAGTATGAGCAGAAATACTAACTTCTTAATTTGAACATCATGGACCTATTTTTAAACTAAATAGTAGTTCAAACATACTTAAATTGGATCGTAGGGCTCGTGGTTCAAAGGTAGACCCTCTAATGAATCCACAAGCTTTACGATGTTCTTAGCTACAAAATTAAATTTTTGATTCGCCATAAGTACTTCAATTGGAGTCTTATCTTTGTATATATGCATATTAATCTCAACGTCACTTTATTTGCTTGAAATAATTACTAAATCAAAGTTCTAGGCTCAAAACATTAATTAAGTCATATCATTTCATTCATTTCTCAAAAATAATTCTTCACATTACAACCTTGAATTCCTTAGATCGAAACACTCAAATTTTGAGGTTATCACATCCACTCCATCTTAAAAGGAACTTTATCATCAAAATTCACAACCAGTTATGTTAAGGTGAATGACATTTGTCAATAGGATAATCCATTATTATTCTATCAAGTTACCTTGGGAAAGGTTTATATATATAATTAGTAATATCTTCCATTGATGTATAAATTATCTATAAAATCAAATTTGGAAGTTGATTATTCAAAGGGTAGCTTCATCCTCATTCATTGAATTCTATTTTAACCTGGTGATTTTTGTCTTAGGTCTCAAGCTTACCAATTGTCCCTCCACTACATGAATTATATATCCAGGTACAATATCTATATCTTGGATCATATCATTGATAATAATTTGGGGTATTCATGTACATATAACACACACACAGATATATATATATATATATATATATATATATATATATATGCATATATATGACGAGTGCCTACCCAAACTTTAACACCAATAATAATATGAAGTAAATATTTAGTTGAAGTCCAAAACCAAAGCTCCTTTTTTTCACATGCAAAGATGGTGCAACCATGCATTATCTTACAGTTCTAGAATCAGGTTGAGTCATCCTCAAAAGTAACTTTCAAACATGAATAATGAAAATGTCTTATAATTCCAATGAGTTTTATTAATTCTGATTTTACCCAAGGGGGAAGCATGTTTTTCTCAGGTCTCTTGAGTTTGTGCATAACCTCCTTTAGGAGTTTATTTCAACCATTATTACGTAATTTATTGTGTCGTTCTATCTACATCTTGTGTATCTTTGTCCTTAGTCATTGCCTTATGTCTCTAGGGGTATAGGTACCTTTGGAGTGATACTCACCTTACCTCAAGGGCTTCATGTTGTTATGGATATCCTTTCCCTTAACCCCTCAAGAAGTACTCATGGAGTCACCATTTAACTGACCCGTCGGGCCTCCTTAATGCATGGGTGGCTTCCTCCTGACCCACGGGCATTATGTACTTAGGGAATGATAACCTCCTGACCCTTTGGGTCTCATGTCGTGTTAAGCATCCCTATGTGACCTTTGACTTAGGGATCTATCTTGCCTATGGTAAACTCATGTGGTTTGAACCTTTACTTTGCCTATATTATTTTTTATACCTTGTTTCGGGATAAGGGTCTCTGATCACATCATGTTTCTATGTCTTGTGAATCATCCCAATCAAGTAGGCTTGATTTAGATGCATTATTGAAGAATATCTTTCAAAGCACTTTACTTTCCATTGAAGATTCATCCTAGAATTTCTCTAACTATATTTTCACATTATTTAGGTGTGAAAACTACTATGGTAAAACATGTGTCTTTCTTATTATGACTAGGTAGTAGTAATAGATCACATTCCTTGCATCCATCACCCATCTAATCCTTCACATTTAGTTCATTCAAAATTATCTCAATTTTTAAAACTAAAAATGAGGTTGGTAAAATCATCTTTCTATAGGAGAAGTCTAACCTAGGGTGTTCTCTTATTTTTGTTAGGAGATTAGTCTCTATGGACCTAGATAACCCCATGGGTCTCAGACTAACCCTAGTTCATATGACTTTTTCCTCACTCCAAATGACCCACAACAAGTCTAAACACCATATCCGAAAAGTGAGTTGAGGGTCTTAGGTACTTCCTTATGTAACAATGTATTTGTTATGTTTCATGTGTATATATAACCATTTATGTATAGCTTACTTACCTAAATAATAGTTTGTACTCTACATACTTGCATTCATGTGAAACTATTGGTATCTAGTTTTAATACTAAGTCGGATTACCCAAACTGATTTGAGTATTCTCTTTCTCTTACTCTAACTTAGGGTTGCCTCCTGTAGGGGCATTTCTTTTCCTTCGATATTCATATATGCCCAAGATTCATGTTTTTTGATAGGGTTAATGGTTAACCATTACATCATAGGATCCTACTTTTCCTATAACCCACTCAGGTTTTCACATACGGTTGGGTTATTCCAACCCATACCTAGTTCTTTCTAGGGTTTACTTTTACAAGAGTAGCATACCTTATGTGAAACACCTTTCACATTTATGCTTTTAGTTAGCATTACATGTACTTAAAATGGTATAGGATGCCTTAGCCCTACTTCTTTTCTAAATCCTTAATTGATATGAGGAGAGATGTGAATTATAGAGTTATGAAATAAAATAGATGAGAAGAGGGAGAAATTTAAGATGAGAGGACCCCAATGGTTTTTTTTAGCAAGAACCTCAAACAATATTGTCCACACTAGTTTTGGGAGTCCTCATTAACCAGCTAGTGGTACAGAAATAAATGTTGCCAACCCCTAGGTTATGATTCTTTCTAGACACCATTTTCTTTGGAATGTTTCCCTAACACTTGTATTATGGTTCTATGGAAAATTTGAAACTATTGATTATTATAAGTTATTTGTTAAATCTATGATATGGTACAACTTTTGAAGACCAACTCCCCTTGTTATCCCCCATTTAAGGTACATTAAGAGGGAAAGGATCACCATCCAAATTTTTGGGATCCAAATTTTAGAAATAATTAATGATAATCTATAATTTCAAAACATAACATTATTTGATAACAAAAGGATGCTACATGCTCCTCAATGCAGTTACATCAGTCTTTAAAAGAATACATGAAAGGACATGGAATACTATAATATCTATATAATCCTTCTGGTGACCTTAGCTTAATATAATTTGATGTATTCATAAGTATCTCCATATATTCAATCTTTAAGTAAGCCAGATAACCTAAAAGACTAATAAACAAATACACAGTTGCTATGTTTGTACATTGTTTACCTGGATGAAAACATAATGTGTACATATATGGATAATAACATATATTGCATAAAAATTAGTTAATTTCACATATCAAACTTGTATTTTCAATTTACAATTCCAACACAAATCCTTCATGCCACCTCAAGTGTATTCATTTATATGTCCATCATCAGAGTTACATGAATAACCATTGGTAAGTTAATATTGGGTTCAGAATTCATAGTATTCATATGTGACACACATAGACCATCATAGTTTTATTGGAATTGAAATAAATGCCCAAGAAACGTAGGGATATGATCAAGCATTCATAATTCATCTGAGGAACCATCACAAGCCGATATGAACAATTATTCAAAAATAAGAGCATACATTTCTAATGAAGAAACCATGCAATAATAATCCAAGATATCACAGTGTAGATCTAAGCAATCTATCTATCTAAAATTATATACAACATTAAGGTGTCATAGTTTTATTCACATGATTGGCATTCAGTCTAGTCTAGGTCTTATGGATGTTGGTTTAGGGTTGTATTAGGGTAAAGTTACCAAACCCAAAATATCTCATGTTAAATATCTAAGGATTTAGAAACCTAATCTACATCAGTGTAAGCATAAAATTGTAATTTTCAAGAGATTTCATAATCATTCACCAAGGTTATATTATATCACAATGTAAATGTATTCCATAAGTTCAACATCATTTTTATCAAAATTAGGGTTTATCATCTTATATTCATGAATGAAAACATACTTTTTGAATTAGAAACATAGCTAGGCCTGGAATTTTTTATAGATTCTACATGATTTTCTGATCAATTTGATATTTTTTTACTATATTTTGATCTACCATTTATTTTCTAGAAAAATACAAACTAAACATATTTTGACCAATCTCAAGGTGCCATGTCATTAAGTTATAATATATCTAAATATACAGGGGAAGGGTATTAAAAAGGGTGAATACACATGGCTTCCATCTAAGCTATGATCAAATTGGTTGTCTAGATCTCGGTTGGAAAGGTACTTTTCTCGTGAAGAGTTTTCCTCCCCTTCCTAGGCATGGCTCTCACACCCAACATGGCCATGTTGGTATGTATGCCCTGAGAGCCAATCATATGATGATTGGATTGGCATACATCATGATTGATTTGATAAATATCAAAGGCAAGCTTCCAATTTATTCTAGCTCAATCGATTATGAGATAAATGATGGAGCAGAATGAATGTCTAAAGAATGACAATACTCAATGATGTATGTCTTCGGGTTGAGGACCTAAACAATGAGATCATACATATGCTGAGAGTATGTACATTCTTGTTATGTCCCTAGTTGGATGTCATTGTGGAAGGTTGATAGACAACAATGACACATCAAGACTAGAGTGTGTGTTGGTTGATGACAATGTCTCATTAGTCATGATATGTGATATCAAACCAAGCACATAGATACATGTTGGAGAACAATGTATCAGACATACCCACCATGAGAGTGATACATGGAACCATGACATGGTAATCAGAGTCATCTCTCATAGTGATGGTGGTGATTGTGATTCTTAGACCTGAAATCACTACACTCGTCGAATGCGATTGGGTACACTTTGACATCATTAAACGCAGTCCTGAAACATGGGTTGTTATAATGATGATGATTGGGTGACTTTGATGCATGACACAGACTGTGAGTGATAGATATGGGATTTGTCCCTCCTAAGGGAGTATGATGTCCATGCCACTTGATAAGCGATATTGAGAAAGGCAATGGCATGCACACGTGAATCAATATATGATATTGATGTCACACATATCTCAGAAAGTCTGCTCTAGTTCAAGAAACATGAATGAAAGTTGAAAGGATGACAACTCCTTGCCTTTTATTTATTACATATATGCATATATATGCCTATATAAGCATATTAAAACCCCTCAAAAAAATATTAAGTTTAAGATGCTTTCCAAAAGCAACACACATGAAAAGCTTGATCGACTACGTGTGGGCATGCGTTCGAGTGGTGCACTGTCTATCTCGTGGAAGGGTGATGGTGAATATGTGGGTCTGCCTTCGTAGGGTGCATATTCATCGTGTTGGCTTTTGGGTCGGACTTAACTCAGTGACCTTGATAGAATCAAGCACCTTGAGGTAGAAATATGAATATGGAAAGTAGTTGTGCATGGCATCTATCAAGTGTTGCATGTGATGTAATTGGAAAATGTTTCCTACCTGAAAGAATCTAGTTGTGGGTGACAGCCCTCATTGGTCCATAACTTAGAGGAAATCAGGATCTTGCTCACTAGAAGGTTGTACACTACAATCTTTCAAATTGATACATGAGGGTTATCAATTTGATCAAAATAGTGGGAGCGATAATAATTAAAGACCTACTTATATCATCAATTTTCAAATCAAATCAAATCAAATCAAAAGAGTTTTGGACTAAAATTGCAAATTTCCTATTTGTAGAATAAATGGCTACCAACAACAATCACTTTTTGTTGTGATCAGTCATTGAGAACGACAAGCTAAATGAGAAAAACTTCCATGACTGGTTTAGGATGTTGAGAATTGTTCTCACTCAAGAGTGAAAGCTCTATGTGTTAGAAACACCAGAGCCAGAAGACCCCGCTCCCACCACATCAAAGGCTAAAAGGGATGCTTACGGGAAGCATACTAAGGATGTCGTTGATGTGAAGTGACTGATGTTGTGATCAATGAACTATGAGTTGTAGAGACAACATGAGAACATGGACGTCATTGAGATGGTTCAACATCTCAAGAACATGTACAAGACCAAGCACGACAAGAGAGATATGATGTCTCCAAGGCATTGTTCAAGTGTGTCATGACAAAAGGAGATCTAGTAGGCCCTCACACACTCAAGATGATTGGGTATGTGGAGAACCTAACTCGATTGGGATTCCCTCTCATCCAAGAGTTTGCTACTGATGTGATACTGCAATCGTTGCCAGAATACAACCAGTTTGTGATGAACTACAACATGAACATCTTTGATAGGTCACTCACAGAGTTGTTGGACATGATGAGGACAGCTGAGGCACAGATGGAGAAAGAAAAACCCAAATATATGATGATGATCAGTAGAAAGAAGGGAAATTCTAAAGGCAAGGGCAAGGGCAAAGCAAAGAAAGGTTCTGATGCTAGCCAGCAACCCAAGTCATCTTCAACTCTCAATGCCAAAGGAGGGGTGAACAAGGGAGGCAAATGTCACCATTGTCATGAGCCAGGACATTGGAAGAGAAATTTCCCTCTCTACATAGATGAACTAAAGAAAAAGAAGGAGGGGATGGAAGTCTCCACCTCGGGTATTGTGAAATAAACTTAAAATGCTTCTTTAACTTAGGTATATGATACCAATATATAGATCTAACATATATGATGTGCACGATCTGAAAAGAAGTGATTGCCTTTTTTAAAGAACCAAGAAGGAACACTCATCAACATTGGAGCAAGTGTTGCTGCCATAGATAGTAGTACCTTTTAGTTTATTTCAGCCCAAAGGGCATGTAATAGAGTTATGAACTACTATTTCATTTTGTCAATAAATAGAAACACTTTATTTACGCATCTTGTAATGACAAGGATGTCTATCAATAAAGTTTGTGTTTCAATTTCAAAGATATGATCTTTTATGGCAATGCCTTATTTATCTTGTGGTACTTGATATGCATAAGATAAAATAATAATACCTAAAAGTTATTGATGACTCAAACAATAAATTAGCATTATCATCTAAACAAATGAATGAAAAATTCATCTCTAGGTTCCATGTTGGTGGATAAACTAGACTCTCTTGGTTAATGAACCATTAAGAGATATGAATGTATTGTTTGTTGTGCATGATGACAAGTCAATCTTCACTAGATGTAGTGGGAGAATGACTATTCCATTAGGTATAATACATATTGATGTATATACATACCTATTGGAGTAAATGCTAATATTTCAGATATGGTATTTAGTGAAATGCCAATATGAATATCTTGAAATGTTCAAGAATATCATAAATGAAGAACAAACTTGGTAAAAGTATTAATTCTTTGTATGATCAATGAATGAGATACTTAAACTTAATGTTTGAGGACCTTGTGAGTAACTATGATAATGTATCATAGAGAAATAATGATTAAGGCATAATGATGTCTAAGTCAAAGAAGGAATCATAATCTAAATAGTAAGAGCCTGATCTTCAAACAAAGAACTAATCTTCTAGAATTCTTCTAAAGAACATGCTTTACACTAAATAAAGGTACACAAGGAGATTATGAATCACAAATGTTGTGGAATCTCAAATTCCTTATGAAACAGATACACCTCATATATTTAGTTGATAACTCCTTGAGCTTGATGGATAATGATATCATACAAACTCAAAGGTGATGAATTGGTCATATGATGATGAGCCAATAATCTATCTAGATGATGTTGAGGAACTAGATTTTGAGTTATGGCTTGAAGCCATAAGATCCAAAATGACTACCATGTGAACCCAATAAGGTATGACCTTAATGGTAGCACTTATAGGGATAAAATACATAAGTGCAATTGGGTATTAAGAGTTAAGACTGCCATGGATGACATTTGAAGAGTTGATTGGTTAAGATAAATTCAAGTGATTTCAAGGTGTTGAACCTGATGATTTTATTTAACCAATTGCAGTGGCTATAGGCCATAAAGGATCATGCTTGCTATTGAAACTTAAAGACTATGAAATTTGGCATATGGATATTAAAACTGCATTTCTAGTAGAAATAACATGAGGTTGTGTATGTGACACCACCTGAAGGGTTTTATAATTCTATTAATGCAAATGCAGTCTGTAAGTTACAAGAGATTAATCAATATGATTGATTAAATACAAGCACCTCAAAATTGTAGTCTTTACTTTGATTATATAGTCAAAAGGTTTGACTGATATATTGAAATAAAGATGGGATCTGTGAATATAAAGATTTAGTGGGAGCGTATTCATATTCCTCATGATGATGAGGAATGAAACGTTCTAAGAATAGAAACTGGTGCAGAAATACCTTCTTTAAGGGAATAAAGAGAAATATCCTATGTGATAGGAATAGAGATCTATAGAGATAGTTCTCAAAAGTCTCTTGACCTGATAAAGAGAGAGCATACATTGGCAGTCTGTACTGAAGGGTTCAGTATGCAAAGATTCAGTGGGAGAAAACTTGTCCATGTTACATGGAGTTAGTCTCTCAGATGCCTAGTCTCCCAAACTCTTATGAAGAATAGGAACACATATATAGATGCCTTATGCGTTTGCAATTGGATCTATCGTGTATGAAATCATCCCATTATCTTGTATGTATTGGACATGACAAGAAAATATATGTGCATTCATCACCTTGTATGTATTGGACATGACAATATGATATGCTCATCCAGTTATCTCGTATGTATTGGACATGACGAGTGGATGTCTGTCTACTTCCATTGAGAGTTACTGGAATACCATAAAGAACTTATTTAAGTACTTATGAAGTATTAAAAGATTAATTCTATGGTAATAAAAGGGAAGGGTTGAGAACACTGATGCAAGCTTTCGAAATGACAGAAAATGATTGCAAAATACAAAATATAATAGTGAATGTGAGATGTTTAATGGAAATGTTTCGATTAAAATTAAAAGTCATTTAATTCTAAAATGGAAAGTTGAATGTCCTTGTGTTATGAACAATAGAGGATACTATATAGATCTATAAGTTCATACATATGAACTTATAGATATTCCAACCATTGATGACAAAGTAGAAATACAAAGTCAAATAATGGAGCTAATTGTTAGGCAAGGAATATCCGATAGCATATTATGGAAACACCATCTCATATGAAATGTCAGCAAGGAGATGTGAAACATGCAATATACTGACTAAAGTAAAGTGTTGCTAACTCACTGGATTAGCACTAGTGTAGCAGAAACATGTGGGACATGTTTAGAGATCACTAAGAATATGATTCGAAGGTGATTGGCTCTAAGTAAAAGTGGGAGTCTATTGATATGTATGCCCTGAGAGCCAATCATATGATGATTGGATTGGCATACGTCATGATTGATTTGATAAATATCAAAGGCAAGTTTCTCATTTATTCTAGCTCAATCGATTATGAGATAAATGATGGAGCAGAATGAATGTCTAAAGAATGACAATACTCAATGACATATGTCTTCGGGTTGAGGACCTAAACAATGAGATCATATGGATGCTAAGAGTATGCACATTCTTATTATGTCCCTAGTCAGATGTCATTGTGAAAGGTTGATAGACAACAATGACATATCAAGACTAGAGTGTGTGTTGGTTAATGACAATGTCTCATTAGTCATGATATGTGATATCAAACCAAGCACACAGATACATGTTGGAGAATAGTGTATCAGACAAACCCACCATGAGAGTGATACATGGAACCATGACATGGTAGTTAGAGTCATCTCTCATAGTGATGGTGGTGATTGTGATTCTTAGACCTAAAATCACTGCACTCGTCGAATGTGATTGGGTACACTTTCACATCATCAAACGCAGTCCAGAAACATCAGTTGTTATAATGATGATGATTGGGTGGCTTTGATGCATGACACATACTATGAGTGATAGATATGGGATTTGTCCCTCCTAAGGGAGTATGATGTCTAGGCTACTTGATAAGTGAGACTAAGAAAGGCATGTGCATGCTCATGTGAATCAATATATGATATTGATGTCACATATATCTCAGAAAGTCAGCTCTAGTTCAAGAAACATGAATGAACGTTGAAAGGATGACAACTCCATGCCTTGATTTCATTCAGGATATCAGAGATAAAGGAATTATACATTCACTGGAATACCAATCATAGACTGTAGGATTGAAAGTTGTTCTCCAACTTTCCTTTTCACTTGGGTAGTAATGATGTATGACTAGGTACCACTCTTTTCTTTTGATGTCATAAGCTTGTTATGGACATTCACTGCCAACGTGAAATGGGACATATAGGGTCACACACAAAGGATTAACATGGAAGAGGAGTTTATCCATGAATGATGTTTGGATTGATTACTAAAGTGTTTAGGTACTCAATCAAACATTCAATCAATAGACTTGACTCAGAATCATCAAGTTCAAGTGTCGAACCAACTGATTAGAGTGTCAGATTGATTGAGAACTAAATTGATTGTGTTTCACACAATCTAGACCACCAACCGACCGATTCATTGGGTAGACCAATCGGCTCATGGTCAGTGAGATGACTGGTTCACTCTGGTGAAGCGATCGATTCAAATGGTCCAAACGAGCAGTGTTGGGTTGTCTCGATTTGTGAGAAAAAGTTGTTTTCATTTCACTTGTTCAATTCGATTGGGACAAGAATTAATATTTGTGTTGATTCAAAACGAATAACTAAAGTCATTTGGAGTCAAGTCTAGGAAGTGAAATGACCGCAACCGGTTTACACTCCCAACTGACCGGTTCGCAAGTGAATCGATCGACTCACCTTGCCAAATGACTGTTTCATTTATGAAACAGTCGGTTCGCCTGTCGAAGTGTAATTTGTTCATAGAAATTTCAGACTCTTCTATTCCCGCACAGATTGGGAACCTTGACCCTGCCCTCTACTATAAATAGAGGGGTATAGGGGACTTCTCTAGAGACACAACTCAGAACATCAATTTCTTTACAAAGTTGTTGTCCTCTCTGGTTGTGGTACCCGACAGAACCCAAGCAAGTTCTATCCATCCAGGAAGGAACAGTGAGGGAAAGACAACTACAGAAAAGAAACTAGTGGTAAGAGAGTGTGTCGATGACTGGTACGCCGATAGAAGGGGACAACTCCTTCTAGTCCATCCTTCAAGACAACTAGCATTCATGATAGTCTGTGTGGACTATCTATAGAGGTGAGAGACTTCTGTCACTCAGGAGGAAGGTTGTCAACCATAGTTTGGATCAAGACCAGGAGCTACATAGACGTTGTCTAAGACAGGTGGGTGAAGACCGCAATATATCGACTAAAGTAAAGTGTTGCTAACTCACTGTATTAGCACTAGCACAGCAGAAACATGTGGGACATGTTTATAGATCACTAAGAATATGATTCAAAGGTGATTGGTTCTAAGTACAAGTGGGAGTCTGTTGGTATGTATGCCCTGAGAGCCAATCATATGATGATTGGATTGGCATATGTCATGATTGATTTGATAAATATCAAAGGCAAGCTTCTCATTTATTCTAGCTCAATTGATTATGAGATAAAAGATGGAGCAGAATGAATGTCTAAAGAATGACAATACTCAATGGCGTATGTCTTCAGGTTGAGGACCTAAACAATGTGATCATACGGATGCTAAGAGTATGTACATTCTTATTATGTCCCTAGTCAGATGTCAATGTGAAAGGTTGATAGACAACAATGACACATCAAGACTAGAGTGTGTGTTGGTTGATGACAATGTCTCATTAGTCATGATATGTAATATCAAACCAAGCATAGATACATGTTGGAGAATAGTGTATCGGACAGACCCACCATGAGAGTGATACATGGAACCATGACATGGTAGTCATAGTCATCTCTCATAATGATGGTGGTGATTGTGATTCTTAGACTTGAAATCACTACACTCATCGAATGTGATTGGGTACACTTTGACATCATCAAACGCAGTCCTAAAACATGGGTTGTTATAACGATGATGAGTGGGTGTCTTTGATGCATGACACAAACTGTGAGTGATAGTTATGGGATTTGTCCCTCCTAAGGGAGTATGATGTCCATGCCACTTGATAAGAGAGACTGAGAAAGGCATGCACATGTACATGTGAATCAATATATGATATTGATGTCACACATATCTCAGAAAGTCTGCTCTAGTTCAAGAAACATGAATGAACATTGAAAGGATGACAACTCCATGCTTTGAGTTCATTCAGGATATCAGAGATAAAGGAATTTTACATTCACTGGAATACCAATCATAGACTGTAGGATTGAAAGTTGATCTCCAACTTTCCATTTTACTTGGGTAGCAATGATGTACGACTAGGTACCACTCTTTTCTTTTGATGTCATAAGCTTGTTATGGACATTCACTGCCAACGTGAAATGGGACCTATAGGGTCACACACAAAGGATTAACATGGAAGAGGAGTTTATCCATGAATGATGTTTGGATTGATTACTAAAGTGTTTAGGTACTCAATCAAACATTCAATCAATAGACTTGACTCAAAATCATCAAATTCAATTGTCAAACCAACTAATTAGAGTGTCAGATTGATTGAGAACTAAATTGACTGTGTTTCACACAATATAGACCACCAACTGACCGATTCACTGGGTGAACCAATCGATTCATGGTCAGTGAGATGACTGATTCACTCTGGTGAATTGATCGGTTCAAATGGTCCAAATGAGCAGTGTTGGGTTGTCCCGATTTATGAGAAAAAGTTTTTTCATTTCACTGGTTCAATTTGATTGGGACAATAATTAATATTTGTGTTAATTAGAAACAAATAAGTAAAGTCATTTGGAGTCAAGTCTGGGAAGTGAAATGACCGGTTCACTAAGTGAACCAACCAGTTCACACTCCCAACCGACCGGTTCGCAAGTGAACCGATCGGCTCACCTTGCCAAACAATTGTTTCATTTATGAAATATCTGGTTCGCCTGCCGAAGTGTAAATTGTTCATAGAAATTATGGACCCTTCTACTCCTGCACAGACTGGGAACCCTGACCCTGCCTCTACTATAAATAGAGGGGTATAGGGGGCTTCTCCAGAGACACAACTCAGAACATCAGTTGCTTTACAAAGTTATTGTCCTCTCTGGTTGTGGTAACCGAGAGAGCCCAAGCAAGTTCTACCCATCTAGGGAGGAACACTGAGGGAAAGACAACTACAGAAAAGCAACTGGTGGTGGGAGAGTGTGTCGATGACTAGTACACCGATAGAAGGGGACAACTCCTTCTAGTCCATCCTCCAGGACAACTAGCATTCCTGGTAGTCTGTGTGGACTATCTATATAGGTAGGAGACTTCTGTTGCTGAGGAGGAAGATTGTCAACCATAGTCTGGGTTAAGACCAGGAGTTGCACAGATGTCGTCGAAGACAGGTGGATAAAGACTGCACTTGTTGTGAGGAATTGTCACTGAGCAATCCTCAAGACCAGGTATGTCTCGCTAAAACCATCCTTCCCATTACATAGATTTTAATGTGATCTATTGGTTATGGGTTTATGGTCAAGTAAAATTTTTATTTCCGCTACCTACTCCGACCATGTAAAACCCAACAGGCCATGTGTCAACATAGGAGTTGAATATGGTCTACATGCATTAAAGGTTGATGCTAGGGGCTAGGTTTCCTTCAGTAGGGCTCCCCAAGGCTAAACAACCCTTTGGCTCTCATTGAGTTGACCGTAGATGGTGGGGCTCGATTTGGTTAGGAAGTTGTAGACCCTAAGATGGGAACAGAGATTTACCTAAACTCTTGGCACTCTGAAAGTTAGGTAAGTTCATCGTAGACTAGGTGAGGTTGGCATCTACTCTTGAGGGTGCACACTGGTACGAGGAGGTGTCTCTAGGTTCTGCTCCATGGTCAAAATGGCCTGAATTTAGGGAAGGGCTCAAGGGCTTCATAATATCCCACTGAGGATCAAGGACCCATCATGGTCATCTAATTATTCTTTTAGAAAAATGAATTGGCAGGAGGTGCCCAAACCTAGATGGAGAAGAGATGAGTCACCGGTGATGAAAGTAGGCCTTGTTGTGTTAGCAGAGGGGTTTTGCGGTCAATTGGGAGCTTGTCTATGAACAGTGTGGATCCCATGGTTTCTTACCCTTGCCTTATATAGGCTATGGGTGTGAGAAGCACCAATAAAGGCCAACCCTAGGTCATCTGATAAATTTGAGTTTTGGGCATTATCATGTTTCAAGGAGATAATGGTGATACATGGGTTAGTTGAGTTTGTCTCAAACTCCCACATCCAAAGAAGTGGTTATCTGGTTGAGATGCGGGTCAGAGAGGGAGAAAGAGACCAAGGAGGTTCATGCTACTATTTTGCAGGGGAGTTCACATAAGTTAGGTAAGAGAAGGGATAACTCTGTTCGTCGCTCACCCAGATCTAGTATACAAGTTTGGGTGGACTCTTCCACTTTGATTATTTTGTTCCTAAATACCTTTTTGGAGAAGTATTTCCCTAGGCCACATCAAATCTCTATTTTGTCTCAAATTTGGGGATAATGCTTAATTGTCTATTATTTTGTATTAGGTAAAAGATCAAGTCTTAACTAGTTTATAGTTACCCAAAACCCAATTTCTAAGTGATAACATGATAATTACTTAACTAATTACCTAAGCCATATGAAAACTTGGAATCTTCTAAATTTTCTTTTATAATCTCATAATTCCTTTATCAAAAAACTAAAAATATCACTGGTATATAATATGACCATAGAATTCTTAGTTTGTACGTCAAGGATTCATTACTAAACTAAATAGTAGCCCAATTGGACTTACATTGGATCCTAGGGCTCATGGTTTAAACCTAGGCCCTTCAATGAATCCAAAAGATCTAATATGTTCTTAGTTACAAAACTAAGGCTTTGATTTTTCATAAGTACTTATCTTTGTATACTTTCCAACTAAGCTCAATTTACTTTATTTCCTTGAAGAAAAAAAATCAAAGTTCTAGACTGGGAATCATTAATTAAGTCTTACCATTTCATTCATTTCTCAAAATTGGTTATACACAAAATAATCCTAAATTCTTTATTATGAAATCTAAAACTCCCAGAATTTTTGAGGTTGTCACAGTTGTGTTGCCAAATCCATAACAGAGAAAAAAATCCATAGCAGATGATACCTTAGGTGTATCATGCTTGTTACCTCTCATAGAGTTACAAGAAGTAATATTGGACAATAACAATATACAAATTATCAACATATGTAGCACAACAAGGTTAATGTAAGAGATTAAGAGGAGTTGTGAAATAAACATATAGGAGAAAACATAGATATTATTGCTTGAAAACTTGTTGGATTGCTAACATATGTGATATTAGTCTGAAAGTTAAAAGCATATGAAACTTATGTCTGTGAAACATGTAGTACCTATGGTGTGAACTCACAAATTAGAAAATGTGACCCCATTTTCAAGCATCTTATGAGGATGTAAAGGGGATCCTATTAAGAAGGGAAAAAAGTGTGATAAATATGTACGTAGTAGAAAACCTCAATCTCAATATTAGGAATGGCAATGAAAACTCAAATGTAGCAAATCCAAGGTAAAGTACAACTTGTAGGAGGAGTAGACCCAAGAGATAGTCAATTTGTGTATTTGTTAACATATCAAAACTAACAACCTCATAGTTTGTAAAATCTATCTCACACTTTTATGTTAGTAAGCTAGTAGCAACCAGAAGTAACTTCACAGACTGCAAAAGTATCAAACAATTTTGAGTTAGTAAGCTAGTAGCTACCAGAAGTAAAGAAGCAGCGAGAACACATACCTTTCTTGAATAGAGCATCTGACAACTGAAGAACTTTTTTATAGAAGGGTATTTTAAAATAATTAGTCACACATAATTAAAGAGGAAATATCTTGTCATGACGTCTAAAAGAGATTGTAATTATGTATTATTCTCATCCCAAGTGGATCTAGCTTATATTTTTGATCTATATAAAGCATCCTCTACTTTATCTGAAATACGAAAGATATATGATGAAATACAAAGGAGTAAAAGGGGGATGAAGCATGAGAAAAACATGGATGCGTGTATGTTGTGGTTTTGACTAAGTCTCCATCATATATTGATTTGGCAAAAACTTAAAAGACTTATTTTCCATCTCATGGAAGTCTTTAAAGTATAAAATATTCTACTCTATTTCCATTATTTAAATGTTAAAAACTTAAATGAAGGGCATTAAATGTGAGATGAAAGGCCAGTTAATCTATTTCACTTGTTTAGAGGATAAGAAAAGATTGATCTTGGAGCATGAATAGATAGTAGTCATATCTAAGTAATTGTTGTTTGACCAAATAATAGCTACAAACTGGACATGTTTGGGCTCATATAATTATATAAAATTGTAACATAGCACTAGAACATGTAACATGCACCCTAGTAGACTCCTAGACATCTAAAGGTGATGTGACACATCACTTAATTTTAGATCTAAGAGAATTGAGTTCAAAAGTCATTACAAAGGAGGGGGAAATTTAGGTATGATGGATAGTCAAAACTTGCTTTCTAAATAGATTTCAATTGGGAATTCAACATTTATTGACCAAACTGATCTGAATTGAAGATCCAACTTTTTCTAACTACTTTCTCAAAATGTGGAAAATTCTTTAGTATTAATTTTAGTCATTGAAAGTGTTTAGAGATTTTGTGTTTTGATGGGACTGATTTTCTATTATATATATTGCATAAGAAATTGAATCTCATATCTAGGAATTTTGTCCTATCAAATTCTTGGTAAGTCATTGTTCAATGAATGTTGATTCTAGTTTTGAGCACTGTTGTTTCTCTTTTGGGCTACATGGGGTGAAATGTTGCTTTGGTGTAAACATAAAAATAGCCTTGTTCAATGAAAAGTACCATCCATATCTTTTACATGATTGGCCTATATTTCCAAACTACCCAACAACTTTAAAATCTAAACATTTGATATTAAAGTATAACTACCATTTCTAAAAATCACAGATGAAATATTTTGCTATGTCCTTAACTACATATCTGGAAAACCTACAAGGTTTATAGAAGCATTTAGTATACACAACTATAAGTTATAACATTTAAATGTGCTTGCTATTTAAAAATCCTATATTTCATATTCATTGGTTCCCCATAAACAAGTTTAAATAAAAACAATGTCCTGTCCCCCACTACATGCACATCCAATTATGAACTCATTCACTAAATCATTTCCTTTAAAATTTCCCTCAAGAAAGATGGACAAATCCTTTGGTGCAAAGTAGAATAAAACAATCATTAAATAGACTTTGAAAAAAATCCCAAAGGAAAATCCTAAATGGAAAACACTATCAGTCCAAAATAATAGAAGAAATTATTAGACACATTACTCTTTTTAGAATCATTTAATAATGATAATAATGTAGTGGATTATCACATTTTTGGAGGTCATCTTAATCCACTTCTTATAAGGTTAAGTTATAACACAATCCTTTTTTATGCTTTTTTGAATTGTTTAATATTGATCACAAACTCCAAACTTATTATGTTCTTCAAAAAGGTGCAAAAGAGTGAGGTGATCGGTTCCCATACTGTTACAACCCTATTTTTGGGTTCATTTCGGTGAGAAATGTAATTTCTCATATTAAGAATATTTGAAAAAATAATGATATAATTTAGTTCGAATAAATGGATTTTGTTTAAAATAGCCTTGATGATTGTATTGTGGGCTTTATTGGCTATTGGGCCCAATAATGAGGAAATTCAATTAATTAATAAATCGAGAAAAAAAATGTGGAAACCTCTAGAAGGCAAATCCAAAGGGGTATTTCGTGCCTCTTGGGTTCCTTGGATTCCAAGGAGTCCAAAGTTGTGAAGAAAAGCAATAAGAAAAGAAAAGATTAATAAAGTATTTCTTTATTAAGAAAGAAATTGAAAATAATGATAAAATGTGGAAAATAAGTGAAAAGAGGTATAATTGAGTTATACTTTGTGGAATTTCGTATCCCAAGGATTTATAATGTTAAAGGGAATACCAATGAGGAAAATAAAAGAGAAATAAAGAAAGATTCTTAAACATAACTATTTTAACAAGAAATAAACAAGATAATGGGAAATAATGAAGAATAATGTATTTAGATGCATCTAGAAGGATAATGAGTGTCCAATAAAAAGGATTTCGAAATAATAGAGTGCCTTGGGATCCAAGGAGTCCCAATGAAGAAAGAAGAAAGAGATAATACCAAAATTAAAGGATAATGTGATACATTCTTAATGGATTTTGTGAATTTGATAAAAAGAAAGTATTTTCCTATTAAATGAAAATAGAATTTCGTGCCATTAGAATAAAGGGCAAGTTTTAAGAGAATGAAAGAAGTTATTTTCGAAATCCTAATATTTCAAGAAAAAGATATATCAAAGGGATGAGGGAGAGCGAGAAGATTTGCTTCGTAAGTAAGGGAAGTTGTTTCCTATTAGGAAAGGGACTTGTTCCCTCTTATAAGACCGTCTTGAGGCTTGGGTGCTCTCCCCTATATAAGGGGTAGAGCCAGGAACAATTCCAGAGGAGTTTCACGTAACCCACTCTTCTTCTCCTCCTCCTTCTTCTTCTTCTTCCTTATGTAAAAACCCTAACCTTAAGGGTATAGTGTTAACCCTACAGCCACGCGTGCCATGGTGTCATCCTAATGAAAGCATGCAGTGCCATTGTCGGCCTGTGGATGATCGGGCAACATTTTGTTGCTCATGCATTTGGGCAAGACCGTCGGAGGGCTGCAGCAATGCTGCATCTTGCCGGCCCAAGTGCCGCTCCCCCAGCTGTCTGGGACTCCGACCGCAGCATGGGCGAGTGCGGAGGAATTCGTCGGTGGCGAGGGGGTCCTCCGTGATGGCCGACAAGGGTAGGAAGAAGGAAGAGGAGCCACACCTTTGGCCGCTAGGGTGTTCGCGGCTGGAACACGCAAGGAAGACGATGACAGGGCCAATTGGACAGTTTTGCCCTTCGTGGGCTGAAGCAGCGGCTGACTTAACTAGGGGTATTATCGTAATCTAGTTATAAACTCAAAGGCAAGCCGCATTGCATGCATAGGGTGATGTGGCGGATCTGGATTGGCTCAGGTGAGGTTTTAATGAAAAAATCATAACTAAATATCTGTAGCCCGGATGAGTACGCATAAAATATGAAAGTTGCTCAGAAAAATGAGAGGAATCCAATAAAAATGGTATTAAATATATATTCCATTCCTAATTGCAAAAGTACTATAAGTTAATAAAAAGTGCATTAAAGTTAAGTTAAAAACCCTTTTTGTGATTAAAGGTTGAATCTAGAATGCTTAATGGGTTAATTGAAGTGTTAATAACATGTTGAATGATAATGTTAGATTCGAACCTGGTCTAGATGTAGAATTTCATGATTTAGGGTTTTACCTCATATGAGAATGATTAAATAATTTAGAAACCCTAATTTGTGGTAAAAGAGGATAAAATCATATTTAATTTGAAAATGTGAAAATATGATTGTTTAATAATGGTTCTAAGTTATTTGTATATAAAAGACCATAATTCTGGATAAATACCCTAAATGTAGTAATTAGGGTCTTTTCATGAATAAAAGGTGGTAGTTATGGCAAAATGAGTTCATATGTTAATTAGACCCTAATGAACTTTGAATTAATTATAGATGCGTATAATGATCTTGTCACGGATTAAGAGGATAAAAATTGTAGCGTTAAGGAAAAAGAAGCTTAATGAATTTAATTGATGGTTAATAGTGCCCTTAAATCTGAGAATAGGGTTATATGTTGTTAAGATAACCTTAATGTTGAGGAATAGATAAGATAATAAGGGTTTAGGAGTAATGGTATAAAATTAGGGTTTGAAATAGTAAAAGATGAAGGGAAACCCTAATTGTAATGAAACCCTAAAAAGAGAAATAGAATTCCTAAGAAGGAGGTTAGTTTGGATAAATATTAATAAAAGGAAATTGGTATATTTATTTCAGGATTTTGTGCATGATTCATTGCTTGATTGGGATTTTTATGTTCTGATTAATTCTGTATCTGGATCTGCAATACATTTATGTGGTTATGCTTCTGAATATATCGAGTTATGTTTTCTGAGGTTTACCGAAGTTTTCATCGATGACATGAATTAATTGTTGAATGATTTTAATTCATGCAAACTATAATGTGGATATGATTATCACCTAAGATATGTTCCTACTAGCTCAGATCCTGGCCCCCTCTGTGGCTTATTAGTTGACCTAGTACATGGCTACCTATGGGGTAAGTCCATCAGGTCATCGGATGACTTAGTACATGGCTACCAATGGGGTAGGTCCATCAAGTCACTTTGAGTTAGATATTGGGCTACTTTTGGGTAGTGCCATGCGACTCTATTACTCTAGGTATTGGCTACCTGTAAGGTAGGACCATGGGGGTAAGGATCTACCTAAAGAGAGGTAGCAAGGACAGCACAGAGATAGGGGATAGGTAAGGATTGAGTAGTATGGCTTAAAATGTAATCTTGGTTGTTAAATGATTAATTAAATGAGTACATTGTTATCATAGTTACACATTTATTGTTTCCCCCACATACCAGCTTCGACTGATCGGCATTTTGTTTGTCGGCATTTTAGGTGCAAGCCAAAAGAACAAATAGTAAAGAGGCATATGTGGAACTAAATGATAAATAACGTACACTAGAGGATTAGTTAGATTAGTATCTTCATGGATAGAAGTTTAGAAATCCCAGCTTTTAAAAGGTAAGTAAAGTTTTTATTTTATACCAATTTTTAGTTAGTAGTAGAATTTCATCATTATTATTGATTATTTGTCGAACCTTTGATCCTGTTAATTGAATAACGGCTCTGACCTTAGGGTCTCCCTTAATTGGGGGTTACTGGGAGGCGGGGTCGTTACACATACACTAGCAAGTGGAAACTACACCACTCTTTATTTTTTCAAATCTTTTGACATCAATAATACATCACTCTGGTTTTTCTCTATATTTTCTTATAAACGTACGTAGTATATATTGCACATTTAAATGTTGCATATATAATAGCTTATACTACTTTATAAAATAAGAATGAGAAATTTGTAAATGCAAAAAGATGTTCTACACAGTCATGAGAAAAATTCAAAACATAAATAAGTATATAATTTATTTTAGTTTAAGTTGCCATTGGGCGATGACTCCCTTATTCAAGATAGAGACCTAGATGCCCACCTCTACAAAATTCTATATATTTCAATTTCCTACCTTTATGATTTTTCTATCCCCATGCCATTCCCATGGGATGCCAAAATGATTTCTTAACTTTTTGACTTTTTATAGAATGGTGTGTTCTTCACAACAATAGGTTACCTAGACCATATTATGCTAAAAAATAGATATTAGAAAAATATGTAACTAATATGCAAATGAAAGCATGCAAATCATACCAAGAAACGTCTCCATTTATTGCACATTGTACTTGTTTTCAAGGTGATTCAAAAAGGTCATGGATCTCAAGAAGATGCTCAAATAGCTTAGCTTCTTATTGAAGTGTGGAATATTATGGCTTATTACAAATCATACTACAACGTATTAGTGGTATCAATAGTCCATAATAGCTCTTGCAAGTGGGTGTTTCTACTTGACTAGACTATAATAGAAATGGAAAAAGAAAATTGATTGACATTATAATTTTGATAATATTAAGATAATGTAACAAGTGACCATACATTTGCATAAGCAATTAAAGTAAGAAATTCTCCAAGGTTTGAGCCATTGAAAATTTAAAAATAAGTAAATAAGATTAAATAAAGATACCAACAAGTGATTACAAGCTTATAGAAATAGGAGTCTAGACCTGGTATTACTCCTATACTCTTCAATGTGGGACTAAACACAAGACCAAATCATACATACTCTAACACTCCCCTTGAAGTCGGTACATGGATGAAATGCATTTCCAACTTGATAATACATGCAAGAGATAAAAATCCCATACAAAATTTGATCTCCCCTAATAAGAAATAACCCCCCCAACAAGAAATGATCTCCCTCTGAATCTTGTTGTGCAATAATTGAAGACATTTAAACATTCCCCCTGAATAAGATATCATGTAACAACAAATAGGTCTTCTCCCCTTGATGAAGGTAACATGAATATAGAAGTAGAAATTGCAAATGAGACACATCCCTAAAATTGACAATCACCAGACCCGAAAGAGCAATCACGAATAAAATTTTAAACATTTATGAGCATCTAGAAAAATAGTAGATGGTTGAAGGTATTTGTATAAGTCATGTGAGCCCCCAGTGTTACCTAAATAGTTCTGCGCAATAAGCACCAACAAATAAACAATGTGTGATAGTTGGGATAAGAGAACTACTATAGTAATATTGTACCATAGAAGGTGGGCATGTGTTCAAGACATTCTACTATAGGAATATGTGTTATAGTAGGTATCAACAACATGGATGAATATACATAAACTAGACAACATAGTCATATGGCATGACTTCATCTCTTCATTCTTTCTCCTCCATCTCATATCTTTCCTCTACTCATCTTCCTCTATCCTCTTCCTCTTCCCACCAAAAAAAAGATCATGAGGGTGGTTGGGGTGGAGGGTGATATCGAGGGGGTAGAATGGAGGAATTGATGATGGAACCATGGAATAAAAATAAAAGGAAGATGTATGAAGCAAGAAAACAAACACATGGAAGTCATTTTTTGAAGGGGGGTTATTTATGAAGCACAACCAAGGCCATTACATCAAGAAACCAATATAGTAGAGATAGAAGATTGTGAAATTCTTAAGAAAATATTATAAGAGAGAAGATGATCATGGAGGTTGGGAAGATGACTGGTGGGCAGCCAAGACAAGAAGAGATGGAGACTGCCTTGATGAAGAGACATTCTCCTTTTCTCTCTGGAATTACACTTATGATCTATGTTGTGAAACCATGTAAAATAGTTAAAAGCATTAAATTAAAATATCAAAGAATGATTACAAGCTTACATAAATAGGATTCTAGACATGGTAGTACTCCTACACTCCCCAATGTGGGACAAAGCACAATACCATAACATGCATACTCTAACAATAACAAAATTCTTCCCTGGCATTAGTGTTGTAGTTTTGTCAAATTCCACACAATAGAGTTCTATGCTATCTCTGGGGCATCACCACCCTATATAAAGACATCATTAGTAAAATTGAAACTAATTTCCACCATAAGAGAAGTGGGTATATCCAATCCCATAGAATAAGGGAAGACAATCACAACCATTCATATAGAAATCATTAAAGAGAAAACAAAAGGTTGCAATTTTTAGACATCCATGATGGGATATGCATATGAAGTACAACAAAGGAACCTGCATAGAAAAAAAATATCTACAACACAACTTAAATATAAGAATGATAAACTTTGTATTGAATTAATCGTGAACCATCCTATGAAAGTTGGAAATGATAGAGAAATGATAGCAGGCAAAAAAATCTTACAACTTGCAATTACAATTGATTTTTTTTAAATAAGCTATGTGTTGTAATTAGTTGATTAAAAATAATTGATGCATATTAATTTCATAGAACTATTTAATTAACTAGGAAATGTGGAACAAAAATTTTAGGAATATTTATTTTGTAGATAATGAAAAATGTAGTTAAATTGCATCTGCTAGATTATATTTCATTTGTTTTCTTTACAAAATTATAATTTCTAGTAAAAGAACTTTTTACCAACAAAAATTATATATGTAGCTAAAATAATTGTAGCAAATCATTTTTTTAGTGAACACTAGCATAGGCAAAGGGGAAGTTTATTCAAGGAATAAGTTTTGTGAAGCCAAATTTTTCACCCTTTCAACTATAGGTTTGAACATCCCCTCCTCTTTGTCTTGAGAAAGAAGGCCGCAGGTGGTAAACCTCAATATGCTATTGATTAAATAAGAGAGTAATATTATCACAAATTTTATAGTTTATAGATGAAAGGATCACATGGATTGTCTCATATAACTTAGCATCAACTTGGTTGAGTGAACAATGTCACATATCCAAAAAAATGTTGATGTAATCATATGGATTATTTGATTTTGTAGTGTCAGTCAAGTTTACATAAATTTAATATGTATAACTATTAGCCTTAGAAAAATACTACACTTATTAATATAGATGACCACTCCAACGAATCTATTCTCTGCTTTCCTTGTATTAGAGGTACTCAAAATCTCTCTTCAATTTTAGTCCCTTATTCCTCACTTGTGAAGTGGCAGGTATCCACTTAAGAAGAATTGCATGTCCGAGCACATTATGATATTGGAAGTACATGAATATCTAAAGTTAGTTCAATGTGTATTTGTGTTGTGGTTTATATAACCAAAAGACACACCTTCCCTATCCTAGACTAGCTTGATGGCATTAATGCTAGCCATTTAAAAATAATTTTTATTATTTTATCTGTGAACATTTTTGGTTTGATATTCCAAAAACCCTTATAGTCTTTCTTTACCAGCCTTGAAACTGTTAAAGTTTAGTTGCATCATTTTTTTTACTTTCCCAAGTTTGCATCCAACTACTTTACATAATGAATTATATCATGCATATTTCATCGGTTGAGTTCAACTAGTTTTTTATCTTTGAAGAAACTATTTTTCATGACTCAATGCCCTTCCTTTCTCTTTTCATATAGTTTTTGGTAAGTATGCATTTTTTACTATATAGGTTCCTCCAAACCAAAAAGTCTATAGTTCAAATTTGAAAAAGACACTCATTGAGTAGCAGACAATTGTCCATTCACCAACACCAAACAGGACTCAACAAAGAAACAACCAAAAAAAATCAAAAAACTTCGTATCTAGTAAACCATTAACTTCGACCTTAGATATTTTTAAAACCACATCCAAATAAAATTACAATAAAGGAGACACAACAATTAAAACCCATCTTTCCAGGAACTAGAAGTGGTAGTTTAACTTCACCACACGTCAAAAGAACAAATAAACAAGGATAGTAACCTAATAATTGTCAATGTTAGGTGAATGTAAATGACTCCACCTAAGACAAAACAAGCATCTAAACATCACAAAAAATAGATGCAAATCACAAGTACCCCTTTACCAAGAAGCAGACAACTAATCAGACTTTTTAAAGACAGTTGATACCAACGTGTATAATTCCAGCATAAACTCCAGAGATGCTTTAATCTAAGAATATCAATCTGATAAACATTGACATCATCTCAACTTTCATTTCCTTATCTTCATGGACTCTCAGATTTCTTTCTCTCAGTCTATGATGAATATCAAGACTTACTAAATGATCTTTCTTTGCAGACAATTTAGGAAGATGTTGTTTGTAAGGAGGAATGATAACAATTTTCTAATAGCTAATTGCTTATTACCAAATCACTTAAAAGTAGGGACAATAAAACATTATATGTTGTACATCTTCAAAAACATCCTTGTATAAGAAGCAAGAAGGAGTTTAGAACCCCCTTATTCTTGCAAAATCAATAGTAGGACATTTATTATGGTAGACTTTTCATCTGTTGATCTTGAACCTTCTGAGGTTTTTGAATTTCCAAAACCATTCAAAAATGTAGATGAAAAATACTTTAGATCTTAGTTCTAACTAGACAATATCAAAGATTGATATCAAACACACCACAAAAAAGAAGTTGATCATCCCCATTTTAGGAGTAGGGATGTTATTAAGGAATTGAAAGAGCTAAGCATGGAGTCTAGAATTAGTAAATATACATTGAGTCCCAGCCAAGATAGGACTCAGCTTACTTACTAGAGGTGAATAGTCCAAATTTTAGTTTATTTAGTAAGAATACTTGTGAGAAACTTAGAATGAGTAATCCAAGGTCCAAACATAAGAAGCATTATATATATCCCCAATAAAAGAAGACTCAAGTGTGTAAAATCATTTTATGGATGTAACATGAAATGCAAGTAGACTATAATATGCACCAAGTCAAAATCTTCTTTCAGTATCTTAGTGGATCCACTTTTTCCCAAAGACTATACTTCTTGTATCAATCTTACATATTTTTAGAAATATTGCAATGAAAACCCTCAAACCACGTTAATTTGTACCACCCTCATCTTTAGGCTTACTAACATTTCTCCACTTAACAAGGTGCATATTATCCTTCCTTCATATTCAAAAAAAAATAACTCATATTGATTCTCTCTATTTATTAAGTCATATAGCATGGAATAGGAGAAGTAGAGGACCAATACAACTAAATAAAAGATAAGGTCTACTGAATGATCTTGAGTCTCCCTAATGTAGTAAGTTTTGTGGCCTACAAATTATCAAGTATTTTTTTATTCTAACAACGAGGGGGAAAGATTACTCTTGGACAACTTTCCAATGAACAAAGGAATTCTAAGGTATATTTAGGAAACAAACTTTCTTGAATTCCCAATACATTCACAAGTATATCCTTGTCAGTAGCAGGGCTAAAATATGTTGAACTCTTCTCCTAACTAACATTGATGGCAGGGAATTAAGAACATTTTTAAATGAACTCCTTAGACAAGTTGCACAAACTACATCTTCTTCCATAAAAACCGTAAGGTCATAAAAGAAGATAAGATGATAAAATCTCCATCTTCATAAAAGAACACTAAGGTCATAGCTTTCCGTACTTGATATCTTTAATAATGAGCATAGTAAAGGTCTGCATAACAATCAAATATCAATGAGGTGTTTAGGGAACCCTTTTCCTATTCCCATGAGAAGGTTTGAAGGAGGGAGTAGGTTCTCATAATAATGCACTTCATAATAGGTAGTATAGAAGATTTCCTTCCACCAATAAATCCATCTCTTAGGGAAATTCATGAACACAACATGTTTAATGAAGCATTTTAATCAACGATATCATAAATTATAAAGATATCCATCTTGACACACATCTTTTGTTTTACACTCTTCTTGTTAGAATCATGAAATTAATTCTTTAGACATAAGAATTACATCTCGGATTTTCTTCTAATCACAAAATTATTCTACTTGCTATGAATAATAGAATGAACGAGTTCTTGCATTACATTCACAAAAACATAGAAATCACCTTGCATATGATACTAAAAGGGAAACCAACCTCCAATTTAATCATGTGAATATTATTAGCAATATGAAAGAGTGCAATGAATGATTTTTTGACTCTTTTAGCAACCTACCAACCTTAAAGAAATTAAGAACAACATAAATAAAATAAAATTAGATAATGTCCTAGCTAGCTTTGAAAAATATGTCATAAAACCCATCAGGCCTTGGGCATTTTTCAATATTCAAACTAGATGTCACAACTGCATATCTTCTTTCAACACTAAGATGTTCACTACTACAGAAAAGGCCTTTGGTGTCAGTTATTTAGAGCCTTTAGTGGCGGTTTCCAAGCGACACCCAAGTGGGCGCATCTAAAAGACGACACCTTCAGCGGCGGTTTCAAACCGACGCCATAACTCTTCCTACCACCAAAAACGCACCAGTAAGGGAACTATAGGCGTCGGTTATTAAAGAAAACTGACACTATATCATGGTTAAAGACGTCAGGTATTAAAAAAAAACCGACATCATTACCCTTCCTGCCACCAAAAATGCGCCAGCAAGGGAACTATAGTCGTCAGTTATTAAAGAAAACCGACACTATATCATGGTTAAAGACGTCGGTAATTAAACAAAAACTGACGTCATTACCCTTCCCAGCATCAAGCTAGCGAGGGCACATAGACGTCGATTTTTCGCTAATAACCGACGACGTATGTCTTTGGTGTCATTTTTATACAAATAATCGACGCCTATGTTCTATTTTTTTCTTATTAGTTTGCAGGCTTGTTGTATGGATGGTCAGCAGGATATAAATTCTGTAGTTCAGTTCTGAACTATAGGTTTACAGCATCCATTGATATCAGCCAACAACATGCCACAAACCTACAAAGTCATTCACATTCAGACACATGTATTGATCAGATACATGTAGAAACTTATAGAGTCATTTACATTCACATTCATTTCCATTCATTTCGTCTCTTTTCACATTCAGACACATGTAGAAATATTCATGCATTGATCAGAAAAAGTCATTCACATTCACACATATGACAATTCAGAAAAAGTCATTCACATTCACACAAAAATAATTATGAGAACAAAGTTTAGAAATATCATTCTTTATTCATCTTCTTCATCATTGTCATCGGAATCCCAATTATATATAAAATTCTCACTATTTGTAGGGATTTTGCCCATTCTTCTCTTACAACATCTAATTCCTCCCTCGTGTAGGGAGTATGTACATCTAATAACATTCCACCTATATTGAAGTCAGTTTTAAACACCTGCAAAGAGAATGACGTATATATATAATTAATAATATATAATAAGATTGATATATTTCATATTATCTAATGAGTCTATATATAATACCTTATGTATAGTATCGATTTCTATTGCGGCATGTTTGATGATTAGGTCCATAAATTGCATCACATAGTAGGCACATGCCCAACCGTTGTCTTGTGTATCACACTATAAATTGAAATATACAAAATATTCAAAAATACAAATAAACACAGTTCACATAAATAATATATACATTGGAGTCGGGAAATTACTTTCACATTCTCCCAAATTAGTGGCTGATTCTTTTTCTTGGGGACCTTTCCTTCAGCTTTTTTGAACACTTGTAAAGTCCTACATGTTAATATAACACATTAAATTGCATAATTAAATAGTAATGTAATAACATATGTTAACGGATATAAATATATGAAATATTTCTCATGGGAATAATGGCCTTTTCATTGTATGTCCATATAATGTATTCAATTCCTTCCTTGTAGGATCTAGATAATTGATAGTGAACGTCTTGGGGACAATAACTAGTAACGCCTACCACTACAGGTAAGAAAGTTAAACATTAATAACTCAAAATCCACAATAAAAATGTAATTTTCTTAAGTCCAAATTATAAGCTAAGTAAACTTACTCGACATTGAATGGAGCTATTATCACCGTCTTCTTATTTTTACCAAAATATTCAAAAGCAGCACAGTAGTATGAAGTAACTGAAGAAGGGTTTGTATCTACAAGACTAATCAAAGATGGAACCAAAAATCCCACATGGGAAAATGCAAAAGCTGTACATATCGTGTGTAAGTGGCTGGATTACATGTATTATGTATGCATTAATATATAAGAAACCAGATCACCATATATAAAACAAGGTATATGGATGTATAAACAAGATCTCACCATATCCACAACTCTATCATAGATGTGTTCAACCAATCATAACGAAACAACTCCAAAATATCTTGTATAAATAGCTTGTTATCGTATGATTGACCTGCATTAATATGTATGCATTAATGTATATGCAAAACTTATATTATGTATGCATTAATATGTATGCAAAATTTGTATAAATAGATTGTTATCGTATGATTGACATGCATCATTCTCCGGAATAGTAACATTTATAGGGAAATTTGAATCATGTTCGTCTATCCATACTGCCATACCCCTACAACTAGGACCTAACGAGGCGTGTAGGTCTTTTGGAAGCCAACTTGGTACTTTAGGAGGTGGAGGTGGAGGCTGAGATGTAACGGGTGTCTTCCTTTTGACCTGTATATATAATTTCAGATCAATTAACTCATATATACACACTAACAAATTAACATAATGTAAACGTTCCATACAATATTAGTAAAGATGACATCCACTTTGGGCCCCATCATCACTCCGCCTTCTGCCTCATCAAGCATTTCAGAATCTGGGTGGGCATATGGCAGTGTAAGATCCCTCCAATCGGGGAGTATATGTATCGGGCTCACACGAACCGCACTAGCTGGTACTGGAGTCCCATGAAACAACTCCCCTAGAAGGGCTGGGTAAGCATGTTCCTCTGCAATGATATATTCTTGACTTTTTAGACGACATGGCTTCAACCCCTATAAATTTATGTAAAGAATGTTATATACATATATACATAAACATATCATCTTGAAAAGACTAGCTACTATATATGTCATAAAAATACTTACAGCGGACATGCTAGGTGGTGGGTCTACATGATTACTCCCAGCCTCTGTAGTAGGAGAAGAGCGGCCCACCACAGGTACTGTTTGAGTGGCAGTCTGAGACGCCTGCCACTTGCTAATTGCTTCATTGACTCTCTTATAAAGTGTTTTCTCGACTCTCCTATCAAGTGCTTCCTCAACTCTCCTATTAATTAACTGATCTACCTATACATGGACAAAAGAAATGCTAACTTCTGATTATGGAATTCTCATTCACAATATCATTCTAAAAAAATAATAAGTTACCTCAGCTTGTGAAAGTCCCGCTTTTGGGACTGGTTTGCGCTGTGATGGCCCAAAGAATGCTTTGATGCCCACACCAGCACCTGCACCCCTAACATGACCAAGATGCTCTGGGTTACCCAGAGCAATTGGCAATTCATCCCTTGTGCCCTAAGGGATGAACTTGCCTTCCTTCCTCTGCTCATGCAGCTCCCTCTAATCGCCATCAACAGAAATTGGTAAGTAAAGATATCAATAATCAATATCGATCAATTTTTCTAAGAGTTGAATTTTACCATTTTTGCAGTTGCCTCAGCAGTTGCGGGCTTTGTTATATTTCCCTTCTTATTTTGCCTTCCAACTGTCCACATCGCATGGTGAGGCAGAAGTGGGGGACCAATAGTAGAGGACTCTTGAGTAGCAGCAGACTGAGCAGTAGACTCAGCTTGTAGTCTTTGGCGAACGCCTGCATAGCCTCTTGGACCCATTGTGAGGTCATGCACATTCAGTGCACACCTTACTCTTTGATTATCACTGATATCTTTGTTAGTAAGCACATTGATTTGGTTAGTAACACTAAAGGTTAATCTTGAATAGGTGAATACATAAGAACGTATATTAATTAAATTGGAAGTGGCACTTAATACCTTGAATTCATCCGTTTTTCTTTGGGTAACAAACCCCTCCCAGTCTTTGGGGTCTAGGTAGTTCCATTGCTCAGGGGTTGTCTTCTTCCTAAATTTATTTTTTAAAGAGAATACAAACAAAAATTATTAGTGTAGAGTTAGTCAAAAAGTGATCAATGTCTAGAATTGGAAATCAATCAAGAACCTCTTCTCAGCATCGCGTATGTAATATCGGGTGAGATTTGTCCTATAGTTCTTTAAGACCCTCCCACAGTGTTGCATCACGCATATACGATGCAGCTTTTCATCCAGATCAAATATACTATGCAAAATAGAATTGTTATTAACTAGTATCCTAAAAATTAGTAATCTACAAAAATAGAATTGCAAATAATAATAACTCACGTGTAGTTCCTTCCATACTAAGTCTTTCTTCCCCTTAGGAACTTTATCCCAGGATTCTATGTTAGAACTACAATGGTTACGAGTAAGACTCCCAAGATATGAAATTAATGAGTTGTGGTTTACTCCACCTAGATTTCCTGCATGATCAAAATCCACAACCAGTTTGGGTCCATTGCCCCTTTGCTGTAGTAACTTGTTCATCATTGTGATGCCCCTCACTTTCTCTTTTTTTTGTTGCTCGTCAAGTGCCCCAATTTCTTCAGGGGGTACATCACCAACCTAAAATTTGACAAAAAACACACTTACAAGATATAACTATAAATGAACATATAGATAGAAACCTCAGGGATATATTTTTAAAACTTACATTGTGAGGTGGCGCATTGACATCCTCACCCTCACAGTAATCATCAGCACGGTCATCAAAAGAATGCTCAATCCTCTGAAAGTTCACATTCACATTGTAAAGTTCACATTGTAAAGTAATTCACATTATAAAGTTCACATTGTAAAGCTCACATTCACATTGTAAAGTAATACACATTGTAAAGTTCACATTCAGAAGAAAAAAAACACATGAAAAATATAAACATGCATGCCTCTAATATTGCGATCTTTTATCAATTAACAATCCTTCATTGTGATTTCCGTGCACATACAAGTCATCATTAGCTTCAATATTTGGTGTTGTTGGCAACCCAACTGAGAATGGACTGGAGTCATCATACTTATCATAGTACTGTTCTTCATCTATAGGCTCTTCAATGAACTGTCTTTTACCATGAAGAATATTCGACCATTTATCATTTGTAGGATCATCGATATAAAATACTTGTTTTGCCTGTGATGCCAATATGAATGGTTCACCCTTCTCACCAATCTTTTCAAAGTTCACTAATGTGAAACCCAATTCATCCACTATAACTCCTTTGGTGTTATCAACCCAATTATATTTAAAGAGCAGAATTCTGAAATCTACGTAGTCAAACTCCCATATGTCTTCAATGACACCATAATATGCCATTTTAGCTTCATGTGGACTCTTATCCTTTGCACTCACAAAAAACAATGAAGATGCTTGAAGGGTGACCCCACTATTTTGGATGACACTCTTATCATCTTGACACTTTATGTAATATGAGAATCCATTTATGTCAAATCCTTCATAAGACATAACATTCAATTTTGGTTTAAAGGCGAGGCATTTGATAGTTTCAATAAGATTATCTGGTGTTTGAGATAGTTGATGTAAGACTTTATCTTCAAACCACTTAACAAATGTCTGGTTATGCTCTCTAGCAAGCCACATTGAATTGGCTCGAGGATATTGTCTTTTGTTGAAATTGGTATGTTCCACGATATAAACACTCACTCCGTCGATGTTGTGTAAAATATACAAGTGACCTTATTCCAACTGCTCACGGCTGATTACTTTCATCTGTCATCCCAAAATTCCTTTGCCAAAATGCTCCTCAATATTCTTGTCATTAACAGGAGCGTCATTAGCACTTAGAAAGTCATTACAAAAATCCATAACCTCTCTCGCCACATAACCCTCAATAATACTCCCTTCAGGCCTAATGGTTTTGAACATCACCTTTAAAACTACTCATGTATCATTCAAATGGATACATCTAATGCAAGAAAATTGGTCCCAACATTTTCACTTCCCTAGTCAAGTGGACAACAAGATGTACCATGATATCAAAGAATGAAGGAGGAAAATACATCTCAAGATGACATAGGGTAACAACCACTTCTCTTTGCAATTTATCGAGAGTATCAGGGTCAATAACTTTGTTGCACAGACTCTTGAAAAAGAAACAAAGTATGGTGATTGCAAACCTTACATGCTTCGACAATATAGATCAAATTTCCACGGGCAATATTTGTTGCATTAGAGTGTGACAATCATGAGATTTAAGGCCTATAAACTTCAGATCTTTCATTAATACCAATGTACGGATGTTGGATGAGTAACCCTATGGCACCTTAACATTTACCAAGCATTCACAAAAAGCCTTCTTCTCCTTTCTCGACAACATGTAACAAGTGGGAGGTAAGTATGTTCTCTGATCGCTACTAACTACTTCTGTTAATTCTGTCCTTATTCCCATTTCACATAGGTCCATTCTAGATTTTATCCCATCTTTAGTCTTACCTGGCATATTCAACAAAGTATCAATGATGCTATCACAGACATTTTTCTCAACGTGCATGACATCGATACAATGTTTGACTGCCAAAGAACTCTAATAAGGAAGATCCCAAAATATTGACTTCTTCTTGAATAAAGATCTATCACTCCATGTGGCCATCGTACATTGTGATCTCTTACCAAATTCATTGGAAAAGTCTTTTACTCTTTCATAAACATCCTCCCCTGGTACAGGTTTAGGTGCACTCTGTTCCTCATTCTGTCAATTGAATGCTTTGCACAACCTACGATACAGATGGAATTTTGGAAGAAACCTTCTATGACCAAGATATACAGTCTTTCCTCCGTGTTTTAGAAGTATTGAATCAGTGTTCTCTTCACATATATGACATGTTTTAGATCCTTTGACACTATAACTAGACAAATTCCCATATGCTGGAAAGTTATTCACAGTGCAAAACAACATAGCGTGCAAATGAAATGTCTCTCTTCGTGAAGCATCATAGGTCATCACACCTTCACCCCAGAGTTTCTTCAAGTCATCAATCAGAGGTTCAAGATAAACATTGATATGTTGTTTAGGGCCTGATATCAACAACAACAGCATAATGTACTTATTTTTCATACACAACCAAGGAGGAAGATTTATATAACAAGCATAACTGGTCAAGTGCTATGTTGGCTGCTCAATGTCCCGTATAGATTCATCCTGTCTGTATAAAGCCCAAGTCTTAGATTCTTGACTTCTTCACCGAATTTAGGGTACAATAAATCAATCTTCTTCCACTGTGGGGAATCAGACGCATGTCGTAGGATCCCATCATTATTTTTCTTAACATCTGCATCCCACCTCAAAATTCTTCGCATCTATCGGATTGGAAAACAAGCATTGAAATTGTGGTATTATAGGTAGATACCACATCACCTTGGCAGGAGAACCAGTTTCGGACTCCCCCTAAGTCGTCAATTTATACCTTGACGCACCACATTTGGGACAATCTTTCAAATCCACATAGTCATTTTGAAATAATACACAATCATTTGGGCATGTGTGTATCTTCTTGGCCTCTATTCCCATTGGGGACAACAATTTCTTTAACCAGTATGTTGAGATTGGCAGCTCATTTCCTTCAAGAAGAATTTCTTTCAACAAAGACAACAATGTTGTGAAGCTTTTGTCACTCCATCTATTGTTAGCTTTCAGCTTATACAATCTCAACACAGTGCTAAGCTTCGTAAACTTACAACTTATGTATAATGGCATCTCAACATCATGCATAATGTTTCTAAACATGGGAGGTGGATCGGAGTGCTCTACCCCACAACTATCCAGCATCGCATCAACAATGTCAACTGGAACTGGTTCGTTTACATCTACATCATCGAAGGCAATTTCTTCTTCCACACAAGCACTGCTATCGACATCCACTGATTTTAGGTTTGAAATCTCTCCATTCTAGTGCCATTCTGTATAGCCTTGTACAATCCCGTTGCACATGACATGACTTTTGATTTCGTCACCAGTGCTAACTTTCAAGTTGTTACCGCAATGCCTACATGGACAGTAGAACCTATCTCCAGGTTGTTTCCTATGTTCCTCGGCAAATCTAATAAACTGATCAAGACCAAAAATAAACTCTGGGGTGCAACTATTTGGAATGAACATCCATGATTTGTCCATTCTATGATCAAAGAGAAAACAAGTATATATTAGAACTAGATTAGGGTCTAGGGTTAAAAGATTAGAGTTTATGGTTAAAAATTTAGGGTTTAAGGTCTTATATATAATAAATGTGTACCACCTATCCCATTCTTGAATACATAATCTCACTAGTAAGTGTATAATGTAGATTGGGTTTTCAAGAAAATTTCAGCAGCATTTCCCCACTGTTCTCCAAGTACATATGTACTTAGAGAACAAACGGGGAAATGCAGTTGAAATTTTCTTGAAAACCCAATACACATTATACACTTACATCCTAAGTGAGATTAGGTGTTCAAGAACAGTCCCAAACTGGGGACTATCCAAGATTTATCCTAATGAGTAAATCTTGGGTGAGTTTCTAGGCCAACTGTTACAACCAAAATTTTGGGTTCATTTGCTGAGAAATGTAATTTCTCATATTAAAGATAAATGAATGAATGCATGATTTTTGTTTAAAATATCCTTGTTGATTTATTTGTGGGCTTTATTGGCTATTGGGCCCAATAACAAGGATATTCCATTGATTAATGAATAACTGGGAATTTGAGATAAGAAAGGTGTGGAAACCTCTAGAAGGCAAATCCAAAGAGGATTTCGTGCCTCTTAGATTCCTTGGGTTCCAAGGAGTCCAAAGTTGCAAAGAAAAGGCAATAAGGAAAGAAAATATCGATTAATTATTTCCTTGTTAATAAAGAAATCGAAAACATTGATGAAATGTGGAAAATATGTGAAAAGAGGTATAATTGGGTAATCCTTAGTGGGATTTCGTATCCTAAGGATTCCTAATGATAAAAGGAATACCAATGAGGAAAATAAAAGAGAAATAAAAAGAAATCCTCAAAAAGAGATGTTTAAATGAGAAATAAACAAGATAATGTGGAATAATGCATAAAGATGCATCTAGAAGGATAATAAGTATCTAATAAAAAGAATTTCGAAATAATAAGGTCTCTTGGGTGCCAAGGAGCCCCAATAAAGGAAAAGGAAGAGAAAATACCATAATTGTAAAATAAATAGATAATGGAAATACATAATTAATGGATTATGTAATTTTGATTAAAGGAAGTATTTTCCTAAGGAGGTATATACATATATGTATATTTTCATGGCCAATAGATTAAAAGGCAAATAAAGAGAGTGAAGGAGAGGAAATTTTGAATTCCAAATATTCAAGGAATAAGGTATATCAATGAGATAGAGAGAGAAAGAGGAAACTTGCTTAGTAGTGAAGTAAGCACTTTCCTATTTAGAAGAGGGTGTGGTTGCTTGAGGGCAAGCCTTTTAGGGTGTGGATTTTCACTCTATAAAGAAGGGTAGAGCCCTGGTCGAGATCCAGAGAAGTTCTACGCAACATCACCCCTTCTCCTCCTTCTTTTGTCCCAAACCCTAATGATGGAAGTGTAACCGTATCCCAGGAGCTTAAGGGCCGTGGAGGAGCTACTTTGGGTCCGGGCTGTTTCCACAACCTCAAGCGAGATACTTGGTAGTTGTTCCCCCTCCCAAGCCATGTGCAGCAGTAGCAGCACGGCTGCAAGAGCAGCCACACTGTGTTGCCTTTACGCGCGGATAGGCGGCCAGCTGGGCCACGGTTCAGAGGCTTCTTGAGTGCGCATGGGTGCGGTGGAGGCAGGCGCGGCGCTTCCGGTGAAGATGGGGGCCGGAGTTAGGCGCAAGAGCTGCGCCAAGTCTGCATAATGGCGGCTAGGGCGGCTGCTTTCGTTCTGCTCAAGGTGGAAGAAAGGGGAAAGCGGCGTTGGACACTTTTGCCCTCCGCACGCTAAGGAGCCGGCCGCTCAAGTGAGGGGCAAAGTCGACTTTTTGAAATGTTCCAGATCTGCAAGGCGCGTGCATGGGAAACAAGGAGTGACGTGGCACTCATTGATTGGCTAAAGGTATTCCTTATTTGCGAAAATCATATCTGATAAACCGTAGCTCGGATAGACATGCATTATACATGAAACTTGATCAGAAAATCGAGAGGAATCTAAATAAAATATAATTGGAGCCTAGTTATGTTTGCAATTCGAAATATAATAGAAGTTATTAACTTTAGTGTAATGATGATTAAAGAAACCCTACTTTGGTATGATTAATGTGATTTATAGGGTTTAATTGATGATTAAAGTTGATATTAGCCTGTTAATGATAAAAAGGAACATTAGGAAGAAAAAGGATCAACTTTGCATATAATTAGTTAATTTGGAGTTTCATATGCATGAATATACTTTAATGGTCCTTGAAACCCTAATGTTGATTAATTCGACTATTAATGGCTTTAATTGATTAATTTCATGATTAAAGTAGGAATATGTTATTTCGAGCATTAAAGTTCCTAATTTGTGGATAAATAACCTTAATATAGAAATTAGGGTTTTCTCATTAATAAAAGATGGAATTAATGGCAAATCAAGTTCTTATGTGTTTTGGATCATAATGGACTATGAATTGATGATAAATGTGTATAATGACCTTGAAATAACTTAAAAGGATAAAGAAGGTAGTTTTGGTATCAAAGAGAAATATTCAACTTTAATTGGGCTTATGATGTTGAAATTAGGGTTTAAGAACTAATAGAGCATTTAATATGATAAAAGTGTTATGGAGGCAAAAACCCTAATAAAACCTTAATGTAGTCTAGGAAGCCTAAGGTGGAATCCAAGTCTAGCTTTAGAATGTTTTGGATAAAGTATAATACTTGGACCACATGCATTAATTTCAGGATATTGTTGATTGCTTGTTGATTGATTCTTTATCTTTATTGCTTGGATAATCAAGTTGCTTTGTATCAGGTATGTGATTAATTATGGTTAATCACATTAGTTTCCCGAGGGTTTTCTAAAGGTTTCCTCGTATTGAATGCAAATTATCTATTGGATGTTCATACTTGCAAATCATAAAGTCACTATGATTATCACATTAAAAATAAATGTATAGATTCCCGCACCTACATGCCACCCTGATGGATGATGCCAAAGGTCAGGCCCAGATGGGTAGACCAATGGACTCCTTGAGTGGTGACCCCCAGGCACCAAGCTCGGGATTGAGAAGGTGGCCTATGATATTGCATGACTAGTGGGCACCATGAGTGGTGACCCCCAGGAACCAAGCTCGGGAATGAGAAGGTGGCCTTAAGTCATTGGCAAAGGGCACCCTAAGGTGGGTATGCCAGGGTTAGAGCAAAAAGTGGTGGAGAATGTCATACTGAAAAGTGTAATTTGGCTTGTTAATTAATTTGATTGTGATTATTAAATTGTTAGTCATATTTGCAAGATTTTGGTTGTTCCCACATACCAGTATATTTCGATATACTGACCGACATTTTGTTTGTCGACGTTTTAGGAACAACAATTGAAAGAACAAATAGTAAAGTGACACATTGTGAAAGTAAAACATAAAGTGCAAGGAGGATTAGTTAGAGTGGATTCAAGCTTGGATAGATAGATTCCCAGGGTTTTCAAAGGTAAGTGAAGTTTTAATTTTATACCAAACTACAGTTAGTTAGTAGAATTTCATAATTGTTATTGATTATTTGTCGAACCTTTGATCCTGTTAATTGGATAATGGCACCGACCTTTCGGTCTCCCTTAATTGGGGGTTACCGGGAGGCGGGGTCGTTACAATTGGTATTAGGGCATAGGTTCCTCATTTAATCTTTAATAATTATTAAATTTTACAAATTCCGTAGAACCCAAGGGAGTTATTAGAGGATTACCCGAAAGACAGAGGTGTCTAGAAAAGGATCACGACCGGGGGCTGGCAATATTTTCCTTCGTACCGCTAGTCGGAATACGAGGACTCCCGGATCTGCGTGACTTCCTGGCCAAAGTCTTAGGGTATGAATCGAAATAAGATACCTTTAGGACTCTCTCATCTTGTTCATCCCTTCTTAACTCAAATTCTACTAAGGACCTTAAGGATTAGGGCTTTCTCTCTTTTCCTCGCCCTCTTGAGGTATGGGTAAGATTGATAAGGATTAAGGAATCCTCCACTAAATTAATAAAAAGCATGTAAATAAGATGTCATGGACATAAGCTTAATAGAGTAAGCGTAAAAGAATAGACACATGCTTAGGTCGTGTGACACGAGTTGTCATTGCCCTCAGGAGAGACTTGAGGATAGACCTCCTTGGCAGGAGGATGAGTAGAGAGAGTTTGTCTTGGAGGTAGAGACCTCCATCCAAAGTAGATACCTGACACATCCTTTGGGGATGATGTTAACCCTAACCCTAAGTAAAGGTTAGAGATAGAGATGACATGATGAGTTAGACCGAGTGTTTGGTTGGACATGCCTTGGGATCGTCATACGATCCATGAGCGGTTGGATAACCTAGTACCTTTACGACCCAACCCTGGAGAGGGTCGTGCATGTTTGAGAGAAGGGTAACTCCTTCATGGATAAGGGTAGAGAAGAACCTATAGGGCTGTTGCAAGTAGGATATAACTTGCACCTAGAGTGCATCAGTAGTGTTGATAGTTAAACGAAACCCTGGTCAAGGGATCATGATGGAGGGCTTATGAGACAAGCATAAGGGGTTATGGATAACCTTGAGTAAACATAAGTTCGAGTATAGGCTTCACTCAGGTAGGGGCATGCTTATGAGCTTGATCCTTCTTAAAGATAGGACCTCTTATATAGAGGTTGGTTGTAGGGTTAGCTCTAAAGAGAGGGAGCAGACCTCGTCCAAGAAAGTTGGAAGCCTAAAACCCCGAAACTTGAGAAACAGTGGGAGTCGAGAATGATGCGACCTAAGTGGATGATAATGGTTGCCTCATGCATGATCCCTGGAGGTTGATGATGTCTGGGTTAGCTTGAGAGTAACCAGACACTACAGAGAGGATGATGCTTCTGGTACCTATGGTATAGGTGATTACCTACTAGATGAGATAGAGAGTGCTTTAGACCCTGAGGAGGTTAAGGCACCAGTTGTGAGGCTTTATACCTAGTAGTTGTCCGGGAAGAGGAATCGACTCTAAAGTGTTGCTGGAGTAGAAAGATCATGGGAGTACATGACATATCTTGGACATTCTGGATTCCTGGTTAAGAGAATGAGCATCTAGTTGGACACCCGGAGGCGAACCTAGGGTTCCTAGGCCTAAGAGGGGAAGCAGTGTACCCAATGCTCATGTTGAAATTTGAGTCTCTATAGTTTCGAGCATGGTACTCTTAATGTGTAGAGGTAAAGGAAACCCATTAAGGTAAGGGTATGTTTGATGAACCCCTCACGAATAAGTTGATTTGATGTTGAGGATGAGGGCAGGTTTGACCTAGCTTGGCTTTGTAGGTGTCTGGTTGTGCCTTAGTAGCTTGCCAGGGCTAAGCAAGCTCAGGTAGATGCAGACCCTAAACATAATGATGCTTGTGACCTTTGTTATCCAGGTGTAGTTTCCTCCCATCCTGGGAGAAGGACCCGTTGGTAGGGTGTATACCAGTTTTGTTGATTTTGAGGTAACCTAAAGAGGTTTCAGAGGATCTTGTGAAGCTAAGTGAAGAGTACATGGCATGAACCTATAGACCCATAGATAACCATCTCTAAGTGCATATGTATGTGTTACCATGAAGGTAACCAGTATGGGGCCTGACCAAGGTAGGCAGGTCGCCATGATCCCTGAGAAAGGATGAAAGTCAGTCATGGATGCAGAGAGAGATGATGAAGGATTGGGTACGGTTCTAAGTTGAACATGTACTATGTTATAATCCTAAGTCTATCCAAGGGTCAGGTAGGGACAAGACCGATGGAAGAAGGAGTTGCCTAATTCCCTAGTTGCACGTGACCATAGGGTTGGGAGGTAACAGCTATCATTGTCTGAGGGCCATGGGTTAGGAGATTGATCACCTTCATGAACTCATGGGACCCAAAGGGCAGATGAGTAGGGCACTCTCTGGATGCATAAGGGAAGAGGGATGACCCTAAAAGTGTTGGCACCCTATTAGACCTAGAGGAGATGACCTAGGATTATGCTTGGACCAAGTAAGTCTGAGACCAGTTTCCCTGGAAGTAGTGTGGATATCATGATGTTTGTGATATAGAGACATAAGCTTCACGTTTCAAATTGGATTTGAAAGTATACGGGCAAGGTTGGTTGTACCATCTCTACTCTTGGAACAGGAAGAACTCTGTATTTGGACTGCAGCCAAATGCTTATTTCTTCTTGTTATGGGAGTGAGAGATAGGACAGTACGCATGCCTTACACCCAAAATAAAGATGATGTAAGTTGGAACGTTGCTACAAGGTATGAGGATAGAGTTGATAGCATACCTTTGTGGAGAGAATAATACATGGATGGTTTACAAACACTAAGAGTATTAAGGATATCATCTTGTGAGGATGTTTTATCTTGAACTAAGTGGATTTTTGCAAGTTTTACAAGGAATCACAAGGTTGAGTTTGATCACCATGAGGATGAGCTTAGAGTTCTTTGATGAAGAAAACCTTAGAGTTTGAGATGAGATGATAAGTATAATGCATGGAGGAGTATGTCTTCGACTTTAACTAACACCTAAGGATAAGGAGTGGTAATGAATGCTCTAGTTGAGATATAGCTACCTAGTTTAGATGGAAGCTAGAAGAAGTTGAGGTTGTTCAACTAACCCTATGTTTGGAGAGAAGATGTGTTTTGGGCTAACACTCGGATGTAATAAGATATGTTGAACAAGTTAATGGTTGTTTGGTTAGCCAGTTTAGTCCTTGAGGTAGTGAAAGGATAGTGATAAAACCTCAGATACACTTCTTTGGATAGGGAGGTAATAAAACCCTGATGAAAGTAGTTTAGGGTTTCTGAAGTATCGATCTCGAGGAATCATGGCATACAGGAGATCATGGTTTTAAGATCATGATGGTAGCATTCTGGATGCTTAAAACAAAATTGCATGTAGCATGTGGCCATGCAAGTCAGGAGGTGAAGGACGAACACCAGTAACCTAGTGCTTGGACATAGAGGATAAGAGTTCCCGAGAGGGAATGGGAGTTCACCACTATGGATGTTGTGGTAAGTCTCCCCTTGAATAAGAAACAATATGGGTTATGGTAGATCGCCTTACCTAGATGACTTAAGAAAGAAAGATGGTTAAACTACACCATGATATGAGTTCAAAAGTTCTTGGGTAAGACCAAGGTTCACTTCCATGAGGTAGAAGTGGATACATGAAGAACTAGATGATAGTACAGTTTATCACCCCATAATAATGAGTAGTATGATCCATACTAGAGGGTCTGATGAGAGAAAGTGTGCTTGCTCAGGGTGATACAGGAGACAGTTCTTAGGGTGTGATGTTAACCACCATAGCCTTTATCGGGATGCAAGAAGTTCCATAAGGAGGTAGTGTCGGTCACCACTTCATTAAGATGATGTTGGTGAAGGAGGCCTCGCAAAGGTCGGAAAAGAATCACAGTGAGTGCAGATGAAGTCGCTTGATCGAGAAATGGCTGAGAGAGAGCCCAAGGGTGACATGAGTCACGAGCTGATGCAAAGCAGACTGACATGCAGTTCACTGTGGAGGAATATAATGTAAAAATCTGACCCCTCTAAGCTACAGCTGAGAGAGCCGAATCCCCGATATATGGGTCCATTTGAGATGGATTGGTGGAGATGGTTATGTTTAGCCTTGCCCCTTAGGATAACATGATGTGTAATGTGTTCCGTGAGTCCGATCTAGAGCACTATGTGGGGTACCCAAGCCATGTGTTGAGCCCTGAACCTATTTCATCTTTTGAGAGGCTGAAATATCTTGAGTCACCTATGAGGGTACGATATACCAAGGTAAGAAAGAACTCAGATGAAAGAATATGAGATAAGGAAGGTTCTTGGGAAGCACCATGGAAAGGGTGAAGCCACATGGGAGCCCTGATGGACATAAGAAGACCTATCTTGTTTGCTTGCTTGCTTGATGGAATTTTGAGGGCAAAATTCTTATAAGAGGGGAAGGATGTTACAACCACAATTTTGGGTTCATTTGCTGAGAAATGTAATTTCTCATATTAAAGATAAATGAAAAAATAATGAATGAATGCATGATTTTTGTTTAAAATAGCCTTGTTGATTTATTTGTGGGCTTTATTGGCTATTGGGCCCAATAACAAGGATATTCCATTGATTAATGAATAACTGGGAATTTGAGATAAGAAAGGTGTGGAAACCTCTAGAAGGCAAATCTAAAGAGGATTTCGTGCCTCTTAGATTCCTTGGGTTCCAAGGAGTCCAAAGTTGCAAAGAAAAGGCAATAAGGAAAGAAAATATCGATTAAGTATTTCCTTGTTAATAAAGAAATTGAAAACATTGATGAAATGTGGAAAATATGTGAAAAGAGGTATAATTGGGTAATCCTTAGTGGGATTTCGTATCCCAAGGATTCCTGATGATAAAAGGAATACAAATGAGGAAAATAAAGAGAAATAAAAAGAAATCCTCAAAAAGAGATGTTTAAATGAGAAATAAACAAGATAATGTGGAATAATGCATAAAGATGCATCTAGAAGGATAATAAGTATCTAATAAAAAGAATTTCGAAATAATAAGGTCTCTTGGGTGCCAAGGAGCCCCAATAAAGGAAAAGGAAGAGAAAATACCATAATTGTAAAATAAAGAGATAATGGAAATACATAATTAATGGATTATGTAATTTTGATTAAAGGAAGTATTTTCCTAAGGAGGTATATACATATATGTATATTTTCATGGCCAATAGATCAAAAGGCAAATAAAGAGAGTGAAGGAGAGGAAATTTTGAATTCCAAATATTCAAGGAATAAGGTATATCAATGAGATAGAGAGAGAAAGAGGAAACTTGCTTAGTAGTGAAGTAAGCACTTTCCTATTTAGAAGAGGGTGTGGTTGCTTGAGGGCAAGCCTTTTAGGGCATGGATTTTCACTCTATAAAGAAGGGTAGAGCCATGGTCGAGATCCAGAGAAGTTCTACGCAACATCACCCCTTCTCCTCCTTCTTTTGTCCCAAACCCTAATGATGGAAGTGTAACTGTATCCCAGGAGCTTAAGGGTCGTGGAGGAGCTACTTTGGGGCCGGGCTGTTTCCACAACCTCAAGCGAGATACTTGGTAGTCGTTCCCCCTCCCAAGCCATGTGCAGCAGTAGCAGCATGGCTGCAAGAGCAGCCACGCTTTGCTGCCTTTACGCGCGGATAGGCGGCCAGCTGGGCCACGGTTCAGAGGCTTCTTGAGTGCGCATGGGCGCGGCGGAGGCAGGCGCGGCGCTTCCGGTGAAGATGGGGGCCAGAGTTAGGCGCAAAAGTTGCGCCAAGTCTGCATAATGGCGGCTAGGGCGGCTGCTTTCGTTCTGCTCAAGGTGGAAGAAAGGGGAAAGCAGTGTTGGACAATTTTGCCCTCCGCGCGCTAAGGAGCCGGCCGCTCAAGTGAGGGGCAAAGTCGACTTTTCGAAATGTTCCAGATCTGCAAGGCGCGTGCATGGGAAACAAGGAATGATGTGGCACTCATTGATTGGCTAAAGGTATTCCTTATTTGCGAAAATCATATCTAATAAACCGTAGTCGGATAGACGTGCATTATACATGAAACTTGATTAGAAAATCGAGAGGAATCTAAATAAAATATAATTAGAGCCTCGTTATGTTTTCAATTCGAAAAATAATAGAAGTTATTAACTTTAGTGTAATGATGATTAAAGAAACCCTACTTTGGTATTATTAATGTGATTTATAGGGTTTAATTGATGATTAAAGTTGATATTAGCATGTTAATGATAAAAAGGAACATTAGGAAGAAAAAGGATGAACTTTTCATGTAATTAGTTAATTTGGAGTTTCTTATGCATGAATATATTTTAATGGGCCTTGAAACCCTAATGTTGATTAATTCGACTATTAATGGCTTTAATTGATTAATTTCATGATTAAAGTAGGAATATGTTATTTCGAGCATTAAATTTCCTAATTTGTGGATAAATAACCTTAATATAGAAATTAGGGTTTTCTCATGAATAAAAGATGGAATTAATGGAAAATCAAGTTCCTATGTGTTTTGGATCATAATGGACTATGAATTGATGATAAATGCGTATAATGACCTTGAAATAACTTAAAAGGATAAAGAAGGTAGTTTTGGTATCAAAGAGAAATATTCGACTTTAATTGGGCTTATGATGTTGAAATTAGGGTTTAAGAACTAATAGAGCATTTAATATGATAAAAGTGTTATGGAGGCAAAAACCCTAATAAAACCTTAATGTGGTCTACGAAGCCTAAGGTGGAATCCAAGTCTAGCTTTAGAATGTTTTGGATAAACTATAATACTTGGACCACATGCATTAATTTCAGGATATTTTTGATTGCTTGTTGATTGATTCTTTATCTTTATTGCTTGGACAATCAAGTTGCTCTGGATCAGGTATGTGGTTAATTATGGTTAATCACATTAGTTTCCCGAGGGTTTTCCGAAGGTTTCCTTGTATTGAATGCAAATTATCTGTTGGATGTTCATACTTGCAAATCATAAAGTCACTATGATTATCACATTAAAAATAAATGTATAGATTCTCGCACCTACATGCCACCCTGATGGATGATGCCAAAGGTCAGGCCCAGATGGGTAGACCAATGGACTCCTTGAGTGGTGACCCCCAGGCACCAAGCTCGAGATTGAGAAGGTGGCCTATGATATTGCATGACTAGTGGGCACCATGAGTGGTGACCCCCAGGCACCAAGCTCGGGAATGAGAAGGTGGCCTTAAGTCATTGGCAAAGGGCACCCTAAGGTGGGTATGCCAGGGTTAGGGCAAAAAGTGGTGGAGAATGTCATACTGAAAAGTGTAATTTGGCTTGTTAATTAATTTGATTGTGATTATTAAATTGTTAGTCATATTTGCAAGATTTTGGTTGTTCCCACATACCAGTATATTTCGATATACTGACCGACGTTTTGTTTGTCGATGTTTTAGGAACAACAATTGAAAGAACAAACAGTAAAGTGACACATTGTGAAAGTAAAACATAAAGTGCAAGGAGGATTAGTTAGAGTGGATTCAAGCTTGGATAGATAGATTCCCAGGGTTTTCAAAGATAAGTGAAGTTTTAATTTTATACCAAACTACAGTTAGTTAGTAGAATTTCATAATTGTTATTGATTATTTTTCGAACCTTTGATCATGTTAATTGGATAATGGCACCGACCTTTCGGTCTCCCTTAATTGGGGGTTACCGGGAGGCGGGTTCGTTACACCAACAAATATATGTGTTGTCATTCTTATACCTACAATACTAGTTTCATCATTCATATCCTAGTTCTTCAAGTTAGGGTGATTATTGATGTCTTTATAAGCATGATTGGCAATCTAGGGCAAAGTTCATCATTTACATTCCAAGCTTGTCACATGAGTGCATTAGTATTTCCCTTTTACTGAAACCAAATTGGTGTATTAGTGAGTCTTCAAATAGATAAACACTTGAAGATGACTCAATGAATCTTATGAATAGTCGACTCAATTATAGCTTGCTGGTTCTCATTCATGACTTGCATAATATTTTGTTGATCCTAAATAGAAGCAAAATTTTACATGCCCCATATGACCCTGGAATGTTGACATGCCTAGGTTTAAAGCACTCATCAATCTGGAATAATGTTTACATGCCCCATAATAGGGAAAAATCAAGATGAGATCAATAAAAACACAAATCATAAAAAATGAACTGCATAATGAAATAATTGCTTAGTAATAATATATATTGCAAGATAAATAAAAGATCAACTCATTATTTTACAACCAAACATTTTTTTCATGCATCTTTCATTACACATTTATGGCCATTATTCATCTAGTGACTAAGGTTCTAGATTTCCTTTTACTACTTGCTACTTAATGATTATAATGTTTGGTTGTTATACAAGAATCGCCAAATATAAAGTCCATGAGGATAAACTAATATTTGGGAATGATAATTTGGCTTCTCTATATTAAATCTAATATGTCTTTCTTTCTTCTTCTCTATATTTAATTATTACATAAGTTGCGTGTGAACTTTGAGCTATTTAGGGGCAGTCACACTAAATTACTTTATCATTGTCTACCTAAGAAATGGGACTGGATTGATGTAATAACACTTCTATGATAGTTGGTATCAAAGACTAACACACTATGCATCTATGTAATTGTCAACTTAATTGTGAAATCCCTCATTTTCCTCTTATCAGGATTTGAACTACTATTTTTTTTTGTAATTGTAATCATCTGGTTCATATACAACAGTCACGTTTGACTATTGTTAGGGTTTGTATTAACCCACAGGGCTACACAGCTATTCCAGGTGGAGACAGAGCGGAAAAAAAGGGGGTTGGAAGTCGGCGGCAGCGGCGAGCTCAGCTGTTGGAGAAAGGTACATGTCCAGCGGCGACGAGCTCAGGTTCTGAGTGGTAGGCGGCGACGAGCAGCAGGGACGGTAGGCGGCGGCGAGCAGCAGCAATGGAGAGAAGCAGTCTGGAAGTAGGCGGCGACGAGCAGCAGTGGAGAAGGGATGGCAGCTGTGAGCAGGAAAAGGGAGAGGCAAGTATAGCAGCAGCGGCGGCGGTGAGCACAACAGCAGTGACGGTGAGCGGCGGCAGGAATCGCACAAATCGCCAGACCTAAGCAGAGTCGGCAATGAAACAGAGAGAAAGGGGAAGAGTCTGCTTCGCACGGGTGTTATTAAGTTAACAATAGGCGACAATTATTAAAAACAACCGACGCTTATAACAATAGGCGTCGGTCACCACTAACAAACTGACACCTATGTTCAATGATAGTCGTCGGTTTCAACTAGAAAAACCGACGTCTATTTACATATGCCGACAAAAAAAATGTTCTCGATATGACCATAGTCGTCGATTGTCATAGAAAATAGACGCCAAAGGGGGGGTGAAAATTTTCATGGGGACGGTGCGCAAAAACACATCGACGTCGGTTATTGCAAGAAAACCGACGATAAAAATGGGCCCAATTTCTATCTCGCAAAAAACCTTTAGTCATCAGTTGATTTGTTAACAACCGACACCGAATGTTAAATTTTGGAGGTAATTTTTTTTCATTGGAAAATTTAGATTTGGCAGTCGATTTTAGGTGTCGATTTCTTATTGAGGAACCGACGCTAAATAAAAAGTGATACTCATGTCTGGCCGCTCTTCATAAATAGATGTTGGTTTGTGTTTTCAACCGACGTTGTAGGGTTTAGGCGTCGGTTTCTTGTGTACAACGGACGCCTATAAATGTGATGTTATAAGCCATTTCTATAGTAGTGGTTCAAGATCAATATATATGAACTTCACGAACTTTACTAAAACCTAGACTATCATGACCATCAATTTGAGAAACAAATATCTTATTTATAATACCATTATGGTAGCTTCATGAAGTGTAAACATATGGTAACCATATATTTCATTAATCTGTGATGTTTTTAAAAATATCTGAGAAATCATCCCTATGTGTGTATGCATTGATAAATCTAAAAAGACCAATAATCTTGTGATTAAGTGCATTTTCCCAACTATTACTTTACTTATTCAATTACTTTTGTTCCCTTCTTTGTAAATAATATCTATGCAACCCATGTAATGTATTTTATTTGTCTCTAATCAATTTATTCCCAATGTGATAGCTGCTAGGAGGAAGGTAGATAGAGATGATTTCATGCCACTCTCCATCTATTTCATTGTAAATAGACAAACCCATTTTTTCCACTGCATATCATTAATTTCTACTTCTTAGTTGTCTATCTTGGTGGTTATAAGAGGTTACTCTCCTTGGTGGTTTTGGATAAGTAATATCTACCTTGAATGGTTATGGGAGGTTCATCTTCTACTCTATGGTGATTACAAATAGCTACTATTTACCTAAGGTGATAATGGGTAGATACCCTATACTACTTGTTAGTCATGGGTATTTACTCTCTATCTTGGGTTGTTATGGATAATTACCCTCTATCATAATGGTTATGAAGGGAAGGTATATAAAAAGAAAAATGTGTACATGGGGAAGAAGGGTATTATACTCATTTGCTCTCTCACGTCTGGATGTCAAGAAAGTCACTAAAGAATGATTCTTCAAGAAAATTGGCAGATGAAGACTTGACAGTACATGAGTGCAACATTAAAAAAATTAAATGTTTTGCTCGATACAAATTTATTATAGTAAATTTTCTAACATAAATTAAGGTAAGTGTTTACATTTTGATAATACATATAGATGTAATGTTCGATAAATGTTTAGAATGAGATAGTTATTTTTCTATATTAAGGATTGTTTAAGTGGGCCTACATTGCAGCCCAATTCCATTAGGGTTATGTGATGCTTCCGTGCATCGGTTATAAAACCCCATGGTCGTTGTCAGTTGAAAAGTGATGCAGTGAAAGATTGTAAAAACCAGCAGCCAAGCCAATTAGAAAGAGCAGTAGCTCAAATAGAAAAGGGCATCTGCAAAAACTAAGGCAGAAAAGGCAGCATCTTGGAGACAGGGAAGAAGGCAAGGAAGGAAGATGGAAGAAAAAGAAAAGGAAGAAGAAAGGAAGCAGGGTAGGACTTTCAAGGCATTCAAGTGTCTTCTTCATACCATCTACTACAGTACACTTTGTGAAAGAATATGTCTTTCTGGGAAGTTCTGGAGTAGTAGAATTGTAGGGATCTCTCCCTACGATGTGGTGTCTTCTTATTTCTCCTTCTTGATATGTTTATATCAAAATTGGGTTAAAATCTGAGAGGTAAATATTGTACCTTTGTTTCTTATAGTGGATTGCCCATAGTTGACTCCGTAGTTTTTCCCTCACATATCTTGATGGTTTTTCACATAAAAATCTGATATTTTCTCTTCTATCTGCTTGCAGTTATTATCTTAGATTTACACGCTTGTTAGTAATGCTTCCGTATATATTTCGTTTCCATTATATCTTGGTTGGATAGAATACGTCTATTTATTCCCCATCAAATAAACCCATCAAGTGGTATTAAAGTTGTAACATCCCAGGATTTGAGGCCTTGGATAAGACAATCTTAAAAGGAATGATTGGATTTCCCATATCACCAAGGTGCACCTCCTTTTTCGGGAGCCCATCACTAAAGAGCTCCACAGTTAAGCGTGTTCAACTTGGAGTAGTACTAGGATGGGTGACCAGTCGGGAAGTTGACCCTGGCTTGTGTGTGAGTGAGGAAAAAATCGTGTAGTTAAGGCTAGTGGTGGTCTGTGGGGTTAGTCATCATTCCTAAAACTCTACTAGAGCCATGGGCAGTGGGCCCAGGCATTACAAATGGTATCAAAGCCAATTGCCTTCCAGTGGGTGGGGCCCACATGGGCCTATTACATGTTAGTCTTTGAGCTGTGTGGTCCACGCATGTTGGAAAGGACTATCTGAGTTGATCGAGCCGCCCATGCGCTAGTAGTGTCCAGGCATGTTGGAAAGGTCTATCTGAGTTTATGGAGCCACCCTTGCGTTGGTAGTCATGATCGGGAGCTGGGTGTACGTGGGACATTTGGGTCTACACTGAAATGGGGAAAGATTATGAGGCTATATAGTTGAGCCTTGATGAGGACGTCAAGAGTCTAAGTGGGGGAGATTCTCTACTAGAGCCATGGGTGGTGGACCCAGGCATTACAAAAGCTCAGGTTGGGTAGATCCAGATCCAGATCCAGATGGGGAAGGATGATGAAAAAAATGATGGTAAAGTTGACAAACACAAATTGGCAGATCTGGAAAACCAAGATCGATGATATCTTTTATTACAAGGATTTGTATGATTTGATAGAGGGATAAAAGCCAAGGAATATTTATGATGCAGATGGAAAGAAACTAAATAGAAAGACTATGGGAATAGTGCGCAAGTGGTTGGATATTTCCATGTCTTATCACGTCTCAAAGGAGACTGATGTCAAAGATCTATGCGAAAAGCTCATGAAATTATGTGAATGGAAAATTGCCACAAACAAAGCTTTCTTGGTCAGGAAGTTGGTGAATTGAAAGTATCAGGATGGTACAAGTGTTGTCGAGCACATGAATGAATTTCAAAGCCTTGTAAATCAACTAGGGTCTGTGAAGATGGTTCATGATGATGAACTTCATGCTCTACTTCTTATGGGATCATTACCTCATAGTAGGGAGACGCTTGTTGTGACTGTCAGAAATTCTACACAAGTAAGGCAAGTTGACACTTGATCAGGTGAAGAACAGTCTTTTGAATGAAGAGACTCAACGATGATCCTCAGGCGATAGTGGGTCAGAGGTGCACTTCACAGAGAGAAGCGACATTGACAAAGCGAGAGACCATGTCAGATCTCAAAGTTGCAATGAGTCCTAAGACCACGGGAAGTCTCATGGTAGATCCAATTCAAAGAGTAGAAGGTGCTTCCATTACAGGAAGCTAGGTCATTTCAAGAAGGATCGTAAGGTTTGGTAAAGAAAACATGGGCCTGAAGCCAAAGACAAAAAGGATGATGATAAGAATATTGCAGCGACAATTCCAAAAGATAAGGATTGCATCTTCTTATCATGCCTCACCGAGTAAGGAGTTCTTTACTTCATACATGAGAGGAGACTTTGGAAGGGTGAACATGGGAAATTCTAGGTTCTCTAGAATTATCAAGATTGGAGACATTTGTATTCCGACAAGTGTCTATTACACGCTCACACTCAAGGATGTTTGTTACGTTCCAGATTTGTAGCTCAGTTTGATATCTGGTTCTTTCTTTGATAGAGAAGGTTGTCATCTGGTTAGTGGTTACAAATGCAAGATCACCAAGGGACCTTTGGTTATTGTACAGGAAAAATTGTGTCGCATATTGTACAAGACCCTGCTTAAACTGCTCATAGGTGGAAGTATGAATGCAGTTGAGGATTACCAGGCATATCTATGGCATAGGAAACTAGGACACATGAGTGAGGAAGGCTTACAACTATTGTCAAAGCAGGGGTTGATTTTTTTTGGCAAGGACACTAGTCTCAGCTAATGTGATTCATGTTAGATAGGAAAACATCGACAAGTTTCTTTCAAAACAAGATCAAAGGTGAAGCCAAATATTCATAGTTAGTTCATTCAGATGTCCATGGTCCGTTTGAGGTGGCTTCACTAGGTGTCAATAGGTATTTTGTCACATTCATTGATGATGCATCTAGAAAGGTGTGGGCCTACTTTCTAAAGATCAAGGATTAGGTAATTCAGTATTTTCAAAAGAATTATGTCATGGTGGAGTGAGAAATAGAGAAAAAGTTGAAGTGTCTCCGCACAGACAATGGGGGAAAGTACACCTCTAAGGAGTTCTAGGATTATTGTATGCAACATGAGATACGGCATGAAAGGATAGAATCTAGCATACCACAACACAATGATACAACTGAGAGGATGAATTGTACCATAGTGGAGAAGGTCAGCAGCATGTGGACGACTGCACAATTTCCAAAGAGATTCTAGGGTGAGGCAGTGAGTAAAGTATTCTATCTAATTAATCAATCTCTATTTTTTCCTTTAGATTTTGGTATACCTGAGTAGGTATGGACATGCAAGGATGCTTCTTATGCTCATCTATGAGTATTTGGGTGCAAGACTTATACACATGTTCCGAAGGAAAAGAGGTAAAAATTGGATGATAAAGTAGTGCCATGTATCTTTCTTGTCTATGGAGATCAACAGTTTGGCTATAGGTTATGGGATCCTATGAAAAAGATCATGAACATACATAGAGATGCCTTTCTATGAGATTTAGATAGTGACAAAGCCTGAGAGTGATGATGCACATGCTACAAGAGTAGGTGATAGTTCTGCTGATGATGAGTATGAGGATGCTTCAGCTTCTTCACCAGTGCAGTCTTCAGATGACGAAGAAGAGCAGCATGATCACCCTAAGCACCACAATGAAAGCACATTGACTGCTCTTGTTCCATATGTACAGATGAGTGGTTTATACTTAGTTAGAGCTTTAGGGCGGGGGGCAATATCATCACAAGGAAGAGTCCTCAGAGCAACAGCTGAGGAGGTTGGATAGAGTTTATTATCCTTCATTCAGATATTCGGCATATCAACATATTTTCCTTACTGACTAAGGGGAGCCAGAAACTTTTCAAGAGGCAAAGACTCATAGAGATAGAGCACAGTGGCATCTAGTGATGTAGGAGGAGATGTCTTCTTTGCATAAAAATGATACCTATGAGGTTGTGGTGCTTCCCAAGGGCTAGAGAGGACAAAAGAACAAGTGGGTGTACAGGATGAAAAGAGATGATAGCAACAAGGATATTAGATACAAAGCCATACTAGTTGTCGAGGTCTTTGCTCAAAGACCAGGGATTTTGATGAGATATTTTCTCCTCTTGTGAAGATGACTTCTATTAGATTGGTTCTAGGCTTGGTTGCTACCCTAGATCTAGAGCTTGAACAGATCGATGTGAAGACAATGTTTCTTCATGGTGATGTATCAAAGGAGATCTACATGGAGCAGCCAAAAGGTTTTCAGGTAAAGGAGAAAGAGCACTTAGTCTGCGGATTGAAGAAGAGTTTGTATGGTATGAAACAAGCTCCCAAACAGTGGTACAAGAAGTATGATTCTTTCATGCAGAGTCACGAGTACCAAAAGGCAAGTGCAGATCTATGTGTTTACATTAGGAGGTTTCCCAATGGTAACTTCATTATTTTGCTACTTTATGTGGATGATATGTTGATAGTTGGATAGGATGTCATTGTTCTTAGAAAAATGAAGATAGAGCTTTCAAAAGCCTTTAGGATGAAGGATTTGGGACCAATGCGGTAGATTCTGGGGATGTAGATCACATGTAACATGGAGCAACACATGTTGTGGTTGTCACAGGAGAGCTATATTGAACGGATTTTGGAGCTGTTCAACATGAGCAAGTCCAAAGTTGTGATTACTCCACTATCAGGTCACTTCAAGCTAAGCAAGAAGTCATGCCCAACTATGATGAGGAAAATAAGGAGATGGTCAGGATTCCCTATTCTTCTATTATGGGGAGTTTGGTGTACATAATGGTGTGTACCCATCCTAATATTTCTCATACAGTTGGAGTTGTGAGCAGGCTTCTCTCAAACCCTGGTAAGGATCACTGGGAGGTGATCAAGTGGATCTTCAGATACTTACGAGATACTAGTGGCACATGTTTGATGTTTGGTGGTTGTGAACCAGCTCTGAAATGCTTCATTAATACTGACATGACAGGTGATATTGATCACATGAAGTCTACATTTGGATATGTTTTCACTTTTGGAGGGGGAACCATATCTTGGAAGTCCATGTTGTAAAAGTGTGTTGTACTTTCTAAGATAGAGGAAGAGTACATTACAGTAGCGGAAGCAAGAAAAGAAATACTCTAAATTGTGAGATTTTTGGTGGATCTAGGCATGAATCAGGTTGACCCGACTATTTTCTATGATAGTCAGAGTGATATTGACTTGAGAAAAAGCACAATGCATCATGCATGGACCAAACACATTGATGTGAGATACCATTGACTTTGTGATGTGATTCACAAGATGTTGTTGACTCTGTAGAAGATCCATAGTGTGAAGAATGCTTCTGACATGATGACCAATGTGGTGACACGAGACAAGCTAGAGCTCTTTAAAGAGCTCAGTGGCATATATTCTCAGTGATGATTATGTCATGACAGCCTCCTCCTTGAACTGGAGGGGGAGATTGTTGGGCCTGCATTGAGTCCAGGCCAAGCCCATTATGGTTGTATGATGCTTTCATGCATGGGTAAAGTGTGGCAGTCAAAAATTGTAAAAACCAGCAGCCAAGCCAATTAGAAAGAGCAGCCGCTCAATAGAAAAGAGCAGCCACAACCACTAAGGCAGAAAAGGCAGCGCCTTGGATACAGGGAAGAAGGTAAAGAAGGAAAAAGGAAGAAGAAGAAAAGGAAGAAAAAGGAAATGGGGGCAGGACTGTCAAGGCATTCAGGTGCCTTTTTAAGGTCACCTACTACAGTACATTTTGTGAAAGAATATGTCTTTCTGGGAAGTTATGGAGTAGTAGAATTGTTGAGATGTTTCTCTACGATGTGATATCTTCTTATTTTTCCTTCTTGATATATTATTTCGGATTTGGGTCAAAATCTTAGAGGTCAAAATTATATCTTTGCTTCTTATAATGGGGTTCGTCATTGGCCCCATGCTTTTTCCTCACACATCGTGATGGTTTTTCAGGTAAAAATCTGATCTTTTTCTCTTCTATTTACTTGCTATTATTATATTAGATTTACACGCTTGTCAATAATGCTACTGTATATATTTCTTTATGGTTATATCTTGGCTGCGTTGCGTTCGTACACATATTCCCCGTGCCTACAAAAGGTTACTGAATTGGGAGGGGTTTTATGGTTATTGACATAGAAACCCATCCACCCAATTGTGATATCTACGCTTTTCGCTATTATAGTTTGCGACTAAGGCTATAGAAGACAATGCTATACGTATATTCGTGGTAGTAGTATTAATGGCGTTCCATACCGTACGCCCATACCGGTGTACCACAACAGTACCCCAAGCTCGTTCCTCGCACCCAGTCTGCCGGCGGTCGATCCAAACAGCACCGCACGCACACACCCATCCCTTACTGAACTCTTTTTTAATGAAAGAATGTGGAGATTGCCGTGGATACACACTGCACTCTTTGGTATCATACGTTAAGCAGACAGCAGAACCAGAAGCCAGCTAGCTTCCGGTCGGCAACGAGTACGTGCGGCCGACCATTGTCATCCAATCCCCGGCGAAGGTGCAAGCTAGCCGCACTCCTGGCCGCAATGGCTCATTCACGTATGTCCCTCCTACTCCCCCAACACATTACGGAATCGGCCTATGTGGCTAGCTTCGGGTCCACCTCAGACCTCAAGCATGGCGAGGAAACTGCTGACAAGGAAAAGCCCATGCATCTGAGCCGACCAGCAGATTCAGCACATGTAAACCCCCGCTTCAATTCATTGTCATCCCATATTCCCAGAATCTCATCCTCCATCCCCACTACGGCAGCTAAGCTACTCCCACCCTCTTCTTCCGTCCGTTCCTCCGTCTATCTGGTCTAAAACAATCACCTCCATGCCAGTAAATGAAGTCCCCGACTCCCAAGCAAGTGCGCAGCTCAGCGCAGGAGGTGTGGTCATGGGTCACAGATTCTCTGAAACCACCTCATCACCAACTAGATTCCCTGAACTGCAGCCCACTAGCTATACTAGCTATCTGCTTGCTCCCCATATCCGGCCACTCGGTTCCAGCAGACCACTGTAGGAAGATGCTGGCCAGTGGCCACTCCCTGCCACCACCACCGCTCAGCGGTTCAGCCCCAACGTGAGTGGGCGAAGAGGATTGGGTCATTGATGCATCTGAACGAGGATGTGAACAAAAGTTAAAGCTGCTGAAGAAATGCCAAGACATTATCCAACGATCCTTATCCTTTCCCTTGTCCCTCCTGACTGTCCTCTCTGCAAACAGAGACCCGCCATTCTTAAAGACCCAAATGGACAATGCGATAATGATTAATAGTGGCGGCGTGTGCTAATAAACTACATGGCATCACAGCTGTCGTCCTCGATTTTGGGCTCATTTGAATCCAATCCCACTCGGAGACTGAGACGAGGGGTGTGGACTGGACTTGGTTGCCCTGTTCCTATTCCTAGTAACAACGTGATTTGGTGTTCTAAGCTGGTCGAAGGGATAGTAGGAGAGAGTAGCTGGGGGTGTTGAAGGGTTTTTTTTGTTGGAAAATGATACATAAAACAGAAACCGCTATTCTTAAAGACCCAAATGGACTAGGCGATAATGATTAACAATGGTGGTGTGTGCTAATAAACTACATGGCATCACAGCTGTCATCCTCGATTTTGGGCTCATTTGAATCCAATCCCAGGCGGAAACTGAGACGAGGGGTGTGGACTGGACTTGGTTGTCCTGTTCCTTCTCCTAGTAACAATGTGGTTTGGTGTTCTAAGCTGGTCGAAGGGATAGTAGGAGAGAGTAGCCTGGGGCGTTGAGAGATTTTTTTTTCGTTGGAAAATGATACATAGAACGAAAACCGCTACTCTTAAAGACCCTAAGCCCCTGTTTGGAAACGGACTGAGTCCGGATTAGGCAGTGTCGTTTTGCGCCAGGTCGGCGTAACCCGGTCCGGTTTGGGCCAAAAATCTGTTTGGTACGCAACCCCATTCGACCACCGTTTTGGGATAACGGAATCCCATAATCCGGACTAACCCAGTCCCGGCCTAGGCGGGATTGCAAATCCCAGTCCGGTTTACGCCCCCCCGACACCCCCTTCGACCCCGACTCTCCCTCTCACTCGCGCGCCTCCCTCTTCCTCTCGGCCCTCTCCCTCTCGCCCCTCTCCTTCGCTCTGGTTGTTTGCCTCTCCCTCTGCCGGCTCAGTGTTGGGTCCGTGGGTCCGTGAGTTAAAGCGATACCTCGAGCAGCTCGCGGATGGAGGGCAGCAGTCGTCGGGCGGAGCGTCTGCCGCCTAGTGAGGAGTCAATGCAGCGATCTGCGACCGCCGGGCTACTAGGGCGGCTACATCCTGCAAAGGCAAGGTACCCCAGTGCCCTGTCCTGTCCTTCTGAGCACCATTGTCTGCACCGTCCACCTGATTCAGCCATCGTCCCATCTTGTCGACGCACAGGACAAACCCTAGCAAGGGCAAGCAGTGTCCGTGTTCCTACATATTGGTCGCCTTGTGCATCGAGCTGCTTCACATCCACCTACGCATCTTGGAGGAAGCTGGTGTTCGTCCCTGCTCGCTCGCTGGAGTTGCTGCTCGCTGTCGTCTTCGTCCCTGCTCCGGCGGTGCTGCTCGCCGTCGTCTTCGTCCCTGCTCCGGCGGTGCTGGTCGCTGTCGTCTTCGTCCCTGCTCCGGCGGTGCTGCTGCTCATCCCGGCTCTTCCGAAGTTGCTGCTGGGGATTATCCACTTCTGAATAGGTTCGTCATGATGAATAGTTAGGCCTATTTTTTGTACTGAATGATTATGCAAAAGGGGTTAGGCCTATTTGTGTACTGAATCATTATGCAAAGGGGTTCCCCGTGTTCCATGGTGTGTGTTGGATCCCCTGTGTGTGTTTTACATTGATAAAATGATGTTTGGAATCTGTTTGCATCCGTGGATCATACTAGTTTTCATCCGTGGATCATACTATTTTTCATCCGTGGAATCTGTTTGGAATCTGTTTGCAAAGCTATTGTCTAGTTCTGCTCTATAAATTGAATGAACATTCCACATTTGGTCACATTCCCATGTATTTCTAGGTCTGTAAAAACTACTGTTTCTGTATAGAATACCTAGGTCTGTAAAATAAATGATTTTATTGACCCAACTTCCTCTGTTTCAACTCTTATAACAAATATGTTTGTATTGCTATAATATCTAGGCCAAAGTTCGTTCTTTCTCTCCCTTTTTGGTTGATATTATTGTCGAAAAAATAACTATAATAAATGATTACAGGTCTTCATGATAAGTTTTGATAATTTTTAGATGAGATTGACCTATTCAGTAGATGATTTTCAGTAAAATGCTTTATGATAGAAAAATTTGTTGAAAAAAATAAAGTGTAACCTATCAACCAAGGAGATCTCATACCTCATGATTGGTTGTAGATAAATGAAATCCTAGATAGAGAAGAGAGCTAGGGGTTTGAGAAGAGAAAGTGGTGGAGATTTTGACCTTCGTATGGGGTTTAGCTTCATAGAATAGCCTTTCATAGTGAGTCTTATCTCACATGTCAATATGCCATCCCTCGTATGGTTTGTCTCCTAATCTCCATTTGTAGGGTTTTTGAGCTGAGAGGAGGAAGAAATGGATTCAGTTTCTAGAGTTTGATTACATTTCTAGAAATTTAGAGTTTAACCTACATTTGTAAGGTTCTTCTCACCTTAAGTGAGTGTTTATCATCATCTTAACATTTTTATTCATGTCAAAATCCTAATTCTATCTCATTAAAATAACTAGAAATGTTTATTGTATTTGTATGTGATTGGGTATTGATTTAAAAGATATTAGGTACTAATTTTGAATATTCCTCATTGAACTGAAGTTGATATGTTCCTGATATATTGATTAATGTTCCATATAAAATTCTATGGATAAATGACTATGCAATTTAATGTGAATATTGCCTAAAAATTAGGTCACTGTGTGATATGCTTGGGAATTGAATTGACATGTCTAGAATCATATTTGAATTGTATTAGAATGAATTATATAATGTATTGTTTAATCTTTCTAAAATGGACTGTTTTTTTTATCGGGAAAGCGTGGGACTCCTTTTTATAGATTTTTGTAAGATATATACAAGCTAGGGTTCAATCCAAAGTGGATCAAAACCAAACAAAGACAAGAAACAGAAAGAGAACTATACATTTAAGGTTTCAATGTCTTTTCTAATCCTCCTCCAATTTCTATCTGCACATAAACTAACATCAAGGAAAATCCTCCCATTCCTTTCTCCCCAAAGGCAATGAAAAATCGCCAAAATTGTTATCTTAGCCTTCATCTCCCTTCAAAGGATAACATCCATCAGAGATTCAGGCACAGAGTTGATATATTCTTCTTCAACAGCCAAACTCCACAAATCTTTAGCATAGGCACACCGAAAAAGAATATGATTGAGATCTTCAATATCATTTTTACACAAAGCACATCTAGAAGGCATATGTAAACCCATCCTCATCATATGATCTCCCGTCAGCAAACCATCCAGAAAGCATCTCCAACCATGAACCAACTGTCTCATAGATCCTTTATTAGTACTCCATAACCACACAGACCAGGATGGTATAGGCTTAATCACCCTAATAGCATTCCACGCCTCCTTAAACTTGTGAATCTCTTTCCCTTTCAGAAAAATGCAATCATCCTTCCCATAAACAGGACAAATCTTCTCCTTAATAACCTGCAGAACATCATTAATATGTCTAGAATCAGACTTAATCCAATCATCCCCATTGAACAACTTATGAAAAGTAGCATATTTCCCCATGCCCAACTTCATCACAGCCTTGCTGCCAAGCACCTCATCCAGATAACAACCCCCCCACCAAGGGTCTCTCCACACTTTGATATATAACCCATTCCCCACAGAAAAAGAAATATCATCCACAATGTCTTTTCTGAGGTAAAGGATATGCTTCCAGACCCAAGAAGCAGATTGAGAGATTTTACACCTCCAAATAGAGTCCCCTTTTAGGTATTCTAAAATGGACTATTATATACATATGGATCAATATGGGGTGGTCATATCTGTGTTTAGGGATTTTGTTGAGGGATTGAATCAAGTGGGTTAGTTCATCAATATATACTTTTGATTGATGGATGAAATATGTGGAAGTGGAAAATAGGGTTTACATGTGTGTGAATAGCCCTAATGAACTCATGTGCACTAAGATAAGATGATAAGTTTTGATAATTTTTCATTTCCAATATCTACATTTTTCATTGATAAATATCTGCTTTGTAGAGTCCAATATCTACATTTTTCATTGATAAATATCAACATTTTTCATTGATAACATGATCAGTTTTGATAATTTTTCATTTCCAATATCTACATGTTGCATAACGTTCAGATTGAGCACTTATATTGGATGCCCATTCCACATTTGGTCACATTCCCATGTTCTTATCATGAAGCTAAGAAATTGATTCAGGAGTTAGGCCTTGGATATCAAATTTTCTAGGTCTGTAAAAACTAGTGTTTCTGTTTAGAATACCTAGGTCTGTAAAATAAATGATTTTCTTGACCCAACTTCCTCTGTTTCAACTCATATAACAAATATGTTTGTATTGCTATAATACAACCTTTTTGTTTCATATCTAGGCCAAAGTTCCTTCTTTGTCTCCCTTTTTGGTTGATATTATTGTCGAAAAAATAATTGTACTAACTGATTATAGGTCTTCATTGTTGTATAGAATACCTAGGTCTGTATTACAGGTCTGAGACAAATTGAGAAGGTAGAGAGTGTTTCTGTATAGAATACCTAGGTCTGTATTACAGGTCTTCATTGTTGTAATAAGGGGGAACAATTTAATCTTCTGATTTAATCTATGATAATACCTAGCATGTGTCTGAATTTAGGATCAGATAATATATTTTATACTTTGAAATTGAGTCCATCATTTCCACTCTGAGACAAATTGAGAAGTCGGTGTAAAATCATCTAATTCACTACTAGGTTCACTTCCTCTTTCCCTAAATATGATCATCTTACTTGTCACCACTCTTCCTACATATTATACTTGGTTCTCTTCTCTGTCTTCTAAATTGCCTCTTTTGCAGATATTTTATATTTACCAATGCTCTAAATAGCCTCTTTTACAGAAACAGGACATTGGTTTGTTGAAATTTGTTAATCAATATTCATGGGATTATTGAATAAGTGGGGAACTAGTATAATGCTCTCATTAATACACTGTTCCAGCTTGCTTTGTTTTGAATTATTTTTTATGGTTGCTGGAGTGCCAATATTAGATCTGAAGACCTTATAACAGAAGATGCGGGTTCTTCATTTCTTACTAAAAAGTTTGGAATTCTTTTTTATGGATGTTTAACCTAAAATTTATATAACATGGCTTCAGACCTAAAACTTATATAACACGCCTTCAGATCATTTTTTATTTTATTGGAACTAATATACAGAAATTATATGCAACTGATGAACAAGGTAATTTCGTAGTGTCATTACAGCTTAGACGACACTATCTAAGTAAATACTTTATCTGAAAAGATAAACGATATAATGATTTGTGTATCATAATATATTGCAGCACCTACGGGGGTATGTCTTCCGCTGACCCCAAGTTTCGTATTGTTTGGCAAAGAGACTCTGATGCCGCTCTAGTATCTGCATTGCGCAGACAATATGACCTAGGCAAGTGTGTCGATGGTCATTTCACTAGGGAGGCTTGGAGGGAGGCAACTGTGGAAATGCAAAATAGGATGGGGAAGACGGCCTGCAATACAGACCAGCTGAAAACTCGGTGGAAGAACTTGAGGAGGGACTATGCCGCTTTGAAGCTTGTGACGAATAAGAGCGGCGTTGGATGGGATGACACAAGGCATAAGCCAACGCTGCCCGACAGCCCTGAATGGAGGGAGAGCCTTGCGGTATATCCAGTAACTAGTCCGTTAATTTAAAAAATATGTCATCCATTAGCATTTTAATTTCATAATAAACATTTTTTTTACTTAGGCAAACAAGGACCTTGCTAGGTTGCTTAACAAGCCGTTTCCCCACTACTATGACATCGAGATGATGGCGGGGAGGAACATTGCTAGAGGACATCATGCAATGTCTTCAACGGACACACATATCCCTTCTGACGTTGCCTCCGAGGATGATATCGCTGTCGACTTAGATGCCCCAGACACACCCATGAACACTGGAAGCCAAGCTGGGGAACCTAATATGGGCGCATTTGGATTGCAAAGCGAGGGAGAAACCGGGGGAGGTGGAACAGATACACAGAGTGGTGGCGGGAGGCCTCCTATCGTTAGGCGCAAGAAGCGGCCATCAATGCCTCAAGACCGATGTGGGTTATCAAATGAAGTGTTATCTGAATTCACACAGGTTTATGCAAAGGTTCACGAGTTAGGCAGTGGTGTGGCAACTAGATCCTTTGAAAAGAAAGAATTTACAACCATCTTACAACATTTCCAAGACACTTACCCAGATGCCCCCACTCCTGTGTTTACAACACTTGTGAACGCCATCAAGGACTCAACAAACCGCTCCATCTACCTCAGCCTTATAGACACACCTCAAAAGATAACCATATGGTTGCAAGACCTTTGGGAAAGGTCCCAAGCTGCCAATGCAACAACAACACCTTCAATGCCATCCTCGTTCCAAGCTGCCAATGCAACACCAACACCTTCAATGCCATCCTTGTTTATGCCATCTCACCATGCATTTTTCCCGCAATCCCCAACACCCAACTTCAGCAACAGACCAAGTATGGCATCGTCGTTTGCGTCATCTCACCGTCCATTTTTTCCTTCGTCCAATGATGCTGGCCCTTCTGGATCAACAAACTTTAACAGCCAGGCATTTAACTCATCAAATCAGTAGAAAGTTCTTGCGTTGTTGTAATAATCTATTTCCCATCCAAACATTTTCGTTGGGCTTAATCTTATTTTCTGAATTGTTGTAATATTTTTATTCCCGTCCAGACATTATTGATTAACTGTTGTAATATTTTATTTCACTGCCATAGTTGTATTTTGCGATCAATCTATTTCACTTTGTATCCTGGAAGCCATTATTTTATGTGTCCACAATTACATATGACTGTAGCCTAGTTATTTTCCTTGTCCTTGCCATGACAACGTTGCTATACTTCCACTTGTAGGCATAATGTCAACCACTGACCAAACAGAAACACCTGGCCTCCTCACGCACATTCTACATACATTGTCTGGTCCAGCTAATCACATTGCTGATACAATAGCTGAGTCCATAGCAAACTCCATCATTGACGACATTTCCGACATACCACCTACAATACCTAGGTCAGTTAGCATTAGGAGTGGCCACCAGAAGGTCTTAGAAATTTTAAACGGTCATGAACAAAGGGCTTATGACCTATATCGAATGAGAACACATTCTATATTGGCCCTTGTGGACAAGCTTGAGAGTCGCGCCTTGTTACGAAGGACTAGAGGAGTCAGTTCGGTTGAGGCTGTGTGCTACTTCCTACAAATGGTTGGCCATGGACATACAAATCGTGCTTTGGCTGAGGACTACATTCACTCTGGTGAGACCATAAGTAGGAAGTTCAATGAAGTCTTGGACGCTGTGTGTTCGTTGTCCAATGAGTACATTGTCATGCAAACTGCAGCGACATGCACGACAACACATTCTCGTATATTGGAGACCCCAAGGTTCTACCCTTACTTCAAGGTAATAGTTAGCCCCTACAATCTTTAATCATTTGCAAATATTTTATATGTTGACAACCTATTTTGCTGTTATAGAATGCCATCGGGGCAATTGACGGAACACACATCCCCGTCTTGGTTAAACGAGACAAGCAAAATCGCTATCGAGACAGAAAAGGGAATGTCTCTCTTAATGTCTTGGCTGTAGTTGACTTCTCCATGGAGTTTACATATGTCCTAACTGGGTGGGAGGGATCAGCTGCTGACCAACGGGTCCTACAGTCAGTGACGACCACAGGCGGGTTTAAAGTTCCGCCGGAAAAGTTTTACCTAGTAGATGCAGGGTATGCCAACACTCGGCAATTCCTTGCACCGTATCGCAACACAGCTTATCATATTTCTGAGTATCGAGGAAACAGACATGCCTACACCAGCAAGAAGGAGATGTTCAACCACCGCCACGCACAATTACGTAATGTTGTAGAAAGAGCATTTGGGGTGCTGAAGCGGCGGTTTGCCTACCTTAAAAAGGGGGCGACATTTCCCATACATTCGCAGTGTCGCCTCGTAATGGCTTGTTGTATCCTCCACAATTTCATACGCCGCCAACATGATGGCGACAGTATAATGGACGAACTCCCAGATGACATTTCAACATCTGTCGTTCCCCCTGCTGGGGTTGACCTGAGTTCCCTCCAACAAACAACTCAGGCCGATTCAAGGGAGGGCGAGCGTTTACGTGAATCCATTTCTAATTTGCTATGGGATGCCCGTTGACTTACAATTGTATCTGTAATAGTCAAACTTTTTTCCAACAAACAACTCAACAGTTGTATTTTTTTCAAACTTTTTTTCCGGATCCTAATAATATACATGACATAATGAATCGGTAGGTTGTCTTGAAATGGAGAATGGAATGCCTTGCTGTACATGCGGCCTTCAATGCACTGTACGTGTGTATATGGATGAAGCGGACGCGACAAATGGACATTTTGAAAACAACAACCCCCACAGACCGTATTTTACATGTGGTAGGGGACTTGTTTCGAACAGATGTCAGATGAGATTGCCTGCGCAGCGTGTACCACCCACAGTTGCCACACTTACTGCAGTTAGGGATGCTATGCTAACACAACTTGCATATGCCCGCAACGAACGCAAGCTATGGTCTGAACAATGTGACTTTGTCAGTTCGACAAGAGCAGACATCGATAGGCTTGAACAAGGTATTACCACTCTACGTGAGAGGTGCCAACATCTTCGACAACTACTTCACATCACGAGCAGTAACGACTCTTCAAACGAGGACGGATACAATACATCATAGATGTAGAACAAGCACTTTTAGGCCTATTTTATGTTCCGAAAGTTGTATTTGAAATCTATGTTCAGAATCCGACAATGTTTTTACTAATCCTCAATTATGTTTTAGATGTCAATGGATCCATCTGGAGTTCCGAGGTGTGATTGTGGGTTAGATGCAGCCTTACGACTTAACACAGAGGATGCAGGGTTGTATGATTTTGGCATTCTTAGTGAAAGGTCGGGCGAAATGTATTACATATGTCCTTCTCGTGAGGTGCACTAGTAAATACATACATAATAGGTTGTTGTTGTGTATGTTGCACATTCCTTGTCATTCATTAAATTTTATTATACATTGTAGGGAAAAGATCGGTGCAGATACTTCCGTTGGGCAGTCGATCTCCCCCCAACAATTGATTCTTTAAAAGCTGAGATTATGTTACTAACTGTCGAGTGCAAGTCAGTGTGGGGCCAGGCAATGAACATGAAGGACTGTGTTGAAATTCATCACAACTACGATGATATATACACCCAAAAAAAGTATGAGCATGACGTTGTAGAACGCTACGTTGCCAGTCTGGAGGAAGAATGTAGTCTTCTTTTAGACATTCCTTCACCCACGGTGACGCCATAAAGTTTAATGGCAGAGAACTACATTTAGTTTGGTGTGTCGATTTACATTGTCCAGCATTCGCTGTTTTTAACTTAGGTGAACATAAGAGTTATTATTGTTCTTCTTGTTATTTTTGTTCTTCTTATCTTCTTATTATTTTTGTTCTTCGTATCTTCTTGTTATTTTTCGTCTTCTGTTCTTCTTCTTATCTTCTTGTTGTTCTTGTTCTTATTGTTTATTACATTTAACATGGGATCTCATTTCCCTGTAAAGGAGTATGATCTATCAAACAGGGAGTTTATGAGACGCGTCTCCCTTCCCCTAACATGGATGTGCGAGCCATTTAAGATAACTCCTGGCTATGCTATGGTGGGGGTAGGCAGAATCAACTTTGATGTACAGATCAGGTGGTCTACACCTGAAGAAAGAATGTGGAATAAGAAAGGTAAATATTTAATCATGGATGAAGGTTGGGCTGAAATGTTGGACAAACTAAAAGCCAAACCAGAATGGACCGTGACCCTACAACCAAAACCCAAGGACGACACTTGCCCTACAAGCTTTTATTTGTGGATTCATGGTGATGGGGACAACTCTGAATTGCTTAGGTATATTTACCCGAGACCAGAGGGTTATATATCATCTACTTCAGACTCGGCTGATGCCCTGTTTGTCAGAGACTGCCACCAACCACCAATCTTAATCTCGTCTAGTGATGAAGAAACTGATGTGAATGTCCCTATTGGGGACTCTTCTTCATCAAATAATGTTGAATCTGTTGCATCAACAAACAATTATTAGTTTTTTATTTTGTGTATTGTCTTTATTTTGTTTATATAACATTACAGACTTGTTATGGGTGCCTGCCCACTAAGACAATTTATATCTATCGAATGTAGCTGAATCTGTTTTACTTTAAAAATGATGTTCACCGTTATTCATCATAATGTTGTTGTATGTTTTATGGAGGGTGTATGTTTTGAAACCATTATGTTGATAAATGATAGCTAACATTGAATATGCATTTTATATTCCCTTAATTATGCGATACACACTTACATCTAAAACATATTACTTACAGAATCTGTAATATGGCTGGGCCTCAAAGGACGCCTTCCTTTATGTGGTGTAGGGAGCTTGATATGGTTCTCAGAGGTATGATGAGAAACCAATATGATTTGGGGAGATGTGTTAATGGAGTATATACTACACAGGCTTGGATGGAGGCATGGCGTCACTTCCGAAACATAACTGGGGAGCCCATATCTTTGACTGAGTTGCAGATGAGGTGGCAACACATAAGGAGAGAGTTCATAATAGACAATCTTTTTATTTTGGGAGATGTATTGCCTCCCCCGCCATTGGCCGTGCAACGCAACTTCATGACTACTCGTCGCATTTACCCACCTGGCGTTGCTCAATACCCTATTAACAATGATGACTGAATATTGTCACAGTTTGTAGTTGTTTTTGTTTACCTCGCAACATTTATTTGTATGCAACTAAGTTTGTTTGGACCTTTTTGTTTATGTATTGAATGCATAAATCACTTTCTTACTTGTTTGTTGCTAAGTTTGTTTGCAGCATTTATTTTTATTCAATATTGTCACAGTTATCTTTATATTATTGATATTTGCTAATACTAAAATTTGATTTATTAACTATAGATGTCATCATCGCGGTCACGGTCGCGGTCACGGTCAAAGGCAAAGACAGAATTTGAAAAAATAGTGATGTCTCCGTCGAAGATTAAAAAATATGTAAAAGAAAATCTTGTTTGCAAAAAACCACGTTGCGAGCCTCCACGCGATGAGGGCCCAAATGAGAGAGCCGAAGGAACAAGCCAAATGAGGGCCCAAATGTTGCGAGCCTTGTTTCCTCCTACGCACCGTCTGCCGTTGCTGTTCGACTGGCCAAAAGACGCCAGCAAACAGGAAACAAATCAGGTGTTGGACGAACCCTGTGCGGTGTCGTGGGAAGAGTACGACGAGGCCATGAAGAACTACGAGGCATGAAGTTGCCTGCTTCATCACCAGCTTAGATTGTGTTACTATGTCGTTGTCTAGGTCCAGGGCAGAGCTCTCGTTTCATTTTCTATGTTACATATGTGTTCGCCCGAGAACCAACAATATATTATCTTTTAATTTATGTGGTATTACGTTCTGCTACAGACATCCTACGCACCTTTGCTACTATTTAATTTAAATACATTAATTAAATTATGTAATTGTTATTTAATATAATACACTTCAGCCAACTTCTGCTTAAAAGCGGCAACAAAACTACACATACTTATTCTTGTTAAAACGGTTGTACAACATCAGCACAGAATCAGCAGATACTGACTAGTAGCCAAACAGAACCAGACTGAATCCAGTATAGTAGCCAAACAGAACCAGACTGCAATCAGACTCAAACCAGACCAGCTGACCAGAATCAGACTGTGTTGCCAAACAGAATCAGACTGGGTTGCCAAACAGAATCAGACTGAATCCTGACTAACCCAGTCTAATCCAGTCCAGACTACGAAATCCCAGTCCATTCCCAAACAGGGGCAAAGGGACTAGGCGACGATAATGATTATCAGTGGCGGCGTGTGCTAATAAACTACATGGCATGCATCACAGTTGTTGTCCTCGACTTTGGGCTCATTTGAATCCAATCCCACGAGGAAACTGAGACGAGGGGTGTGGACTGGACTTGGTTGCCCTGTTCCTATTCCTAGTAACAACGTGGTTTGGTGCTCTAAGCTGGTCGAAGGGATAGTAGGAGTGAGTAGCTTGGGGCGTTGAAGGGTTTTTTCTTGGAAAATGATACATAGAAGAGAAACCGCTATTCTTAATGACCTAAATGGACTAAGTGATAATGATTAATAGTGGCGGCGTGTGCTAATAAACTACATTTATTTAGAGCAAAAGGATGGATTCATTACTTGTTAGCCATACGACATCTACTATTGGGATGAAAGATACAAACAGAACAAACAAACATCAAGTTCAGTAACTCAAGAGCACTACAACTCATATCGGAATGAGAGTGAGACATTTCTACATTGATTCTTCTTCCTTGAGGCTGTCTTAAGTAACTTTTCATGAAAAATTCCTTCAACCTGAGCATTGAGTAGCGGTAGAGGTGTTGGAACAAGACAGTATTATGCTCGTATATTAACTCAAACAACGTCATACAGCTGAGTAACAAGATCAATCCAAAGCAACAAGGAGATCTAGTCGTAGTTAGAGATCTCATCGCTCTCCTGAAGAGAGTTCGCAGCAAAACGCGACAGATAAAACGCCGACTAGCGGCGACAAACCAGGCAGATAAACTGCCACTGACCCTACCGAAATGAAAAACCTAAAATAATAAAGGAGAAGGCACCTTGACACCCAACACAAAGGAGAAGGCACCTTGTCATGTATATACATATATACTTTCTTAATGTAATTTAAATTTACCATACATGATCAATATAGATGACATTTGTTTTGGGCCACAAGATCACTCTGTCTTCTGCTTCACTAAGTGTGTCATCATCTGGGTGGGCATATGGCAATGGATGATGCCTCCAAGTAGCAAACACAAGCCTCGGGCTCACACGAACCGCACCATCGGGTACTGGAGTGCCATGAATCGTGTGCCCTGGAAAGTGTGGGTAAGCCTCGCCCTCTGCAACGATAAATTCTTTCAATTTTGGACGGCATGGCTTCAACCCCTACAAATTTATATAGAGTATGTTATATACATAAAACATATCATCTTAAAAAGACTAGATACTATGTCACTAAAATACTTACAGTGGACGTGCTAGGTGGTGGGTCTACATGATTACTCTCAACCACCTCTACAGGATCACTCCCAACCACCTCTATCATAGGGGAAGAGTGGCACACCACAGGTATTTTCAGAGTGACTGACTGAGATGTATGTCACTTGCTCATTGCTTCTGGGACTCTCTCATCAACTATCTCATCTACCTATACATGGCCAAAAGAAACTCTTTTTGATTCATGAATTTCCTTTCCAATAGAATTCTAAAAAAAAGAATATGTTACCTCAGCTTTTGAAATTCCTTCTTTTTGGACTACTGAATGGAAGACATATGTAGTTTTTAGCAAAGAGTTGCATAGCCACCTAGACCCATCGTGTGGTCATGCACATTCAGTGCACACCTTGCTCTTTGAGCATCGCTCATAGCCTTGTTAGTAATCACATTGAATTGGTTAGTAACAAACAAGGTCAATCGTGAATAGGTGAATTCATAAGAATGTATATTGATCAAATTGGGAGTGACACCTAATACCTTGAATTCATCAGTATTTCTCCTGGCAACAAAAGCATTCCACTCAGTCGGGTCCAGGTAGTTCCATTTTTCAAGGGCTAACTTCTTCCTCTTATCAGCATCTTGTATGTATTATCAGTTGAGAGTTATCCTATAGTTCCTTAGGACCCTCCCACAGTGTTGCATCACTTTTTTATGATGTAGGCTTTCATCCAGTTCAAATATACTCTACAAATTTTTATATATTTAATACAATATTCTAAAAAATAGAATTGTAAATAACTTTAAAAATAGAATTGTAAATAACTTTAAAATAGAATTGTAAATGATAATATCTCATACATAGTTCTTTCCATACTAAGTCTTTCTTCTCTTTAGAAATGATATGCCACAATGGTTGTGAGTAAGAACCCCAAGATATGAAACAAACGAGCTGTGGTTGACCCCAACTGGATTTCCTACATGATCAAAATCCACAACCAATTTTGATCCATTTCCCCTTTGTTGTAGTAGCTTGTTCATCATAGTGATGTCCTTGATTTTTTCAATTTTTTTGCTGCTCATCAAGTGCCACAAGGTTTTTAGGAGGTACATCATCAACCTAAAAATTGACAAAAAAACACATATAGGATATAACTTATAAATGGACATACATATAGTTAGATATGGGATATATTGTTAAACTTACATTGTGAGGCGGCACCTCACCCTCATGGTAATCATCATCATGATCAGCATACTCATGGTCAGCCATCTGAAAGTGCCATACAAAAAATAATCAAACATTTAACATGTAACATATAAAAATATTAACATTTAACATTTAAAAAATAAAAACATGCCTCTAATATTGAGATCTTTTATCAATTAACATTCCTTCAGTGTGATCTCCATGCACATATAACTCATCATTAGCTTCAATATTTGGTGTTGGAAACCCAGCTGAGAATGGACTCAAGTCATCATACTTATCATAGTAGTCTTCTTCATCTATAGAATCTTCAATGAATTGTCTTTTACCATGAAGAACAACCGTCCATTTTTCATTTGCATGATTATAGATATAAAATACTTGTTTTGCCTATGATGCCAATATGAATGGTTCACCCTTCTCACAAATCTTTTCAAAATTCACTAATGTGAAACCCAATTCATCCACTATAACTCCTTTGGTGTTATCAACCCAATTACACTTAAAGAGTAGAATTGTGAAATCTACGTAGTCAAACTCCCATATGTCTTCAATGACACCTTAATATGACATTTTAGCTTCATGTGGGCTCTTATCTTTCGCACTAGAAGAAAATAATGAAGACGCTTGAAGGGTGACCCCACTATTTTAGATGACGCTCTTATCATCTTGATGCTTCGTGTAATATGAGAACCCATTTATGTCAAACCCTTCATAAGACATAACATTCATTTTTGGTTTAAAGGTGAGGCATTTGATATTTTCAGCAATATTATTTGGTGTTTGAGATAGTTGATGTAAGACTTCATCTTCAAATCACTTAATAAATATCTTGTTATGCTCTCTAGCAAGCCACATTGAATTGGCTCGAGGATATTATTTCTTGATGAAATTGGTATGTTCCGTAATATAAACACTCACTTCATTGATGTTGTATAAAATATATAAGTGAGCTTGTTCCAACAGCTCACGACTGATTACTTTCATCTGTGATCCTAAAATCCCTTTACCAGAATACTCAATATTTTTGTCATTTATAGGATCATCATTACCACTTAGAAAATCATTGCAAAAATCCATAACCACTCTCGCCACATAACCCTCAATAATACTCCCTTGAGGTCGATAACGATTTCAAACATCACCTTTAAAAACGCTCATGTATCGTTCAAAAGAATACATCCAATGCAAGAAAATTGGTCCCAATATTTTCACTTCCCTAGTCAAGTGGGCAACAAGATGTACCATGATATCAAAGAATGAATGAGGAAAATACATCTCAAGCTGACATAGGGTAACAACCACTTCTCTTTGCAACTTATCGAGATTCTTAGGATCAATAACTTTGCTGCATAGACTGTTGAAGAAGGAACAAAGTCTGGTGATTGCAAACCTTACATGCTTCGGTAGTATAGATTGAATGTCCATGGGTAATATTTGTTGCATTCAATTGTGACAATCATGAGATTTAAGACCTATTAGCTTCAGATCTTTCATTGATACAAATCTATGAATGTTGGAAGAGTAACCCTATGGTACCTTAACATTAACCAAGCACTCACCATAAAGCTTTCTTCTCCTTTCTAGACAACGTGTAACAAGTAGGAGGTAAATATGTTCTCTGATCAATACTAATTACTTCTATTAATTGTGTCCTTATTCCCATTTCACATAGGTCTATTCTGGATTTGATCCCATCTTTAGTCTTACCTGGTATATTCAATAGAGTACCAATGATGCTATCACAGACATTTTTTTCAACATGCATGACATTGATACAATGTCTAACTGCCAACGAACTCCAATAAGGAAGATCCCAAAATATTGACTTCTTCTTGAAAAAAGATTTGTCACTTTTGTATGGGCATGGTACATTGTGATCTCTTACCAAATTCATTGACAAAGTCTTTTACTCTATCATAAACAACCTTCCCTGATATAGGTTTAGGTGTACTCTGTTCCTCATTCCATCCATTGAATGCTTTGTGCAACCGTTAGTACGGATGGAATTTTGGAAGAAACCTTCAATGACCAAGATATATAGTCTTTCCACCATGTTTTATTCGTATTGAATCAGTGTTCTCTTCACATATAGGACACTCTTTAGATCTTTTTACACTGTATCCAGACAAATTCCCTTATGTGGGAATGTTATTAATAGTGCAAAACAGCATAGTATGCAAAGGAAATGTCTCTTTCCGTTAAGCATCATAGGTCATCACACCTTCACCCCAAAGTTTCTTTAAGTCGTCAATCAGAGGTTCAAAATAAATGTCAATGAGACGATCGCTATCAAACTGACAGCCAAATTTTCATAGTAATCAGTGAAATAAGCATAAGCAGCGGATTAACAAAAATCACTAAAAATTAAAACCATTTTGCAAAGAGATCCATTTCTAGGAAACTCTTAAGAAAAGAACCAACACTTTATATACATCATGGTTCATATTGTACATCTATTGTACCATCTCATCTCGAGGATAACATATATCAGTTTCTTTGCCCAAAACATATACATAACCAATTTAAAACCTCGAGGCATACAAGACAAAATCTTAGATTGTTCATAAAACCGTTACGTACCGACTCCAAGGACCTGAGAGTACAGAGACGACACATTAGACTTCTATCTACATGACACGACAGACAGTACACTCAACCTGAGTTGTTACTATTGTCCCTATTGTTGTCATCCTTCCTCTATAGTATGATCTCTACCTCCTTGTCTGCGTCCACCTAAAAAATTATGGATCCCACGGGGTGAAATAATTGTCCCAACGACAGATATAACTCTCTGCCAAAAGTGTTATTATTACAAGTAAATAGTATAAAACTAAGCAGAGGTTCTTTTATATTAATAAGCAAGATTAATCATTGTTGATAAGTAGAATAGAACAACCTCATCTGTTAAAGTATTGCAACTATCTATGATAGAGTAGGAAATCATCTATTCACTTTATAAGGAATATGAAGAACGTGTATATTGTTTACCAATCATGCTATACCAACATCTCAAGCTTATCCTATGATAATATTATCATGGTATGATATCAGTGAATCATTCACATTACCAGTTGTTAGCCTCAGTCACTCCTGCATCCAGGTATTGGGATCTACCAATCCTTTGATTATACATCATAGGTATTGACCTCGGTCAATCCTGCATCCAGGTATTGGACTCTACCAATCATGTGATTTTGACACACTGGTATTGACCTCAGTCAATCCTGCATCCAGGTATCGGACTCTACCAATCTTGTGATTTTGACAAATAGGTATTGACCTCAATCAATCTTGGATCCAGGTATAGGACTCTACCAATCCAACAATTTTAACACATAGGTATTGACCTCAGTCAATCTTGCATCCAGGTATTGGACTCTACCAATCCTGTGATTTTGACGTATAGGTATTGACCTCAGTCAATCCTGCATCCAGGTATTAGACTCAACCAATCCTGTGATTTATTTTGAACATTGCCATCTCTTATAAAAATCTCTAAATTATGAGACTTATATAACATCTTGTCACCTCTCACTAGGCACCAACCATCTCTAGGTTTTAATACTTATATAAACATTATACTTGTTGTACAAGTATTTAACATGGCTCACAAAGCCCATTTAAATATGTATTGTATAAAACATCATAGCTCATACCTGGCTACGCTCATTATCTCATGATTCTTGCATGGTTAGCTCTTCATAATCAAAATAATAGCAAGTACATAACATCACCATGCAATACAAGAGAAATGCATCCTTCCCATTATTAGGGTTAGTGTTTCCCATTCTAACCGAATAGGGTTTCAAATCATATCATCACCCTTTATTAGGGTTAGGGCTTCCCTTTATTAACTGATGAGAGTTTCAAGATCATATCATCAAGGATCAAACCCTAATTCATACTCCAGTCATATCAGGAGTATCAATGATGTATGCTCATTACATGATTAATACACAGAGTATGAGTTTCTCTCTCATCCTTTCTAGGATAATGATTACATCATACTTTATTAAGTTGACTCAATCCTTCTCTCAAGGTACGTTGGCCTATATTTATCAAATGCATTAGACTCTTTAAATTTTAATGTACCATTTTACATAACACACTACATGTCTCACTTAATCAAGTATATGAGATTGAGATGCTTCCACCATATCGAGCATCCATATCATGATTGAGGTGTATCCTCACCACCATATCGTGTATCCATATCGGGTTACTCATCATTAGGGCTTGCATATTAGGTTACTCATCATTAGGTTTTACATATCGGGTTACTCATCATTAGGGTTTGCATATCAGGCTAGACCCTTATGCTTATTTATTTTCAAACCTTCATGGTATCGGCCTACCCTTCACCATGTAATAAGTGATAGTCTAAATAACATGTTAGTCTGAACCAACTCAAGTGTATAAACTAATAAAGGTTTGGGGTTCCAATGTATATCGGGTTTCTTATTACCATGTTTGGTTTCAACGCCATATTGGGTTAGGGTATTATATTTGACACCATATCATGTAGAAGGTGAATGCTTGACCCCATATCATTCTCAAGGTGTATGTATGTATTATTCAAATTTCCCAAGGGGTATAAACTCATCACTATATCGTGCTTCAGGTGGGCACTTATATCACTCATATTGGGTTGCTCATAGTTTAGGGTTTGTCATCTCGAGTTAGAGGTACTTAGCACCACATCGTGTATAAGGTGTGTGTTTCATCATCATATCATGCATAAGGTATATGTTTCATCATTGTATTGTGCTAGTGGTGTGTTCACATCACCATATTGGGTTAGAGATGCTTTAACCCGATCGGGTTGGACCTTGATGATGTCATCATCATCAACCTCTAGACTCTTGTTCTTATTGTTCTAGCTCATGGACAACCATCCTAAACAACTTTTAGAACTCATTGGATCATTAATTATTCAAGAGAATTCGAAATTGAAAGTATATCAACAAGTACAACATAATTGAAGGTGAATAAAACATAATTGGATTCAAGTTATATGACTCGCCTTAAGAACAACTTCAAAGCTCCAAGCTCCAAAGCTTCACGTTCCCAAGGTTGAATATGAGCTTCAAAACTCCCCTTAGGGTTAGGGCTTGAGATCCTTCTTATTCCTTATCACCATGCATGATACCCCACCACTCATGCATGATATCTCCTCACTTGTGGCTGATATCTCTTCACTATGGACGATATTACCTTGCCATGGTCAATATCACTTTGCTATGGTCGATACCAAGGCTTTATGCATGATAACTCTTCACCTATGCACAATACCAAGACACTATGCACTATATCTAAGAGAAATAGGGTGGTAACTTTTAAAAAATTTCACTAATAGGTGAAAGGAGTGGTATATATAGTTGAGATTAATGAAAAAGAGTGTATATGAGGTGTCATCATGTTAAGCTACTAGGTGCCACGTGTCCATGCATGGTTGACGCATGTACATACATGCACTCATATTTATCTTGACATGAAAAACACTCGAGGATAATCTAGAGATGAAATTTCGGCCATCACTTATCTTGTTGGATAAGATATTTCAACTCAAACACCACTTTTTTCACAACCCAATACAACTTTTCCAAGGAAGTTGTAAACCGATACACTTCACCTCCTTGAGGTGCTTAGCCCATCATGGACAAGGCCAAGAGTTCACAAATCAATATGATACTTCCTCTATGGTTCCTTGGTTGATAGGCACTCTCATATGAACTCTACAACCCAATTCAACTCAAATTAGGGTTTCACATTCAACCCTTCTTTATCTTTTCATCACCAAGAGTACCATTACTCAAATATTATTAAAACATGGTGTATCCTTCTTTCTCTCTCCTATAAATGATACATAGAGGGAGTAGGGACACTTTATAGGTGGTAATTTGCATATCAACCCTATATTTTGGGTAAATTACAATTTGTACCCAAATTGGTACACAAGGCACTAGCATTATGCAAACAAGTTCAAACTTGGTATTTTAGGCTTTCAACAAGCCACCACTTAGCATCATCTTCTCTCTTATGATGATAAAAAACTTAAGGCACTTTCAAATGTGACATATTGAAATGTAACCCCTCATCTTGGGTAAATTGCATTTTGGTCCAAAATAAAGAACATTGCTCAAACATCTTTCAAACATAACCAAACTTGAAACAGAAATTTGTCACCTGATAACAAAACACTTTAGATAATTATATTAAAGTTCTAAGTAACTTATTTAAGCCAAACAAATAGGGTTATCCCTAAACCCAGGTCAGGGATGTTATAAGTTATAAACCCCTAACAAGGATTTCATCCCAAAAATCCCAGATGAAGGGAGACAATTGTTATTCATGCATCATATCATCAAGCCTCCACATAACATCTTGATGTCATGGAGATGCCATAGAACTTTGACCAGCACAAAGTCCTTTCATACAGGGTCATCATAGAATCTTTCATACAGGACACAAACTCAATTGTCCTTTTCATTAATAACTACAGTGTCAATTCTGTGTCAGGTAACACTTTCTAAGTCAGAGAAGTATTATACATACTTTGTATAACTCAGGTGTCAAACCTCATTGGTTTGTCACCTTCTCAACTTACATCTTTATGTAATAAGATTCTTGATCTTGGGAATTTTCCATACCCCTCACTTAGTTTAGCATCTCTCCTCCAAGGAAAGATTAGAGTTACATTCTGTTACCGATTCGGGACTACAAGTCTTATCATACTTCTGTTGTGCCACTCTAATCTGTTGACACAACACTAAACTTACTTCTAACTTATACCAACCATCCCGTTAGTTGTTTATTTTCTTGTCATAAGGAGAGGCTACTTGTCAAAGAAGAACTATCTCAGAGGTGGCTCTAGATGTTATGTGTATAATCTACCTCAACAGATCTAGATAGGGATGTTATAAGGAATTATATTTTGCTTGATAAGATTTTCCCAAGATGATTATGCAATTGTTCCTTTAATTAATACATCCTTATTGGTGTTATGTTTATGCAGAGTATAAACCCCTAACATATGATATCATACTATAATATGTAACTAGACTAATCTCAAAGTTGGTCCTTCTAGGTAACCAAACATTAATCATCTCTCCAAGAGTCATGTTATCATTTTCTCATACCATTGAAAGTTCTTGGATACTAGGATTCTTTACCTTGGTATCTGTTACATATGCCACAAACACATCACATCCTCATCACTTCCATCTCTTTGTTGTTATTACCAAAGCCAAACATATAATAGGACATTTCTTTCATCTTGGGACATTACTTATCACATATACTTTGTCTTGGAACCAAAATCCAAGACTAGCTGATACTTTTCAAAGTACCCATATATAGATTACTTCTAATCCATGCACATCAAGTGTCATAAGACTTACTTGATTGTCATGTCCCTGAAAGGAAATATCGCAAGGAAACATAGTCCTTTATATCGCCCCATCATTATCTAGGGTTGTTTATCAAAGAAAATAGATTATCACCTTCTTTGAGTATTGCATGAACTTTCAACTATTCATTTGTCATTCAATCTTGTTTCCTCTTAGGTTCCTTGCCATCATCATAGGAATTATAAAGATGATTACATGTCATCGTCCCTTTCTTTGTTATTGTCGAGTATATTCATGAATATTTTCTGATTTTATCTATATTCACATCATGTAGATTTTTATTCTTCACATATTCAAGAATATGCATGTCGAGTTAAACTCATTTCACCATTCAACAAATCCTAACACTGAATGGATCTATGGTCTGGGAAAATACATGATAAGATTCCACTTGATTAATTAGGTGTATTACAACATCTTTTATCATCAATCAAGTTACAAGTAAGAATTATAACATATGCTACAAAGAAAGGTGTAATACATTTATCAAGTACTTTTATAATCTTTGGAACACATTGAATGCATAACACTTGGGATCTCAGTCCCTTATCACATTACTAGAAATTCTCATCCCTTAACATCATCATCATCATGATTGCTAGATCTGGGTATTCAAACCCTTAGTTCATCACTGAACATTGTTACCTCTTATCAAGTAATTATTACCTCTAGGTCCTCGGACCCAGGTATACATAATACTAAACATCTTCTTTTGTTTATAAGTTGATTTGTGATTAACTCAGATTCCATCGTATAACAATTAGGATGTGGTAGAAATATTTGTACTACATCTCCTACTTCATTATGTTCTTTAGATTGTCTCAAAATGACTACTTGATCAGAGTAATAAGAAAGATAGCAATCTAAGAGTCTCATACTTAACTTGCCTTCAATAGTTGAATACCTAGCCAGGGTATACAAGTACTGAGATTAGGTAGTATGCACCTTATTTTATATCATATACTTTACTTTTCATATCATCCATATCATAGGACTTAGTATCTCTGGATTTCTCTAGGCATCTCTTTTACACCTCATCCCCTTTTATACAGACACAAGCAATTATAAAACATTTTAAAGACTATTGTACAGAATATAAGTTCTTATCCTTTTTATCTCTTCCTTGTGTCCTCATAGGACTAATCAAAGGAAGCTCAACAACAACTACCTTTCTTATAATTAGTAGGTAGAGAGAAGAAAAGGAAAGATAATTCAGAATGAAAAGTTCTATCTGACATGTTACATATTACGGGTTATCTAGTGTCTTGGCTGACTCAACGCATGGTGTATAGTTGTCATCTGTTGTCACCTTTGTCCTCTACTGCTAGAAGTAGATGGACCAATCTGTGACACTTATCTTCATCCTCGTCCTTATGCTCCACTAAATTGTGGTCCTTGTGAGTTTTGTAGATTATGCCTTGACTGTTGGGTCACCTCATTATTTCTTCTTGGACAATGCCACCTCAGATGTCCTATATGTCCACATTTATGGCAAGCTCGAATCCCACATTGTGTTCTAGACAAGATCCTTGTTGATATTAAAGGTACACTTGGAGTTCCTGGAGGTATACTCCAACCTTGGTCCTTACTTGGTGACCACTGCATTGGTGTACTATATTGTTTTTGAACTGGTGGGATCAAAAACTATGGTTGTTTAGTACCACCAAACAACTATTCATGTGACTGTGTAGACCTCCTTTTGAGGTTTGCCTCATGTTTCTTTGTCACATGCCTTTCTATCCTCTAGATAGATTCTATGAATGTGGTGAATCTCTCTCTATTTTCTAACACAGTTGTCAAGATAGACACCTCAGCATTCAGTCCTTTCTCAAAACATCAGATCCTATCCTACTCAGTAGCATCCATTTGAGGACAAAACTGTAGAAGTTCCATGAATCTAGCCTCATATTCATTAATTGACATGGTTCCTTGCCAAACCTTATCAAACTGTGAGATCTTTTCGCCTAAGTATGTTTGTGGGAAATAATATTGATGAATTCTTGATGAAATTACTCCCAACCAACCTCTTCATCATTCCTTTTTACCTCTTCTATGGCCCTCCAGTGGCCAACACTACCCTTCAAAAGGTATACAACATGTTTGACTTTGTCAGCATTTGGGATAGTAAGGATCTTGAAAGCCTTTTCTAACTCAGTGGGCCACATATCAGCATCTATTGGGTCAGTTATTCCAGCATATTCTATAGCTCCTACACAGCTTAGCCATTCAAAAGTCTTACCATACCCATGTCCCTCATTGGGAACTGGTGTCCTAGGTGTTGGTGTTGGCATCAGGTCTGCCATATGCATTATTGTGGTCATGAATTGCTTAAAAAGAGTATGAAAGGCTGGGTTTTCTATCATGGCTTCAACAAAATGGGGATTCTCAGGTATTGATTTCTCTCTTGTCTGATCCCTTGCACCTCCTACTGGTGCAAAAACATTGCTCTCAGGAACGTGTTTTTCATATTTTCCAGACATATTTAAGCTTTACCCCTACTTCTGCATAAGTAGAAGTCACTATATGATATACTGGAGTACACTAGAATAGACTCAACACCTTAGTCTTATGTCTCTGTTGACTCAGTGAACCTTAGGCTCTAATACCAAAACTTGAGACGACCACTATCAAACTGACAGCCAAATTATCATAGTAATTATGTGGAATAAACATAAACAATGGATTAACAAAAATCACTGAAAATTAAAACCATTTTGCAAAGAGATCTATTTCCAGGAAACTCTTAAGAAAAGAACCAACTCTTTATATACATCATGGTTCATATTGTACATCCATTGTACCATCTCATCTCGAGGATAACATATATCAGTTGCTTTGCCCAAAACATATACATAAGCAACTTAAAACCTTGAGGCATACAAGCCAAAATCTTAGATCGTTCATAAAACTATTATGTACTGACTCCAAGGACCTGAGAGTACAGAGACGACACATAGGACTTCTATCTACAAGACACAACAGACAGTACACTCAACCTGAGATGTTACTATTGTCCCTATTGTTGTTGTCCTTCCTTTATAGTATGATCTCTACCTCCTCATCCAAGTCCACCTAAAACAAATTCTGGATCCCATGGGGTTAGAAAATTGTCCCAGCAAGAGATATAACTCTCTGCCAAAAGTGTTATTATTACAGGTAAACAGTATAAAACTAAGCAAAGTTTCTTTTATATTAATAAGCAAGATTAATCACTATTGATAAGAAAAATTGAACAATCTCATCTGTTAAAGTGTTGCAGTTGTCTATGATAGAGTAGGAAATCATATGTTCACTTTATAAGGAATATGAAGAATGTGTATATTGTTTACCAATCATGCTATACCAATATCTCAAGATTATCCTGTGATAATATTATCATGGTATGATATCAATGAATCATTCACATTACCAGTTGTTAGCCTCAGTCATTCCTGCATCCATATATTGGGTTCTACCAATCCTGTGATTATACATCATAGGTATTGACCTCAGTCAATCCTGCATCTAGGTATTGGACTCTACCAATCCCATGATTTTGACACATAGGTATTGACCTCAGTCAATCATGCATCCAGGTATTGGACTCTACCAATCCAGTGATTTTGACACGTAGGTATTGACCTCAGTCAATCCTACATCCAAGTATTAGACTCTACCAATCCTTTGATTTTGACACATAGGTATTGACCTCAGTCAATCCTGCATCCACGTATTGGGCTCTACCAATCCTGTGATTTTGACACATAGGTATTGACCTCAGTCAATCCTGCATCTAGGTATTGGACTCTACCAATTTTATGATTTATTTTGAACATTGCCATCTCTTATAACAATCTCTAAATCATGATACTTATATAAACATATTTTCACCTCTCACTAGGCAACAACCATCTCTAGGTCTTAATACCAATATAAACATTATACTTGTTGCACAAGTATTTAACATGGCTCACAAGGCCCATTTAAATCTGTATTGTATGAAACATCATAGCTCATACCTGGCTATGCTCGTTATATCATGATTCCTACATGGTTAGCTCCTCATAATAAAATAATAGCAAGTGCATAACATCACCATGCAATACAAGAGAAATGCATCCTTCCCATTATTAGGGTTAGAGTTTCTCATTCTAACCGATTAGGGTTTGAAATCATATTGTCACCCTTCAATAGGGTTAGGGTTTCCCTTTATTACCTTATTAGAGTTTCAAGATCATATCATCAAGGATCAAACCCTAATTCATACTCCAGTCATATCAAGAGTATCAATGTATTCTCATTATATAATTAATACATAGAGTATGAGTTTTTTCTCTCATCCTTTCTAGGATAATGATTACATCATACTTTATTAAGTTGGCTCAATCCTTCTCTCAAGGTATGTTGGCCTATATTTATCAAATGCATTAGACTCTTTACATTTTAATGTACCATTTGACATAACACACTACATTTCTCACTCAGTCAAGTATATGGGATTGAGATGCTTCCACCATATCGAGCATCCATATTGTGATTGAGGTGTATCCTCACCACCATATCGTGCATCCATATCGGGTTACTCATCATTAGGGTTTGCATATCGGGTTACTCACCATTAGGGTTTGCATATTGGCTTACTCATCCTTAGGGTTTGCACATCGGGCTAGACCCTTATGCTTATTTATTTTCAAACCTTCATGGTATCAGCCTACCCTTCACCATGTAATAAGTGATAGGATAAATAACATGTTAGTCTAAATCAACTCAAGTGTATAGACCAATAAAGGTTTGGGGTTCCAATGTATATCGGGTTTCTTATTACCATGTTGGGTTTCAACACCATATCGGGTTAGGGTATTATATTTGACACCATATCATGTAGAAGGTGAATGCGTGACCCCATATCATGCTCAAGGTGTCTGTATGTATTACTCATATCGCCCAAGGGGTATAAACTAACCACTATATCGTGCTTGAGGTGGGCACTTAGATCACTCATATCAGGTTGCTCATAATTTAGGGTTTGTCATCTTGGGTTAGAGGAACTTAGCACCATATCATGCATAAGGTGTGTGTTTCATGATCATATCATGCATAAGGTATATGCTTCATCATTGTATCGTGCTAGTGGTGTGTTCACATCACCATATTGGGTTAGAGATGCTTTAACCCGATATCGGGTTGGACCTTGATGATGTCATCATCATCAACCTCTAGACTCTTGTTCTTACTATTCTAGCTCATGGAAAACCATCCTAAACAACTTTTAGAACTCATTGGATCATCAATTATTCAAGAGAATTAGAAATTGAAAGTAGATCAACAAGTACAACATAATTGAAGGTGAATAATAACATAATTGGGTTCAAGTTATATAACCCGCCTTAAGAACAACTTCAAAGGTCCAAGCTCCAAAGCTTCATGTACCCAAGGTTGAAGATGATCTTCAAAACTCCCCTTAGGGTTAAGGCTTGAGATCCTTCTTGTTCCTTAGCACCATGCATGATACCCCATCACTCATGCATGATATCTCCTCACTTGTGGCAGATATCTCTTCACTATGGCCGATATCACCTTGCTATGGTCGATATCACTTTGATATGGCCGATACCAAGGCTCTATGCACGAGACCTCTTCACCTATGCATGATACCAAGACACTATGCATGATATCTAAGAGAAAGAGGGTGGTAACGTTCAAAAACATTCACTAATAGGTGAAAGGAGTGGTATATATAGTTGAGGTTCATGAAAAAGAGTGTATATGAGGTGTCATCATTTGAAGCTACTAGGTGCCATGTGTCCATGCATGGTTGACATGTGTAAATGCATGCATTCATATTTGTCATGACATGAAAAACACTTGAGAATAATTTATAAATAAAATTTTGGCCATCACTTATCTTGTTGGATAAGATATTTCAACTTAATCACCACTCTATTCACAACCTGATACAACTTTTCCAAGGAAGTTGTAAACTGATACACTTCACCTCCGTGAGGTTCTTAGCCCATCATGGATAGGGCCAAGCGTCATAAACCGATATGAGACTACCTCTATGGCTTCTTGGCTGATAGGCACTCTCATATGAACTCTACAACCTGATTCCACTCAAATTAGGGTTTCACATTCAACCCTTCTTGATCTTTTCATCACACAGAGTACCATTACTCAAATATGATTCAAACATGGTGTCTCCTTCTTTATCTCTCCTATAAATGATACATAGAGGGAGTATGGACACTTTATAAGTGGTAATTTGCATATCAACCCTATATTTTGGGTAAATTACAATTTGTACCAAAATTGGTACACAAGGCACTAGCATTATTCAAACAAGTTCAAGCTTAGAATTTTAGGCTTTCCACAAGCCACGACTTAGCATAATTATCTCTCTTATGTTTCTAAACACTTAAAGCACGTTCAACATGTGTCATATTGCAATGTAACCCCTCATCTTGGGTAAATTGCATTTTGGTCCAAAACAAGAGAACATTTCTCAAACATCTTTCAAACTGAACCAAACTTGAAACATAAATTTGTCACTTGATAACAAAACACTTTAGAGAATTATATTATCTCTAAGTAACTTATTTAAGCCAAACAAATAGGGTTAGCCCTAAACCCAGGTTAGGGATGTTACATTCGATATCATTTCCAGGTTGTTTAGGACCCGATATCAACAACGATAGCATATTGTACTTATTTTTCATACACAACTAGGGAGGAAGATTGTATATAACAAGCATAATAGGCCACGTGCTATGTTGGCTTCTCAATATCCCATATGGATTCATCCCATCGGTACAAAGCCCAAGTCTTAGATTCCTGACTTCTTCACCAAATTTAGGGTACAATAAATCAATCTTCTTCCACTATGAGGAATTAGACGCATATCGTAGGATCCCATCATTATTTTTCTTAACCTCTGCATGCCACCTCAAATTCTTCACATCTATCAGATTGACAAACAAGTGTTGAAACAATGGTATTATAAGTAGATACCACATCACCTTGGCAGGAGAACCAGTTTTTGACTTCCCCAAAATCATCATTTTATACCTTGATGCCTCACATTTTGGAAAATCTTTCAAATATACATAGTCCTATTGAAATAATACGCAATCATTTGGGCATGTATGTGTCTTCTTAGCCTCCATTCCGATTGGGCACAATAATTTCTTTAACTCGTATGTTGAGATTGGAAGCTCGTTTCCTTTAGGAAGAATTTCTTTCAACAAAGACAACAATGATGTGAAGCTTTTGTCGCTCCATCTAATGTTAGAATTCAGCTTATACAATCTCAACACAGCGCTAAGCTTCGTAAACTTAGTGCAACCTATGTATAATGGTCTCTCAGCTTTGTGCACAATGTTCCTAAACATGGGAGGTGGATTGGTGTGCTCTACCCCACAACTATCCAACATCTCATCAATGATGTCTATTGGAACCGGTTCGTTCACATCTAAATCATCGGAGGCAATTTCTTCTTCCACACAAGCACTGCTATCGACATCTACTAATTTCAAGTTTGAAATCTCTCCATGCCGGTACCATTATGTATAGCCTTTTACAATCTCATTGCACATGACATGACTTTTGATTTCATCACTAGTGTTGACTTTCAAGTTGTTACCGTAATGCCTACATGGACAATAGAACCTATCTCTAGACTATTTCCTATGATCCTCTGTAAATCTAATAAATTGATCAAGACCAGTAATAAACTATGGGGTGTAGTGATTTGGAATGGACATCCATGATCTATCTATTCTATGATCAAAGAGAAAATAAGTATATATTGGGGTTTAGGGATTACATATTAAGTTAAGGATTAGATAAAATATTATTAGGGTTTTATTGTTTTAGATTTAGGGATAAAGATTTAAAGATTAGGTTTTAGTGTTAAAATATTAGGGTTTAGGGTTAAAAGATTAGATTCTAGGGTCTTATATATATAATGAATGTGTACCACCTATCCCATTCTAGAACACCTAATCTCACTAATAAGTGTATAATGTGTATTGGGTTTTCAAGAAAATTTTGGCAGCATTTCCCCGTTGTTCTCCAAGTACACTGATGTGCATGGGAAAATGCCCACCGACATATGTACTTAGAGAAAAAATGGGGAAGTGGTGACCAAACATCATAAAAACCAAATATACATTATACACTTACATCCTAAGTGAGATTATGTGTTCAAGAACAGTCCCAAACCGGGGATTATCCAAGATTTACTCCTAATGAGTAAATCTCAGACGGGTTTATAGGACAATAAAATACATGTGTTGTCATTCCTATACCAATGATCCTAGTTCATATTCTAGGTTGATTTACACTAGCAACATCTGGTAGTCTTAATCATACCCTAGTCTAGGTACCATATTCTATAACATTGATTTCAGCATCTCAAATATACATGCATGTTCATCATCAAGAATGTCATTACACATAAATGTAGGTATCCTATCATTCATAAATGATTTCAAAATTTCAAACTAGCTCATGCATTATCATCATCGATCTACATCATACAATATGGATTCATGTAGATGTTAGGGTGACACATCATTACCAAATCAAAGATCTAACATTAGGATTTTAATATCTTAGATGGATTGATCACAAGATTTGATCAATATAGTTAATACAAGTATATATCATCACAATATTAGGTCTCAAATATAGAAACATGCATATTAGGTCACATTTCATTGCTATCAATTTAACATATAGTTCAAGATATGTAACCAACCTAGCAGTAGGAGAAGTAGAGGCTTCGGCAACCTCAGGCTGGAGCTCCAGCGGCACAGTAGCTCCTCAAGGCATCTCCTCAGGCAACCTTCATAGTTGCGACATCCTTAAAAGTGGCGGCAGCTGGCTGCTGGAGGAAGAGGCCTAGATGGCAGTTGGAGGAAGCGGACCAGTGGTGGCGGATGGAAGAAGAGGACCAGCGACGGCAAAGAAGGCAGACCGGCGGCGGCAGAGAAGGTAGAGCAGCTGGACCAGGTGGAGCTAAGAAAATGGACAATGGTGGCAGAGAAGACAGCAGCGACGGTGGCTCTAGCTAGAGGAAGAGTAGCAGCGGTAGCGACGCTCAGTCAGTTGGAGCTAAGTAGCGGCAGAGGAAGAGCAATTCATTCGACATACCTAGCTAAATCACAGTGAAATAGAGAAGAGGAAGATTTTGTTTTGCCTGGGTGGTATTAAGTTTACTTTGTTCATCAGTTATTTGTAAAAATAGATGCCTAATACCAATATGTGTCGGTCACATGTGAAAAACTAACAACTAAGTGCAGTTTTAAACAAAAAATTGCACCCAGTTAGGGTTTTAATTGTCAGTTTCTAGGTACACAACCGGCGTCTATTAACAAATCACAACAAAAAAAATTGTTACCATAGTTGTCGGTTGCCTAACAAAAATCGACGCTGAAGAAGCACATTGGGGGGGGGATATTTTCATGGGGACAATGTGCAAAAACACCTAGTCATAGGTTCATTGATAAAAATTGATGAATAATAAGGGAATAAATTTTGTTTTGTAAAGGGTGATTAGTCGTCGGTTGTTGACGAAGAATCGACAACTAATTAGGGACAAAAAATTTCACGGGACCATGGTGCAAAATCTTTGTCGTCAGTTTTCGCACAACTGACACCATATTGAAGATTTTGGAGGCAAATTGTTTTCCTTAGAAAATTATATTTCTCGGCTTAATTTTAGACGTCGGTTTTTTGGCAAACAAACTGACGTTAGAGTAAAAGCGGTACACGTGTCTTTTGTAAATCAGCCAGACTTCACATATTGGTGGTTGTTGTAGTATTTAGCTGACATCGTTGATTTATGGTGTCGGTTTTTTATGTGTAGCCAACGCCATCAAATGTGATGTTATATATCATTTTTGTACTAGTGTAATGACACCATTCAATTTAGAGCTTTTAATTTAAAAAATAAATAAAAAAGGTGAAAACGCCAAATGTTTCTACACAGGGGTGAAAGCGCCAACCTATTTGGTGTTTTCACCTTTTCTTTAATTTTTATAAATTAATTGAAAACTTCAAATCAAATGGTGTTTTCACTTGGAAAGCACCCAATCAGGTGGCCTTTTTCCCTCCAAAGTAGGCTATTCTGCAAAATATTTTCACAGAGGTGATATACCCAAAAATATATTTATCAAAATATGCCATTTTGGTTTTTTTTTCCTTATATCAAACCATGATGTTTTGAAAGAAGAAAGTGCTATAAGTGGAGTATTGGCATGTCAACATGTTCTACCTACAGTTGTAACAGGATATGACATAATCGTGATAGCAGTTGTAAAACTCTACCTCTACCATAGCTAGGTGAGTGCTGTTATTGGTTCTAGATCCTCTGGTCGAATGTTGCCTATCTATTATGAGACTGTTGTTGATTCCATAGTGTCAAATACCTCAGCTTAGTGAAATTTCCAAATTATTTGCTACAAGTTTGAGTTTATCTCTTCCTTTACTCTAAATCATGGAACATTTTTTGCCATCTCAACCCACCTCACTAACTCCATATAGGATGAAAACTTTTCCATCGACTCCATTTTTGACATCAATATTGTAACTCCCTTCCTTGAAGCATGTAATCCTCTTGTCATCTATAGGTGCAAGTTGAGGAAAAATTTCAAGAGGTCCATAAGCGGTAACTCATACTCATTAACCAACATCATCTTCTAATGCGGGTTATCAAATAGTATGATTTTCTCTCGTAGATAAGATTGGGGAAAGTGCATGCCCTAAAACTCCTTGTTGAACACCACCTATGTGATCATCTCTCGTAAACTCTTATCCTCATTCATGATCTACTAGTGGTTAGTGCTTCCCTTCCAGAGATGGATCACATGCTTGACCTTCTTCTCCTCTATAACATCCTACACCCAAGTTAATTGTAAACCCTAGATTAGTTGTCTTTCTTTGCATAATCTCTTCTCATCCAAATTAATCCAAAACCCTAATAAGATGGTTTGGTTAAGTGATAACGTCTAACTCTAATTTATTTATATATGAAGATTTGAATGTACTAAGTAAGTGAAACCCTAGTTGTGGGAAAGAATCTTAACATAGAGGTGATGTGAATAGTTAACCATGGGTTTGCTTAGTATATGCTATGATTGACCATAGTGAGGCTGCATTGATATAATTGTGAACTTGTGTTCTTGATTGTATGCTTTGAATACACACTTAACCATAGATGATCATATGTGATCCTTAGTTACATTAAAGAGAACATATATTACGTGATATGCATTCTCAACTTTTGTGCGTTGTGTGATAACTTAGAACTTTTAAATGGTATACAAGTATCAATAATCAAATGGGTTGAGCATACTAATTTATCAAAGTTAAGTAGCTTGCAAATGAGTTGTGCATGTACACCTTGTAAATTTGGTTGAGTGTTTGTAGCTTTGTGATAAGGAATTGTTTAAGTTGGTCCTAAATCCCTATGTTTGTTTAGCCAAGAGTGATTTTTTTGTTGTTGTGCACTTTCTTGGATTTTGGGCTTTATGCATCTTGAATTTTGATGGTTTTTCTGAACCCCGACGGAGTTTGATGAAAGTTGAACTCACCCAAAGTGGAATGAATTTAGGTAAAGTTCCTTGATTTATAAAGAGTTCAAGTGTGCTTGAAAATGGACGAAATTTAAGCTAATTTAGCTAAGTTTAACCCAACTTGAGATTTATAATTTCCTTAGATTGATTTGATGTTTTGAATGTTGTTTGAGGTTTTGCCATGAACTCATCCCAAATTGTTGGAATTTTGGATAAGTTGGAAGGCCCACATCACTAATTGTTTTCCTTATCACTTTCTAATATCTCTTACCTGATGTGATCCAATTTGGTTATGAATCTAGGTCAAACTTGTGAATTTGGGATCATTTGATGTTTTGACCACATGGATATATAAACGATCCCCAATCTGTATTTCATCATTTCACATCACACATTTCTATATTCTCACATCCAAACTTTTGGTTTGATGATTTTTGGTGATCTGAGGTAATCGAAGAAAAAGCTTGGTTGATTATCATATATTCTTGGATAGAAGTATTGATTCTTATTCCTCTATTTCAATATCAGGTAATGTCACATTTTTTGAAATTTTCCTTGTCATTTTTGTTCTCAATCCCTTTTTGCATATCATTCTTAGAGCATGAACCTTGTTTAAAGCTTTGTTCTTATTTCCTTTTCTTCAAACCTTGTTTTTCAAGGCTTGGAAGACTGACTCAAGGTGTTTTCTAGATACATCTGTAACATACTAGATCTCAGACCCTACCCTAGAAGTTTACATTTTAGACTTAGCCAAACAAGGTTGAAGGTTAGACCTAAATAAATGTTTAGTATAACCCCAATGATCTAATGCATGTATAGATCACCTTAATGTAACCTAATGCTCTAACATCAATCTTAGGTTTATAATGGATATATAAAATGTGTCGCATAACTCATTTTGGTGGTAATATGAAGATAAGAAACTTAATTGGATGAATCATTTAGATAATGGGTCGTTAATGGGCCATATGACATATATCATAAAAATAAGTCTCAAAAGTGGAAACAAACTTCAAATTCGAATTTTACATATCAAAATTATCCTACATGTCAAATTTCATCTAATTTGGACCACCTTGAAATATTAGGATAAGTTTAAGAGACAAAAAATGAGTAAAAGGCATAAGTAATGAATAATATGATTATATACTTCAAAATATGGAAATAATGTCAAATTTGTATTCAACACATCAAAGATAACATGTGGATGAAGTTTCATCAAATTTGTATGTTGTTTGTGCAAGTTATGCAATTTTAGGTACATTTTGGACTTTTCTACAATTTACCCAATTGAGAGATTTTCTTTACAAATTTTCACATGCATTATAATCATTATATATTCCCTTACCATTCTCGAGTTTTGAACCATAGAGCACCTAGTTGCACCTTGGTTTGAAGGTGTTTCTTTTCAAGGGCATTTTAGGGATTACTCTCTTTATAAATGAGCTTATCGTTAGAAGCTATCAACCAAGGGGATTATTTCTTTGATTGGAGGTCGGTTGTAATGGCTTATAAGTGTCCATAAACTGACATTTGATATTCAATAAGCCTCTATGATCTATCCTTTTGCATGGCCATGAAATCCCTAGGCTAAGGACACATGGAAAGCTCCATGGACACCTCATGCTTGACTTCTTCCTTATCCATAAAGGTTTGCATGTCCATAGGCACCCTTAGCATTGGACACATGGAAAATAACTTGACACCTTGTTCTTGACTTCTTTCTTATCCATAAAGGCTTGCATGTCCATGGTCACTGTAACGACCCCGCCTCCCGGTAACCCCCAATTAAGGGAGACCCGAAGGTCAGAGTCGTTATCCCAATTAACAGGATCAAAGGTTAGACAAATAATCAGTAATAATTATAAAATTCTACCAAACTATACTGAAAGCTAGAATAAAATAAAACTTTACATACCCTTTTCAAAAACTTGGATATCTAATCTCTATCCACATCTGGACTCTTCTCTGACTAATCCTCCTTACACTTTATTTCTTAATTTCACAATATGCCAATTTACTGTTTGTCCTTTTCAATATGTACCTAAAACACCGACAAACAAAATGTCGGTCAGTATATAGGAATATGTCAGTATGTGGGGACAACCAAAATTTCACAGATATGGCTAACAATCTAAATGTCACAATCAAGTTAATTAACAATCCAAATTACGCTTTCAGTATGACATTCTCCACCGCTTTTGCCCTAACCCTGGCATACCCACCTTAGGGTTTCTCTTTTGCCAATGACTGAAGGCCACCTTCTCAATCCCGAGCTTGGTGCCTGGGGTCACCTCTCATAGTGCCCATTAGTCATTCTATAAAGACCACCTTCTCAATCCCGAGCTTGGTGTCTGGGGTCACCACTCATGGTGCCCATTGGTCTTCCCTCTTGGGCTTGACCTTTTGGCATCATCCATCAGGGTGGCATGTAGGTGTGAGAATACACACTTTTATTATTATTGTGATAATCATAGTGACTTTATGATTTGCAAGTATGAACATCCAAACTGATAGGTTGCATTCAATTCAATGAATCATTCGGAAAATATTCGGGAAACTAATGCGATTAACCATAATTAACCACATACCTGTCAGGATGATTTGAGACAGAATTAATCCAATCAATGCAAGAAATCCAATAGGCAAGCAAAGAGATCTTGAAATATGCATAGAATTTCCTATCATTGATCATGCCATCAAGATCTATTAAACCTAGCTCGCTTCCTAGGGTTTCTAGTCCACTTTTAGGGTTTCCTTTGTAATTAGGGTTTCACTTCATTTTTACTATTTAAACCCTAATTTTATACAATTACTCACAAACCCTAATTATCTCATCTACTCTTAACGAAAGATATCAAGGTTTCCTTTTAACAAAATATAACCCTAATTTTGGATAAAAGGCACAATTAAAAGTCCATTAATTCTATTATGCCTCTTTTACAAAAATCTACCATTTTTATCCTTTTTAATTCATAAAAAATCATTAGGCCCAATTATCATCTTTGGTTCCTTTCAGATTAACAATTCTTAGTTCATCATGGTCTAATTCACATATGAACTCTATTTATCATTAATTCCACCTTTATCCATTAGAAAACCCTAATTACCATATTAAGGGTATTTATCCACAATTAGGAACTTTTATACTCGAATTAGCTTAGAACTGTCATATCTCAGCTTATTCATGAATTTGAACAATTAGAGTCATTAAGAGTCATAACTACCAACATTAGGGTTTCAAGGCCCATTAAAGCTCATTTATGTACATGAAACTCTAAATTAAACCAATTACGTGCAAAGTTCATCCTTTTTGTTTTTAATGTACCCTTTATAATTAACATGTTAATACCAACTTTAATCATCCATAAAACCCTTCTAAATACATTAATCATCTCAAAATAGGGTTTCTTAATCATTAATACATTAAATTTGATAACTTCCATTACTTTTCGAATTTCAAGAGGAATTAGCTTCTAAAACTATTTTTATTGGATTCCTCTCATTTTTCTGAGCAACTTTCATATTTTATATGCATTCATCTGAGCTACCAATAAAAAAATACAATTTTTGCAATAAAAACTTACTTGGACCAATCAGAGGCTGACACGTCGGCCAACTCATGCAATGTAGCTCGTTGGTTTGGAAATATAACTGAATTACGGTTATACCCTCACGTAAGCTGCTGGCCCTTCAGTCCGCAGAGGGGTAAAATCGTCCAACTCCACCTGCGCTTCTTCTTCCTCGTAAAAACCTAATGTTGCCGCCTGCAGTGGCTCGGGGGAGGGTTTCCTCCCTCCATCCTTGGCTCCTCGGCACCCATAAAGGTCCCACTGACTCTGCCGCCCTCCGCCACACCTATAGAGGTCTCAAAACATGGTCGAGGTGGCATGGACTGGGTTCGATAGTCTGTCACTCACGATGGTCCTATGCAGCCGAGTTGCAGCTGCTGCGCCTACATTAGGGCACGGCCACGATGGCGAAGTTGCTTCCTGGTATCATGAAGCATCAGGCTTCCCTCACAATTTCCTTTTGCCGCCTCGTGGCTTCATGATCACGCTGCTTCTTTTTAGTTAGGGTTTTTGGATTGGTGCATGGTTGGAGATGAGTGGGAGACAAGGCAACTCAAGGCTATTGGGTTCGTCCCTTATATAGGGATAGATAGCAACTCCCTAGGGTGCTTGCCCACGAAGAAACAAGGCCCCTTCTCAAAAAGGAAACCTACTTTCCTTAATCAAGTATAAGATTTCTCTTTTTAAATAATTCATTGATTAACTATGATCCTTGGCTATTAAGGATGTCGAAAATTATTTCTTTTATCTTCTTATTCTTGGCTTTTAATTCATTGGCCATGAAAATTATATTTTCCTTTAGTAGAAAATACCTCCATTTAACAATACCACAATATCCATTAATTATGTATCACATTATCCTCTTGTTTTGTATTATTGGTATTTTCTCTTTATTTTCTCCATTGGGGCTCCTTGTACCCCAAGAAACTCTAATATTTTGAAATCCTTTTTAGTGGATACTCATTATCCTTTTAGATGCATCTATATCCATTATTTCTCATTATCTTATTTATTTCTTTATTAAAATATCTTTTTTTGAGGATTTATCTTCATCTCTGTTTTTATTTTCCTTATTGGAATTCCTTTTGACATTAGGAACCTTATGGATACGAAAATCCACCAAAGATAACTCAATTATACCTCTTTCCACCTATTTCCCACATTTTATCATTGTTTTTCAATTTCTTTCTTAATAAAGAAATATTTAATTGATCTTTTCTTTTCTTATTGCATTATTTTTGCAACTTTTGACTCCTTGGAACCTAAGGAACCCAAGAGGCACGAAATTCAACTTTGGATAACATTCCTTTGCCTTCTAGAGGTTTCTACGTCTTTCTTTTTTTCCATTTTCTTATTTACTCCTTTAATAATGGAGTCTCCTTTGTCTTTTCCTTGTTATTGGGCCCAATAGCCAATAAATCCCACAAAACAACCAACAAGGCTGTTGTAAACAAAATCCATTTATTCAAAACAAATCATATCATTATTTGTTCAAATATCTTTAATAGGAGAAATTACATTTCTCACCAAAAGAACCCAAAAATTGGGGTTGTAACATTCACCCTTATACATGACACATGGAAAGTCTCATAGACACCTCATCCTTGACCTCTTTCTTTATATAGCCATATCTACCCCTTCCCAATTCCAATTTGAAAACTCTTGCTCTCCTTTATTTCCTTTATCTTAGAGCATCATTCCTACTCTATTTTTCCACGAAGGTGTTGTCCCAAGGTAAAAGGAGGTGCCTACCTTGGTGAAGAAGGCTCCTAGGGTTCCAAATTACTCTATTTAGGATTTCTTAAGCTCCTCCTTGGTTATTTTGACCAAATCTAGTAAGTTTTCTCCTTTTCTTCCCTATTTTCATGTTGTTAGTCTTCCTTCCACCTTCCTCCAGGTCGGAACCATGGTCTTCCATGGTGAAACCCCATCTAGATCCCATAAACACCTCATCTCCGTGTTATTTTGTTAGAGTTTCTCACCTCTAATGTGGAGAAGGTGCTTCTTTCTCAAGATAGGAGCTTTGTTGGAGAAACCAACCTTTCTAAGCTTGGGAACCTTACTTATTAGACATGTCCACCTTCCCTAGAGGTTCTTTGGAGGCCTAGTCTTGACTTGGACTGTTAAGACTCTGAAGTTGAGGTATGATGTATCCCCTATTCTTCTATGTTGAGCAATTCACCTATGCTTATTCATTCTCTTTGTCCTATGGACATTAGTCTATACACAATGTATTTTCTTTTGAAAATCATGGTTCATGTGAACTACCTTATTTTATATTTATCGTGTGATCATGGATATTCTTTTTAACTCTTATCTTATGCTTTGTTCATGATGGAACTCTAAAAGATGACATGTGATGTCTTTTGCCCACTTATGAGGTGGATGTATATGTTGGTCACTTATGTGGTGGATAGTTTATATATTCTGACTATACTTTCTACTTGCCTCTACATTTAACATTCTATGTGATTCAGTAGCACTAGAGTAGTGTAATTGCATTGGTTTTTATGGCAGATGTGTTATTTCCTGTCGAGCAGATGTGATATTTTGGGATGGAAAGGAACCTCATACCCAGGGCAAGATGTGTGATTCTTGGCCCATGTTTTATATATTTGGGAGATTGGAAGTATTCCTTTCTCTATCAGGTTTCAAGTTTATGAGACTTGGCCACCTTTGTGTTTATATTGTTCTAGGGCTATGTTTATCTCACATGCATGTAGGTTGATGATATGGGGTGTGTACCCTAATTCTTTACATATTCTTGTGTGGCACAATCTTTATGTTTTATTAATGGCAAGTATTCTTTTGTTATCATATGATTTCAATTGTTTTTCTCTTAATACCCATTTGGGTGGTCCTTATCCTTTCTATAGGAAGCCTTTTATATTTGATGTCCTTTATTCCATATATTGCTCAATTTCCTATTTAGTATGCACGTACCGGCCTTTATTGATGCCATCTATTTTCTCTTCTTGCTGGGGTAGGCTTCCAACCCTAGGTGAAGGACTTGGATGATGAGGCATGAAGTTTTGGACTAGCTTATGGAGGTAAAGCTTAGAGACAAAGATGTTATGGTTTAGATTTCCCTCTACTTATATCCTTATGATGTATCATACATATAAACCCTTATAGGATATTATGATGTACTTTTGTAATCTTTTGTGAAAATTGAATATAGTCATTATTTTTATTCTGCTTCTATACTTTGGTTATTTTGTATACCATTTATTGAAGTTTGAAAATTTTGCACCTATTCTAGCATACCTTTGAGTGTGTTTGGAATGCATGTTTTATTCTTAAAATTTTTAGTAAGGGGGTGATCCCGCCTCCTTACATCATGGTATCACAGCCCATGGTAGTCAGAATCTTACTATTTCAATTTTGTCTCCGTAGTTAGAATACTTGACTTACCTTTACGTGACATGTTATCCCTAGAGTTGATCAATAGATGATGAAGGGTTGATTTAGGATCCTATAGTTTCACATTAGAATAATAATGAATAGATCCCTAAAATACTTACAACTAAAGGATGCATAAGTAACCATAGTAACTTGAGGTGGTTTAGCTTGGCCTTTAGGCAACTACTAAGACATGAAGTTGAAAGAAAAGGTGTCTAGAAAGTATTAGGATTTTGGGGCTGGAAAGATTTTCCTCTACACCACTAGCTTGGTTTACGAGGACTCCTGAATCCATATGATACCGGTCTGGCTTGAGCTGATATGAATTGTTCAAAATAGCATGCTTTTAGGCAATAGTAGCCTTAGACATCTATATGATTTATCTTTAGGGACCCTAATATGTTGAACTAGTCTCCCAGGTGTAAAGACTTGTTTGAGGATGGACAAGATCAAGTTAACCCATAGTTCATAGTTAGTCTTTATAAGTTATGTTTCTTCCTTTTTTTTGCATGATGCTTATGTAGTTGGATGTAAGGAAGTGTAGTTGAACCTTTTATACCTAAAGAATAGTTTTGCCTTAATAAGATGAATCCTTTAAGGAGTGATGAATAAGTCATTTTATCATATGTAGATGTTTTGATTTTGAGGACGAAATCCCTTTAAGGGGTGGTGTGTTGTAACATACTAGATCTTGGACCCTACCCTGGAAGTTGACATTTTGGACTTAGCCAAACAATGTTGAAGGTTAGACCTAAATATATGTTTAGTATAACCCCAATGAGCTAATTCATGTATAGATCACCTTAATGTAACCTAATGTTCTAACATTAATCTTAGGTTTATAATGGATACATAAAATATGCCACATAACTCATTTTGGTGGTAATATGAAGATGAGAAACTTAATTGGATGAATAATTTAGATAATGGGTCGTTAATGGTCCATATGTCATATCTCATAAAAAGAAGTCTCAAAATGTGAAACAAACTTCAAATTCAAAATCTACATATCAAAATTAGCCTACATGTCAAATTTCATCTAATTTGGACCACCTTGAAATATTAGGATAAGTTTAGGAGAGAGAAAATGAGTGAAAGGCATAAGTAATGAATAATGTGATTATATAACTTCAAAATATGAAAATAATGTCAAATTTGCATTCAACACATAAAAGATAACTTGTGGATGTAGTTTTACCAAATGTGGATGTTGTTTGTGCAAGTTATGCAATTTTAGGTACATTCTGGACTTTTCTGTAATTTACCCAATTGGGAGGTTTTCTTTGAAAATTATCATATGCATTATAATCCTTATATATTCTCTTACCATTCTCGGGTTTTTGAATCATATGGCACCTAGTTGCACCTTGGTTTGAAGGTGTTTCTTTCTAAGGGTATTTTAGGGATTACTTTATAAACGAGCTTATCTTTGGAAGCTATCAACCAATGGGGTTATTTCTTTGATTGGAGGTCGTTTGGGATGGCCTATAAGTGTCCATAAACCGAAATTTGATATTCCAGAAGCCTCTATGAGCTGTCCTCTTGCATGGCCATGAAATCCCTAGGCTAAGGACACATGGAAAGCTCCATGGACACCTCATGCTTGACTTCTTCCTTATCCATAAAGGTTTGCATGTCCATAGGCACCCTTAGCATTGAACATGTGAAAAGTAATTTGATACCTCATTCTTGACTTCTTCCTTATCCATAAAGGCTTTCATGTATATGGAAAGCCTCACAGACACCTCATACTTGACCTCTTTCTTTATATAGCCATATCTACCCCTTCCCAACTCCCAATTTGAAAACTCTTGCTCTCCTTTATTTCCTCTAGCTTAGAGCATCATTCCTAATCTGTTTTTCCACGAAGGTGCTATCCCAAGGTAAAAGGAGGTGCCTACCTTGGTGAAGAAGGCTCTTAGGGTTCCACATTTCTCTATTTAGGATTTCTTAAGCTCCTCATTGGTTATTTCGACCAAAACTAGTAAGTTTTCTCCTTTCCTTCCCTATTTTCATGTTGTTAGTCTTCCTTCCACCTTCCTTTAGGTTGGAACCATGGCCTTCCATGGTGAAACCCCACCTAAAACCCAAAAACACCTCATCTCCATGTTCTTTTGTTAGGATTTTCACCTCTAAAGTGGAGAAGGTGCTTCTTACTCAAGATAAGAGCTTTGTTGGAGACCAGCCTCTCTAAGCTTGGGAACCTTACTTATTGGACTTGTGCACCTTCCCTAGAGGTTCTTTGGAGTCCTAGGCTTGACTTGGACTGTTTAGACTCTGAAGTTGAGGTATGATGTATCGCCTATTCTTCTATATTGAGCAGTTCACCTATGCTTATTCATTTTCTTTGTCCTATGGACATTAGCCTGTACACAATGTCTTTTCTTTTAAAAATCATGGTTCATGTGAACTACCTTATTTTATATTGATCATGTGATCATGGATATTCTTTTGAACTCATATCTTATGCTTTGTTCATGATGGAACTGTAAAAGATGGCATGTGATGTCTTTTGCCCACTTATGAGGTGGATGTATATGTTGGTCACTTATGTGGTGACTCATTTATATATTTTGACTATACTTTCTACTTGCCTCTACATTTAACATGCTATGTGATTCAATAGCACTAGAGTAGTGTAATTGCATTGGTTTTTATGGCAGATGTGTTATTTCCTGCCGAGCAGATGTGATATTTCCTACTCTTTTGGGATGGAAAGGAACCTCATACCCAGGGCAAGATGTGTGATTCTTGGTATATATTTGGGAGATTGGCAGTATTCCTTTCTCTATCAGATTTCAAGTTTATGAGAATTGGCCACCTTTGTGTTTATATTGTTCTAGGGCTATGTTTATCTCAAATGCATGCAAGTTGATATGGGGTGTGTGCCCTAATTCTTTACATGTTCTTGTGTGACACAATCTCTATGTTTTATTAATGGCAAGTATTCTTTTGTTATCATATGATTTCAATTCCTTTTCTCTTAATACCCATTTGGGTGGTCCTTATCATTTATATGGGAAGCCTTTTATATTTGATGTCCTTTATTCCATATATTGCTCAATTTCCTATTTAGTATGCACATACCAGCTTTTGCTGATGTCATTGATTTTTTCTTCTTGCTGGGGTATGCTTCCAACCCAAGGTGAAGGACTTGGATGATAAGGCATGAAGTTTTGGACTAGCTTAAGGAGTTAAAGCTTGGAGACACAGTTGTTATGGTTTAGATTTCCCTCTACTTAGATCCTTATGTTGTATCATACATGTAAACCCTTATGGGATATTTGTAATCTTTTGTGATAATTGAATATAGTCATTATTTTTATTCTTCCACTATACTTTAGTTGTTTTGAATACCATTTATTGAAGTTTGAAAAATTTGCACCTATTCTAGCATACCTTTGAGTTTGTTTGGAATGGATGTTTTATTCCTCAAATTTTTAGTAAGGGAGTGATCCCGCCTCTTTACAACATCTTCTTTAAATTAAGTTTTTGAATGGATTTATCCCTAGTTCTTGCTAGAACTACGAATTTCTTACCTTCTTCTCAATATTTTGAGGTGAATAAATATACACCTTGATCTTAGCACACATTTCCATCTTCTAAGCTTCCTAATCACCATAAAAACTTGCAAAATAGTTTGAAAGGCTAAATTTCATCATGTGGAGTATGAAATAAAACATGGAATGGTTTTTCATGCTAAATTTTTGTATACTAATTGATAGGAACCTTTAAATCTGCCATCATCATTGTTGAGCATGTTTGACTATGATAGGTTTATCTTTGATGTATGTTAAAAATCTAAATCTTACCCTTTTCTTAGAGAAATTAAAGTTTTAGCTTATTCTTATAGCTTGATCTTATATTTTTAACATGAGACAACACTTAGCACATTTTGATTTGATATTGGTCTTGCATGCATATGATGATGAAGACTTGATTATGTGACAAAAGGCTGAATATGGAGTCTTCCAATCTTGTTTTGTGAACGTGAAGCATTTTTTATGTGTTAAAAGGTTGAGATTTTCTTATTCTATCCTTGAGTGGTAGGTTCTAAGCCTTAGGGCTATGTGATAAAGGATGAAATGGGAATGTTCTATTCTTGTTTAGAAGGTTGTGATGACATATGATCTTATTTAAGCCTCTTGAGGCATTGTGTGGCATTGTGATCATGGTGAAAGACTAATTTTATGGATCTATGCTATTTTAACATTTGATTTACTTCTATGTGATGTTGGTGTAAAAGCCTTGTTTATGTTATATGGCACTCCACATGTATATTTGAATAACCTTATGTTGATATCTTAATGGAGTTAACTGCACAATAAATAAGAGAAAACTCTAATTCATATAGTTAGGAGCCCTTAAAAATGTGTACCTCCCCTTACCTATGTATTAGGGTGGTGAAATAGATCTCTCTCTTATTGGATGAAGTCCATGTGGAGGAGACTTGGAGTGGGTTAGATCTTGAGGGCTAACCTATAGAGGGTTATGGGAAACTCCCTAGAAAAAAAAATGAGATCCAACTCTCTTTGCTATTATTACATGTGAGGATTAAGGTATTGAAACACAATTCATAGTAGCTTCACATTCTCATAGGCTTTGAGAGATCTAAGGTGACCAAAGAAAAATATCGATGGATATTCAAAGATTCCTTAATATAAGTTTGTGAGTCTTCTTCCTCTGTGTGGATCCACAATAGTTTTACATGTAGTTTCACATTTCTTGATATTTTCTTCTCACTTTGTAAAGAGTGGGACCCAATATGGGATCCACTTAAACAATTCAATACGAGATCCATGTACTTATAAAGCAGCTGAAACAAAGCTATTACAAAGCTATATCATGATTCATTTACAATTACTCCTCACCATAAAAGGTGGCATAGTAAAGTAAAAATGTGTACATCTAATAAATCCAATCACATGATAGGCCTGTTGTAAAGGGAAACATAACCATTTGAAGCTATCCTTGGGTCCAATGCCTTGTATACGATATTTGTGCATCCTTTTCTTCTATTGTACCTACACCTGGATGGAAGGGAACATCACCTAGAAGAAAATAAACAAAGTATAGATCAGCAAGGGACGAGTATGTACATATATTAAACACTTTGGGAAATATATTGGGTTGAAAGTACCAAAAGATATGTTCCTACAAAAGGGGGGATATGCAATTAGGTAAGCTCAAAATATTTACAACAAGATAAATGAGGCATATTAAAATTCAGATTACAAGCATGAGAACAAATCTATCTTTCCATAATAGTTATCAACAATCTTAGCATAAAACAATAAACATTTGCATGCAGAATAATGTAGACTAAATATACCTAAAATAGGACAATAAAACCGTAGGAATATGGCTAAAAAAGAAATAAGGGTTGAAACGCACACCCAGGGTGGAATATGCACACCCTTTATAAGTATGGTTGTACATAATACCACTATTATAGATATTCTAGTCAAACATGAGCATGCATAAATAGAGTGGAAAGACTAGCATTATATTTATTTTCTCATAAAAATGACAATCAAAGAAGAAGGGGTCCAAGAGCCCATACAACATGATAATTTAATAATCACATGAATATAATGAATTCATATAAGGAATTATAAATGACCAAGGATTTAGATTTTCAAAAGAATTAACAATTTAAGAGATGCCTCACTAAAGGAATGTGAATTCCAGTCAAATAATGCCCAAAATAAAATAGAGGATGTAGATATCTGATCTTCAAAGCTAGTCTTAACTCATTCTACATATTTGGTCCATGAATTCGAGTTTTCATCCTATAAACATATTAGGTATGTTAGTCAAATCAAAGAAAACCTTTGTATACATTCTTATTATATATTTTCACATTGTTCTTATCCTAGTCCCAAACACCTAATGACATATTAGAGTTTTTAATCCTATTAAGTCAACATATGACTCAATATATATCTATAGATATCCAAATGGTAGTTATTACATGTGCATATCCACTCTAAGGTATGGTACACCATTTGTCATCCACAGTTACACATATATATTTCACCATTTAGTTATTGATTGTAATATGAGTGGATTAGATATTGTATGAACTACTTGTTTACATGTTACAAATATGTATTAGTAATAAAATGTATTCTTCCAGTTTAGGTATGTTAATGTAATTCTATCTCTCTATCACTATATGCTTGCATATTATTTGTAGCACCATACATTACATGCATACTAATGTGTGCACACATTTTATTGTCTTGTTCTTTACTATGACTTAAATGAGAGTATGCATTATCATGATGAATTGTAATAATTATCAATGTAGTCTAAGTCATGCTTATGTTTATAACACAACCCTCCAAATCATGTAGTTTCTCTCACATTCCATTGTACTCAAAATGGATCGATCTAAATAGATGCATATGTTAGATCCATATGTACTCCTAATTGATCAAATGTACCCATATGTGTAATTGGGGTTTTGATTATTAAAATCTATTTAGGGATTGAGATATAGTCTTAATTGTTCTTAGTTACAAACCATATAATATATTACTATTAATTAAGTTGATAGCATTAGGACTACATAGGACGAATTTGGTTATATGCACTAGCATTATACGTACACCAATATATATATATATATATATATATATATATATATATATATATATATATATATATATATACATATATACATGTTAACACGATACATATATGATAGTAATGGATCAAGCATTCAATTATTTCTGTATGACTAAGTGTAATATCCAAAAAGTCTACTACCCATATTAACTAGTGACAAAACGGTCATCATTAAATGATTATAACCAATTGAAATCAAGATAGAGAAGCCACTCATCATAGACATAAGATTGAAAGTCTCTTGATGGAGTAGTGGTTGGACCTCATGTTGTCTTCTCCCTACGAGACAACCCGAAGTGCTTACACAAGGCAGAGTGGTCAGGCAAGTTGTATGGAAGTCTAAAACCCGTCTACAGATCGATCCACACTTACAAAGTCTCTGACCCAGTGATAGCAACCAACCTCAGATGTTTCATGGTGCCTCAGGGGTAGCAAGTGTGTTGGTGGTGATGGTGGTGCATATAATAGGCTTGCTAAAAGTGAGGACCAAGCGGGTAGGCTATTGGAGTTGGCAAAGATGGCCAAAACCCCTAGGTGGTGGCAAAGGAGAGGCTATGGTGGATGGATCTCATATGTTTATGGCGGCAAGACAGGTCATGGAGGGGAAACGGGCACCACTATAGTAGGCAAAACCTACAGAGCACCCCAATGACCTCTACAATCATAGGCTAGGGTCTCTTCCCCACTGAACCTTGATGTTGCTTGGTTAACATCCATGGCCGCTAGGGTTCTATAGCATAGGGAGAAGAAAGGGGGAAGAGGATTAGAAGAATTCGGGTGGTGCCAATGTGGTTGATGGAGGCAAAACTCTTTGCATTGGTTGGAGGTTGAAGGTCCATTGATGACATGTTCTCCTTGGCCAAGCACCTTGGTGTGGCTCTACTGTGAGAGCATTGAAGGCATGCTAGGGTTTTTGGATGGTCGCAGACTGGAATCAGGGAGTAGAAGAAGAAGAGGAGAGAAAGTAGAGGCAATCGAAGGAGATGACTGATGGGTTCCTCTCGGCTGGTAGGGACAATTTCAAGAGGTGGTGGTTAGGGTTCTTGAGGTACTAGAGAGAGGGCAACATGGTGGTGAAGGATTAGTAGAGGACAAGGAAATGAAGAGGAATCAGAAGCAGCGGAGGAAGAGAGGTCCAGAAAGAGTCAGTCGCTTCCATGAGTCGGTCATCCACAAAAATAGAAAGAACAAGTCGTGCAGGGGATGGGAGGAAAGAGTTGGTCAAACCCAGTCAAAAGATATAAGAAACACATTAAGGGAATTAATTTGATGCTTAAATGGATAATTAAACCTAGTTCACTATACTTTTTCCATACTTAATCAATTAAGGGTGTATTTAACATACATTTGGTATGAAATTTTCTAGGTTAGCTAATTATAATATGGGGAATGTGAATTTAACCTTTGTTTTATCTATTGACATTGATGGGTGTATTATCCTATTGCATATATTCTAATTACTCAATTTATACATTACCTTTCTCAGTCAATTAAGGATAATATGTCATATTTTCTTCATTTTCCTTCACTCGCTACCCTAAGAGGATACTAGAGTCAAGAATACTGAATCCGCTGACCAAAATAAAAAACCTTTTGGACTGCCATGTCTCCTTTCCTTTGTAAGGATGAAGTAGATTCCACATAATAAAAACATATTAAATGGTTAATTTGTATATTTAACCCCAATTGAAGTTGTAAATACCTAGTTGAACCTTACATATCATGAAGAGGGATATCTATTATTTTATTATGATTTTGACTCCAAAACTGCTAATAAGTATAAATTAGGGTGAAGGATACTACTACTAATTTTAATTGGAAAGGGACCTAGTTGAAAGGAGGCCTTAATTATGACCCTAGATTTGGGTATGTTACAACACTCCACGCCTTAAAGAGGATTTATTCCACAAATCCATCCATCCCCATCTTGGTACACTAAGATTTTCTTACAAGCCAATTGATAGGTTTCTAATTGACTAAATGTAAATATTCATAATATTCCACATTATAAACCACTTATAACTCATATATCAATGTCACACCAACAATAGGTTTACCTTAAGAATACTTGGTTAGTAATGGTTTCTATCAACATTATTATAAGAATTGTTTTATTTTATAACTATCATTTTTTAACCCAACTTAATAATTTACCTTATGCACCAGCTTAGGTGAAGTTATATGTTAAAACATATTTCAATAAATCTGAATAACATTGAAGGAGGTCAAGCAACAAGACTTTCTCATAAACCTAGTTAGGTGTAGCTATATTTTCTTAACATTATTACTAGGAGTTACCCAAGTACTAATTATTGCTAATATTATTAATTTTGAATATTTCCTATGTTAATCTACACCCCTAATGCGAAGGCGTACAAAATTAACCCTTAAAAGGATTAATATATAGCTCATCTAATCATATATATGGGCAACAAGGGTTAATCTAGGTCTTATGTATCCAAATCCTCTCCTTAGTACTCACTGATCACACTAGGACTAGGATCTCATGGTAGATCATGCTAGTCCAACACTTCTTCATTAAAGGGTTTCTCAACAATTCAGTTTTCTTGTGGTGATGACTTGGTTCCAAAAACATCAATAAAATATGAAAATCATTCTCTCTCTCTCTCTCTCTCTCTATATATATATATATATATATATATATATATATATATATATATATATAGTCAGGCTAGAATACACTCGAGTGTATCCAGAGCGGAATACACTCAAGTAGTTTTTCATGATGCAATATTTTTTTTGAAAATCTAATCCATTGATCTTCTTAAACATCCCGTGAACAACTCATACGCAAAATTTGAGCACATTTGGATATGTATAGCTCATGTTATGAAGACCGCAAAAATTATGCATTTCAAATTAGTTTCGCGCGTCGATTTTGTTGCCCTTGGATGAGTGACTTACACTCATCCAAATGGGCTCAAAATTTGTATGTAACCTAGTTATAGTATGACGGTGAAGATCAACAGTTTACATTTTGCTAAAAATAGTCTTGATATGCAAACACACTTGAGTTTATTCCTGCGATCCGTACACTTGAGTGTATTCTAGCCTGACTCTCTCTCTATATATATATAAGAAAATAAGTTTGACGATAAAAACTCTGTGAGGAAAAATCCAAAATTGGTGTCAAAAATCAATCCGAGAACCAAGTGAAACCACCTTTGAAAACACAATGCATATACTATTATTCCATCATCACTTAGTTCTGTAAAAGGGTCTACTTCTTCTAACACATGAATGGAATATGACTACCTTTCTAATTTGTAAGCATAAGAGGGAGAATATTTTGTTATCATGTATGCATCTTCTATTACATCCATAATTCCATGTGTCACTGTTAAACATAATTTGCAATGCCTAACCTAAGGGGGAAGAGATTTTGGGTTTTCCCATCAGTAGTTGGTTTAGAACCATAGTGCCTTCACAAGTGAAGGTAACCTATACAGTCAATATACTCATCTCAATTACTAGATAACTATGTTGTTGTTAGGGATGAGAGAGGTGAACACTAAAGGATATCTAATGAAACTTATATCTTTCATCAACCAAAACTCATGTATGAAGCTTTTCAAGCTCAATGAGGTTGGTATCCAGTCCTTAGATAGATGGATTCGGATAGAGATTTGTGGACATACTCCATCTTAAAGCCAAGGCATTACAATCCACAACATAGCTAATTCATATTATCACTTAGCATCAGTGGGATATCATAATTTTTTTTAGAACTAGGGCTAGGGTCTATGTTTGTTACCCATGTATGCTCGGTTCTAAACGGGATGTATTCAAGACATCTCACAAAGCAATAGAGGGAAGAGGTTAAGGAGGGAATAAGGATTAACCCTAGACATGTGTGTTCAAGTCAATCTATCTCCATAGTAGTTGAAATAGATTCCCAACTTTTACATAGTGAAATTCTACTTCCATGAAGAAGGTAGGGGTAACTAGGGTTATTGAAAAGCTAAGCCTCGTCCACAATAGTGGATTGGGAGTAGTAGCGCCCAATCTAGACAGTGAGTAAAAACCCTAATTGACATTCCACTATTAGGAATAGGTATATCAACAACCTCTAAGGGTCACCTACCTAATTAAGGGTCAACCTATGATAACTTGAAATAGTAAAGTTACCAACTGCTCAAGCTCTGATACCATTTTGTAAAGAGTGGGACTCAATAGGGGATCCACCTAGACAATACAATACAAGAGTCATGTAATAATAAAGCAGAGGAAACAAAACTATTACAAAGTTACATCATGATTCATTTATAATTGTTCCTCACCTTAAAAGATGGAATAATAAAGTAAAAATCTAAAATTGTGACGACCACTATCAAACCGACTGCATTATCACACAAAACTACATAAAAATAACCATTAGCAATGGATTACCGAAAATTACTAAATTTTAAAACCTTTTTACCAAGAGATTCACAACTAAGAAACTCTTTACAGAAAGAACCAAGCCATATATACATAATGGTTCACTTTATACATACATCATTCTGTCACCTCGTAAGGATATGAGAAGTCAGTAGCTTTACCAAAACATATACAAAAGCAACATTATACATCGAGGTGTACTAGCCAAAATATCAGATTGATCATAAAACTATTTATGTACTATCTCCCAAGGACTTGAGAGTACATGGATGACACATAGGACTCTATATCTACAAGACACATAACAACACCCTCAACCTGAGTTGTTACCATTGTCCTTGTTGCTGCTCACTTTCTATTGCACAATCTCTACCTCCTCGTGCACGTCCACCTAAAAAGTGTGGAAACCCATAGGGTGAGATACATATCTCAGAAGGAGATATAACTCTCCTCCATCAATATTATTACCACAGATAAAATATATAAAAGAGAGCAGAAGAAACCTTTATTGATTAAACATGTATAACTACTTGTTATATGCAGAGTAGAGAAATCTTTATCATTTAAGTAGTTCAAATAACTATGATCAAGAAATAGATCATCTAATCATTTTTAAAAGGAATATGAAGAACATGTATAACATTTATCAACTAAGACATATAAAAGTAATTACATCCTCATTCAATGTTTCCATATTTGATCCTTAAGAAAATGTGTTACACTACTGATTACGTTTTTTAACAATCAATCTTATGCCCTAAGGAGATGAAGTATACCGCTCATACTCCAACCAACCTAAATCAGGTATTATCAGTTCCATACAAGGTCCATGGAAGAGACATAATCCATGACCTCACCCCCTTGGTCAGAATGAGAATATTGGTAATGACATTATGAGTCAAACTACAATTAGCTAGTCTGGGTATATAGGCTCATCGCTATAGAGATACAGCCCGTAGTTGTTCCCTTATCAGGGTATGACCCGTAGTCAATCCTGATTCTCATCAGGGTATGGTCTGTAACCAATCCTGATTGCATATTGAGTCATAGCCTTCTACCGTACTCTCTTCAAAGTATGGCCCGCAACCAATCCTATGAGTTAAGGATACACAAATATACCTCAATGTGCACCCCACATATTCAATAAGTTAAGTGTATTACAACATCTTTTAGCATCAATCAAGTTACGGGTATGAATTAAAGATAAATGCTACAAAGAAAAGTGTAATACATTTTCAAAGAATCTTATATCAATTGGAACACATCTTGTTATACCCATCCTTGAATCTCAATCCCTTGAACATATTATTGGGAATCTCATCCCTTCAACATTATCATTATCATGATCACATGTTTTGGGTATCAAACCCTTAGTTCATCATCGAACAGTGTCACCTCTTACCATGCAACAATCATCTTTAAGTCATCAGACCCATATACATATATCATACTTATTGTACAAGTATTTCACATGGCTCACAAGGACTTATATAATTTGCATCTTGTTAAATCATCATAGCTCATACCTGGATATGCTCGTAATCTCATGATACATGCATGGTTAGGATTTCATGGTAAAAGTATCAAGTAAATATCATCACCGTGCCATAAAGAGAATCATTCAAATTGCAACCCTCTCATAATTAGGGTTAGTGTTTTCCCTTTGTATCCGATTAGGGTATTCAACAACCAAACCCTAATTCTCATCATAAGATCTATATTATTTCCATAAGTATTCAAGCATACTTAATTACTCCCATAATTTATCATCAATTGATTATCAACAAAAAGTATTACATTTCTCATATGAGTAGTACAAGTTTCTCTCCCATCCTTACTAGGATATTGATTTAAACATACTTATTACATTTATCTAATCCTCTTTTTGGTTTATCATCCTACACTTATTAAGTGTATCCATCTCATTACTTCATAGTGTATCCATTGATTATATTCAAGGTGTATCGGCCTACACTCATCAAGGTGTATCGGCCTATACTCATCAAGGTTCATCAATGTATACTCATCAAGGTGTATTGGCCTATACTCATCAAGGTGTATCGGCCTACACTCCAATCCTTATGTCATCCTAAACACATTCACTTGTATAGGTCTAGACATATCTACTTGTGTCAACCAAGGCACATGTATCGGCCATGACAGTCTTCATTTGTGTCGTCCATGGCACATCAAAGAGATATTGGTTTAGAGGTGTTTAGGGTGATATTGGTTGTGATGTGCTTACGGTGATATTGGCCATGAATCACATCTTAGTGAATTTCCTTCACCATACCTTGGTGCATCACCTTCTTCATAATTTAGCAAAATATTTTCACCTCACTTAGGCATACAACTTGACCTCACTTTAGGGTATCGGCCACCCTATCACATTGTGTATCATCCATATTGTACTTTAGGGTATCAACCACACTATTATCTAGTGTGTCAACCTAGCTATCCCTTTGTGTATCGGTCATGCTATCACCAAGTGATATCGACCTCTAGGGTTTTGATTCATTGATAGAGAACAAAATAAGGGTGTTGATGATGGAGAACCCTACCTCCTCATGTACGTCCACCTAAAAAGTGTGGAAACCCACATGGTGAGATCCATATCTCAGCGGCAGATATAACTCTCCTCCAACAATATTATTATCACAGATACATTATATAAAAGACATCCGAAGAAACTTTATTGAATTAAATAGGTATAACTACTTGTTATATGCAGAGTAGAGAAATTTTTATCATTTAAGTAATTTAAATAATTATGACTGAGCAATATATTGTCTAATTGTTTTTAGAAGGAATATGAAGAACATGTATAACATTTATCAACTAAGACATATAAAAGTAATTGTAGCCTCATTCAATGTTTTCGTATTTGATCCTTAAGCAAGTACGCTACATGGCTGCTTACATCTTTTAACAATCAATCTTATGTATTGAGGAGATGAGGTATACTGCTCATACTCCAACCAACCTAAGTTAGGTAGTATCAGTGCCATACAAGGTCCATGGAAGAGCAGGAATCCACGACCTCACCCCCTCAGTCAGAATGAGAATATTAGAAGTAACATTATGAGTCAAACTACAATTAGCTAGCCTGGGTATATAGGCTCATCGCTAGAGAGATATAGCCCGTAGTTGTTCCCTTATAGAGGGTATGGCCCGTAGTCAATCCTGATTCTCATCAGGGTATGGTCTGTAACCAATCCTGATTGCATATTGAGTCATGACATTCTACCGTACTCTCTTCAAGGTATGGCCTACAACCAATACTGTGAGTTAAGGATACAAGGAGATACCTCAACTTGCACCCTGCATATTCAATAATATGTGCTCTGAGTAAAACTCATTTCACCATTCAACAAATCCTAACATTGAATGGGTCTATGGCCATGGCAAACTACATTTTTAGTTTTACATGATAAGTTAAGTGTATTACAACATCTTCTAGCATCAATCAAGTTACAAGCATGAATTAAAGATAAATACCACAAAGAAAAGTGTAATACATTTTCAAAGAATCTTACATCAATTGGAACACATCTTGTTATACCCATCCTAGAATCTCAATCCCTTAAACATATTACTGGGAATCTCATCCCTTCAGCATTATCATGATCACATGTTTTGGGTATCAAACCCTTAGTTCATCATTGAACAATGTCACCTCTTACAAGGAAATAATCATCTTTAGGTCATCAGACCCATATACATATATCATACTTGTTGTACAAGTATTTCACATGGCTTATAAGGCCTTATATAATATGTATCATGCTAAATCATCATAGCTCATACCTGGCTATGCTCATCATCTCATAATACCTGCATGGTTAGGATTTCATGGTAAAATTAATATCAAGTAAATATCATCACCATGTCATAAAGAGAATCATTCAATTTGCAACCCTCTCATAATTAGGGTTAGAGTTTTCCCTTTGTAGTATATTAGGGTATTCCACAAAAAACCCTAATTCTCATAAGAAGAGCTATATTATTGACATTAGTATTCAAGCATACTTTACTACTCCCATCAATTATCATCAATTGATTATCAACACAAAGTATTACCTTTCTCATATGAGTAGTACAATTTTTTCTCTCATACTTACTAGGATATTGATTTTGACATACTTATTACATTAATTTAATTAGGGTTTATTAGCCTACACTTATGTAAGTGTATCCATCTCATTACTTCATAGTGTATCCATTGATTATATTCAAGTTGTATCAGCCTACACTCATCAAGGTGTATCGACCTATACTCATCAAGGTATATCGGCCTATACTCATCGAGGTGTATTGGCCTACACTCTAATCCTTGTGTCAAACTTTTACTTGTGTCGGCCTAGACACGTCTACTTGTGTCGGACAAGGCACATGTATAGGCCATGACACTCTTCATTTCTGTCGGCCATGGCACATCAAAGAGATATTGGTTTAGAGGTTTTTAGGGTGATATCAATTGTAAGGTGCTTAGGGTGATATCGGCCATGAATCACATCTTAGTGAATTGCCTTCACCATAACTTGGTGCATCACCTTCTTCATAATTTAGCAAAATGTTTTTTTACCTCACTTAGGCATCACAACTTGATCTCACTTTAGGGTATTGGCCACCCTATCACTTTTTCTAATGGCAATAGTGTACTTTAGGGTATCATCCAGACTATTATCTAGTGTGTTGGCCTAGCTATCCCTTCGTGTATCAACCATGCTATCACCAAGTGATATTGGCCTCTAGGGTTTTGATACATATCAGGATCTAGGGATTTGATTGTATCGAGTTATCCATCATCAACACCCTTGTTTTCTTCTCTATCAATGTATCAGCCTCACCATTACTTGGTGTGTCAGCCATGACTTCAAGGAGTGTATTTCCCACACCTTTACATGGTGTGTCAACCTAGGTGTGTCGATTTAACCCCACTTGAAGGGTGTGATGTGCAACACTACTTGGAGTGTGATAGTTTGTTAGAGTTTAAGGCTTTTCGGGTTGACTACATATCTTTAAGATATCGACCTGCCCTTATCTTTAGCCTTAGGTGATAGGCTAGAAAACTACAAGATCAATGGTCTTTTACATGTAACAAATAGGTAAGGAGTTAGGACTCCTAGTGTATCAGTTTCCCATCACATATCACCATGTCGGGTTAGGGTTCCCTAAGCCAATATCGATTTGTGCATAGATGATTCCATCATATTCAAGCTTCAAACCTTAGTCCAAACACTTTAGTTCATGGATACCAACCCCATATATCCATTAGATCTCATAAAATGATCATTCAATCAAGGAAAGTCAAAATTGAAAAGGGATCACCAGGTATTGCATGATAGAAGGTGAATAATAATAGAGTTGAGTTCAAGTTATATAACCCGCCTCAAGATCAAAAAAAGAACTTCAAGCTCTAAATATCCACGTTCCCAAGTTTGAAGATGACTTATCAAAAGTCCAAGACTCGATCACGACACTTCTATATGAAAGAAGATACCATATTTAGTAACTTGGTGAAGAAGAAAAGAAAGAAAGGAACCATGACCCAAGAAGCTTAGTCCACCTAAGGTTGAAGATTACCATGGCTTCACCTTAGGCAAGATGCTCGAGCTACTTCCTATTCCTCAATCTTCTATGGTGATCCACCAAGAAAAGAATAATATGAGAGTCGAAAGATTCACTTGTAGGTGGAAAGAGAGGCTTATATAGTTGAGGTTCAAGAGAGAGAGTGTTTGTGAAGTGCCATCATCATATGCACTTAGGTGACACATTTCCATGCATGGTGGCTTCATGAATCCATAATTATCTTGTCATGCAAAACTCATGAGGAAAATCCATAGATAAGATATCGGCCATTGGGTATCTTGCTTGACAAGATATCACAACCCAATATCACTTTATGTGCAAACCGATACAATTTTTGCAAGGAACATCTAAACTGATATGTTTCACCTACTTGAGGTGATTAGCCTGAGATGATTACTTTCAAAAGGATGATAAAATAATATGGGAACTCCTCTATGGCTTCCAAGATGATAGGCATTCCCATGTATACTTCATAACTCGACACAACCCCATCTAGGCTCAAAACACTCAACACTTCTTTGGTTCTTTCACCACAATGAGTGGTATCATTCAACTAAGACTCAAACAAGGCACACCTTCTTTCTATATCCTCTAGATGATTATAAAAGAGAGAAGGAACGCTCTAGAGGTTATAATTTGCACATAAACCCCTCATTTTGGGTAAATTGCAATCTTTACCAAATTTATCATATAAGGCACAAACAATTTGCAAACAAGCTCAAACTTGAAAATTAAACTCTCCTTAAGTCCTAATTACTTTTTAAAAGATCAAGACAAGGTTCTAAGAAACTTACTTAGGAGAATTTTCTAGGTTTATCCCAAAACCCAAGTCAGGGGTGTTACACGTGTAGTTTTGTGCGATAATGTTGTCGGTTTGATAGCGGTCATCACAATTTGTACATCTAATAAATCCAATCACATGATAGAACTATTGTAGAGGGAATCCTAACCATTCCAATCTATCCTTGGGTCCAATACCATGCATATGATCTTTGTGCATCCTTGTCTTCTAATGTACCTACACATGGGTTGAAGGGAAGATCACCCAGAAGATAAGAAATAAAGTATAGGACAGCAAAGGTTGGGTATGTACATATATTAAGCACTTTGGGCATTATATTGGGTTAAAAGTGCCAAAAGATATGTTCCCACAAGAAGGAGGCTATTAGCAATTAGGTAAGCTAAAAAAATTATAACAAGAGAAATGAGGCATATTAAAATTCATATTACAAGCATGAGAACAAAAGTGTCTTGCCATAACCGTTATTAACAGTTTAAGTATAAAAAAATAAATGTTTACGTGTAAAACAATCTAGACTAAATATACCTAAAATAGGTCCATAACACTGTAGAATCATGGCCAAAAAAGAAATAAGGGTGGAAACTCACACCCCAGACGGAATAAGCACGCCCTTTATAAGTATGGTTGACATAAGTACCACTATTCTAGATATTCTAGTCAAACATGTAGCACGCATAAATAAAGTGGAAAGACTAGCATTATAGTCATTTTCTCATAAAAAGGTAATCAAAGCAGGAGGAGTCCAAGCACCCATACAATGTGATAGTTAATAATCACATGAATGTAATTAATTCAGATTAAGAATTATAAATGTCCAGGGATTTAGATTTTCAAAAGAATTAACAATTCAAGAGATGCCTCACTAAAAGAATGATGATTTAATTCAAATGATGCCCAAAATAAAATGAGGATGTACATACTTGATCGTTATATCTATTCTTAACTCATTCTACATATTTGGTTCATGAAGTTGCATTTTCATCCTCTGAACGTATTAGGTATGTTAGTCAAACTAAAGCAAACCTCTATATACATTCTGATTATAGATTTTCACATTGTTCTTATCCTAATCACAAACACCCAATGACATATTAGGGTTTTTAATCCTATTAAGTCAACATATGACTCAATATATATCTATATATGTCCAGCTAGTAGTTATTACCTATGCATATCACTTCTATAGTCCAGTACACCATTTTTCATCCACAATTACACATATATATTTCACCATTTAGTTATTGACCATAATACGAGATATTATACGCACTACTCATTTGCATGTTACAAATATGTATTAGTAATAACATGTATTCTTCCAATTTAGGTATGGTAAAGTAATTATATCTCTCTATCACTATATGATTCTTCTTATTTGTAGCACCATATATTACATGCATACTAATGTGTGCACCCATTTTATTGTCTAGTTCTTGAAAATCACTTAAATAAGAGTATGCATTATCATGATGAATTGAAGTAATTGTTGATGTAGTCTAAGTCATGTTTATGTTTATAACACAACCCTCCTAATCATGTAGTTTCACGCATATTCCAATGTACTAAAAAAGGATCAATCTAAATAGATGCATATGTTAGATCCATATCAAATGTACCTATATTTGTAATTGGAGTTTTGATTATTAAAATATATTTAGGGATTGGAATATAGTCTTAACCATTCTCAGTTACAAACCATGTAATATATTACTACTAAAGTTGATAACATTAGGACTACATAAGATGAATTTAGTTATATACACTAGCATTATCCGTACACGAACATATATATATATATATATATATATATATATATATATATATATATATATATATATATATATATATATATGCATGTTACTGTGATACATATATGATAGTAATAGATCAATCATTCAATTGTTTCTTTATGACTAAGTTTAATATCTAAAAAGTCTACTGCCCATTTGAACTAGTGAAAAAAAATCATCATTAAATGATTGTGACCAATTGAAAGCAACATGGAGAAGCCATTGACCGTTAGACATAAGCTTGAAAGGCTCTTGATGGATTAGTGATTGGACCTTATGTTGTCTTCTCCTTGCAAGACAACCTGAAGTGCTCACACAAGGCAGAGTGGTCGAGAAAGTTGTATGGAAGTATGAAAACCCTTTTGCAGATCAATCCACACTGAAAAAATCTCTGACCAGGTGATAGAAAACCAACCTCAGAGGTTTCATGGAGCTTCTCGGTAGCAAGTGTGCTGGAGGTGATGCCAGCACACACAATAGGCCTGCTGAAAGTGAAGACCATGAAGGGAGGCTACTGGAGCTCGCAAAGATGGCCAACGCCCCTAGGTGGCGGCATAGGAGAGGCTATGGTGGCAGGATCTCATTTGTTTATGGCGGTGAGACAGGTGGTAGAGGGAGAAACGAGCAGCAATGCAGTAGGTCAAACCTACAGTGCCCCACTGACCTCTACAATCATAGGCTAGGGTTGCTTCTCCACTGAACCTTGATGATGCTTTCTTAAAATCCATGGCCGCTAGGATTCTATAGAGTGGGAATAAGAAAGGGAAAATTGGAAGAGAAGAAGTCGGGTGGTGCCAATGTGGTTGATGGAGGAAGAACTATTTGCATTGGTCAGAGGCTGAAGGTCCATTGACAAAAAGTTCTCCTTGGCCAAGCACCTTGGCGCAACACTACTGTGAGGGCGTTGACAACATGTTAGGGTTTCTAGATGGTTGTAGACTAGAAGATGGGAGTAAGACGAAGAGGAGAGAAACTCGAGGTGATCAGAGTAGAAAAACTATTGGGTTTTTCTCGGCTGGACATAGGGAAAGTTTTAGAAGGTGGTGGTTAGGGTTCTTGGGGTACCAGAGAGAGGGGAGCATGGTGGTGAAGCATTAGTAGAGGATGATGAAACAAAGAGGAATCAAAAGCAGAGGAGGAAGAGAGGTCTAGCAAGAGTCAGTTACTTTTGTGAGTTGGTCATCTGCATAAATACAAAGCACAAGTTACACGGGTCGGGGAGGAAGGAGTTGGTCAGACCCGATCAAAAGATATAAGAAACACATTAAGGAAATCAATTTGATGGTTAAATGGATAATTAAACCTAGTTCACTATGCGTTTTCCATCTTTAATCAATTAAGGATGTCTTTAACATACAACTGGTATAAAATTTGATAGATTAGCTAATTATAATATGGGAATTGTGAATTTAACCTTTGTTTTATCTATTGACATTGATGGGTGTATGATCCTATTGTTCACATAATAGTTACTCAATTAATACATTATTACCTTTCTCACTCAATTAAGGATAATATGTCATATTTTCTTCATTTTCCTTCACTCGCTACCCTAAGAGGATACCAAAGTTAGGAATGTTGAATCTGCTGACCGAAATAAAAAACTTTTGGACTGCCATGTCTCCTTTCCTTTATAAGGATGAAGTAGATTCCACATAATCAAAACTTATTAAATGGTTAATGTTTATATTTAACCCCAATTGAAGATGCAAATACTTAGTTGAGCCTTACACCTCATGAAAAGGGATATTTATTATCTTATTATGATTTTGACTCCAAAACTGCTAATAAGTCTAAACAGGGTGAAGGACACTAATACTAATTTTAATTGGAAAGGGACCTAATTGAAGGGAGGCCTTATTTATGACCCTAGTTCGGGTATGTTACACATTTCTCCTCTCAATCCCTCTCTCTCTATCATTCTTGGAGCATGAACCTTGTTATAAGCTTTGTTTTGCTTTCGTCTTTCTTCCAACCTTTTTCTTTCTAAGGATTAGAAGACGGAATCCACACATCCTCAAGATAGATCTTCTTTGAACCGAGCTTTCAGATATATTTATCCCTATTTCTTGTGGGTAAAGGGATGTGGGTATGGATAGGGTAAAGGTTTTTAGGAAAAGGGTAATTACCCTACCCGCTACCCGAAACTTGGACGCAGGTAAGGGAACCTTTACCCTACTGTACCCTACCCATTTACAACAACTACTACATTTTTAGCCAATAATGTCACTGCTGAAAGCGTCATTTTTATAAGAAAAACCGACCTAATACTCTATTGCATTGGTTTTATCATAAAACCGACCCAGCAGGTTTCCCACGCAAAAATTGGCTCGAATTTGCCTTCGCGCCTCGAGCTATAGGGTCAGTTTTTGCCAAATAACTGACCTAACTATTTACAAAAAAATTTGGGCACCGCTTTACTCTCTTGATTCAATTTTTTGAAGAAAAAAAATGACCTTGGAAGCAGACCTATTCGGTCGGTTTTTAAGGATAACCGACCTTGCAGCGTTCAATCAGACTTAACATCTTGGGTCGGTTTTATCTATTTATCTGACCTTGTAGGTGGTGTCAGTGCGGGCACAGGTGACTCTTGGGTCGGTTTTAGAACTCAGAACCGACCTTAGAAGTCAGGTGGGTTATACACTACTGGAACGAACACACACAATTTCATTTTTGTCGATTGGGTGAGTAGAAGCTAGCTAGCAAGTTGTCGCTGCCACTCTCGGGTGAGTGGAAGACCTTGCCAATGCGCGGCGCCAGTCCGACGTTCCCCCACATTGTCGTACCTACAAAGAAAAAGAAACCTTCACCACCGCCACCACCCAAATGCAGAGGTAAGGTGCTCTGCTGCCATCTTTACTTTTGACCTAATAGGTGCGGCCGCGAGATGCGTGTGTTCCATTACCGTGTGTGCGTGCAGGGCGTGGTCGTGGTGGTGTGAGACAAGATTAATGTGGGATCTGGGCAAGCAACTTGTTGTGTATAGAGGCATATCATCGCCCACGATTCCCGCATCCACGGTGAAAGAACAAGACTATGAGTTAGAGCCGACAGGGACAGTCAACCACTCGCACGGCACCGCTGCCACAAACCACTCTACTGTGGGCTTGCCCGACATCATCTCCCACAATGTGGAATCGTTCATCGACACCACAGTCAAAATGGCAGCAACCGAATAGAGGCAACTGAACAGAGGCTGAGCTACTGCCGTCTATGTGCGTGTTCTAACTGTACCCAAGGTATTCAGTATTTTGTGTGAATCATTCTCGTAAGCTATGCTCTTCATGTAACTATTACTACATCTTGCTTTTCCGCCTACCTTTCTCAACTGACCTCACCAGTTAATCATTAGCATGGCTTTCCAACATGTATCAACTTCCTCACACATTAATAACATTTCAAAACATGCATCTCCATTGGAATTATCATATTTAACATCTTGTTGGTTTGATATGTACTCTAACGCCTTTTTTTGGGTATATGCCCTTTTTCTGGAGAATACGAATGCTCCTTCTATATCTATCTATAATCACACAGCCACACTTACCTCATGCTATGTTTGTGACAGTGTATGGTTATGATAAAAACAGTAGGAAGTAGAAACTCACGAATGATAAGAAAAGATAGGAGAAAATTAGAATTGCATGTAGTGGTTTTGTTTTTCTGATCGAACAGTTGTTTCAGAATTTGTTGTTATCATATTCTTCACAAGGGGGTCATCTATGTACATGGATATAAAGAACCATATCATATTCATAGACTAAGAATGAAGACATCACAATTATTATTTGTCTCTGACCATTATGTTCCCCAAATGACGCATCAGTCATTTCCCTTCTACTTTTATTTGTTGTAAGTGATGTGTTTGTTTTTATTTTTCCTGTCCATATATCCTAAATGTTCATACAAAACAAGTAAAATGTGGTACACCTAAAACAATTTTTCGAATATAAAAAAATTGACATATAGAATTGCTAGTGATGTGATACCACTAAAAATATGTTATGTACAACTTTTATTTGTATGATTGATTCTATTTAAAAATGTGTTGCCTACCATGCAACAATTGGTGTTCACAAAAAAAAATTTGCTATTTTGAATTTTTTAAATTATGTGTTGTCTTTGATGAATATATTTTACCCAAGGTGCATCGAGACGATGATGGGCCAAGATTAGTTGAGATGTATTCTAAGAGTATCTAAAGCTTCTCAGTTTTAGTTCCTTTTTCTCCACTTATTTGTTATCTTTTATTGTACATGGATAAAATTTGTAGTAATCGGTTTGATATTTTATATTTAGGTCTAAACCTATTAGCTTACAAATGTTACTTTTACTTCAGTTAGTTATTTTATCTCAATCCTAATGTTCATCTTACTATCTAGCACATGCGGGATCCTCCCTTGTGGGTCGAGATAATGCTTTGTTGTATGAAAAGAAATTGATTCTTTTGTATAAGTTACTATATTAATATCTGTTTTATTAATACTTGCATATTATTAGGCTCTTGCATCTCACATCACAAAATAAATTCACATAAAATATATTTAACTATTATCTTTAAAGGTGTTTTTTGGTGCAAATTTGTGGTTTTATCTAAGTACAAACTACTTCAAACATAAATCTATTTTTGTTCTCCCAGCAAGTATTTTTGGACACTTTTGAAATCATTACTTGTTAAGAAATAAGAACTATTCATGAAATTTAAATCAAACCATGTGAACTACAACTTATATCGCATATAGTACACTTTAGTATAAAAGTAATTAACTTCCTATCAATAAAAACTTACAACTTATAGTATCAACAATAACCATTTTGATATGTGCTCCTCTCTATCTAATTTTGGAAACTAAACTGACTAAAATGTTCCCATAATGAGGTAATTGATGTTGTTGTTGGTCTTCTGAGCAGGAAGATGACTGGCTAGGAATTAGGATTGAAAAACTTCACTGCTCCATCTCACCTAGTTCTCACAAGCTCTACTTTTTGTGATAAGATTATTTCTCTGTTCATGGCTACTCTTTGGCACGACCTTCGGTTTATATTTGTCAAGAACTCCTAACTGATTCTTCAATTTCGTACATATAATGCATGTTTATCTATGGAAGTACTCTTGGTTTGCCCATATTGTTCACGACAATCATCCTTTTACTCATAGAAGCTCTTGCGCTCGACGGTCATCCTCTTGCTCTTTGCCACCTGTGCGCCTTCCACTGCCCACGGTCTTCTCTCATTTTCATCTCGGCGGCTCAGGTCAGTTGTATTGTTTTTCCATTTTATATGACTAGTAACCCAACCAATAATAAAAACATGTATTTTTTCATATCTACATTTTATTATCAATCACATATGTAATCATTATATACATTCTAGAAATATGAGATTAGACATGTGTAGTCCCAGATTGACACTTTAGGGTTTATAGATGATATCATCGATGCATGATGTTTAACTTAATATATATATATATGAAAATAATACGCTTATATATTAACTTAGAAACCCGTGCAAAATTTACTCATTAGGAGTACATTTTGAATAGTCCTCGATCTGGGACTATTTTTGGATATTTAATCTCATTTAGGATGTAAGTGCATTTGTATGTTTAGTTTTGAAGAAAATTTTAGTAGGATTTCCTCATTTGTTCTCTGGGTACATATGGGAGTGGTTATTTGCCATTTACATCGATGTAGTTGGAGAACTTAGGGGAAATGTTGTTGGAATTTCCTTCAAAACTAAACATACATTATACAGTTACTAGTGAGAGTAGATATTCAAAAATGGGATAGGTGGTACACTTTAGGATAAACGTAATTAACTTCCTATCAATAAAAACTTATAACTTATAGTATCAATATTAAATGCTCAGTTTTATAATTGATTTTAATGTGATCTAGAAAATGGATCAAAGTTGGATGTCTATCAAGAACCATTACAGTCCAGAGTTTGCTAAAGGTCTTGATGAATTTATCAAATTTGTTGAGGAACATAGGAAACTACCTACAGATAGGTTCTATTGTCCATGTAGAAATTGTGGTAACAATTTGAAATTTGATACTGTTGAGGAAATTAAGAATCATGTCATATGCAATGGGATCATACAAGGTTATAATGAATGGTATTGACATGGAGAGAAATTTAATTATGGATCAGAAAATATCGATACTAATAGTGGCATAGAAGATATATATAATGATGATGATGGCAATGATGAACCAATTCAGGATGAACCGATTCAGGATGATATGGTTGATGAGATTCTATGTAGTTGTCGGGACAATGTCATTGATCCACCTTCTTTATTTGTGAACATTGTCCATGATGCTGAAAAACCATTATATAAGGGTTGTACTAAGTTTACGAGGTTGAGTGTTGTGATGCGATTATATACTCTTAAATCTCAAAACCGGTGGAGCAATAAGAGTTTCACTTTATTGTTATCTTTGTTAAAGGAAATTCTTCCTGAAGGCAACGAGCTTCCAATTTCAACATATCAAGAAAAGAAAATAATGTGCCTAATGGGAATGGAGGCTAAGAAGATTCATGCATGTCCAAATGATTGTGTGTTATTTCAGAATGACTATAGTAATTTGATAAATTGTCTAAAATGTGGTGCATCAAGGTACAAGATCACAAATTCAGTTACAGCTAAAAATGGCTCTCCTACCAAGGTGATGTGGTATCTACCAATAATACCATGATTTCAACGCTTATTTGCTAATACTGAAGATGTGTGAAATTTGTTTTGGCATGGGGAGTTAAAGGACAATGATGATGGCATCCTACGACATGCATATGATTCACCACAATGGAAGAAAATTGATTTATTATACCCTCAATTTGGTAAAGAACCAAAAAACTTAAGACTTGGACTCTGTACATATGGAATGAATCCTTATGGTACATTAAGCAGCCAACATAGCACTTGGCCTGTTATGATTATTATATACAATCTTCCTCCTTAGTTTTGTATGAAAAATAAGTATGTCATGTTTACCTTCAACCTCTAATTGATGCCCTAATGAAACTATGGGAAGAAGGTGTTATGACATATGATGCTTCATGTGAAGAGATGTTTAGTTTGTGTGCTATGTTATTTTGCACAATTAATGACTTTCCAACTTATGGAAATTTGTCTGGATATAGCACAAAAGGATACAAAGCATTTCCTATTTGTGAGGAAAATACTGATTCAATCCGACTGAAACATGGTGGTAAAATCGTATATCTTGGTCATCAAAGATTTCTCCCACAAGTGCATCCTTATTGAAGGCAATGCAAAACCTTTAATGGATCAACTGAGGAACGAAGCGCTCATAAACCTATACCAGGAAATGTTGTATATGACAGGGTGAAAGATATTGTTAATGAATTTGGAAAGAGTTCAAGTAGTCGTACTCTTGCATGTGACAAATCTCTATACAAGAAGAGGTCAATATTCTGGGATCTTCATTGTTGGAGATTCTTGTCAATTAGACACTGCATTGATGTCATGCATGTTGAAAAAAAAGTTTGTGATAGCATCATTAGTACGCTATTGAATATACCGAGAAAGACTAAAGACGGCATCAAATCTAGAAAAGATTTAGAATTAATCGGTATAAGAAAAGAATTATCAGTGGAGATCAGGGATCGCCACACATATTTACCACCAGCTTGTTACACTTTGTCAAAGTAGGAGAAAAAGACTTTCTGTGAGTGCTTGTATAATATTAAAGTTCCACAAAGATACTCTTCTAATATTCATAGATTGGTATCAAAGAAGGATTTGAAGTTGATAGGTCTCAAATCTAATGACTGTCACACCTTAATGCAACAAATTTTACTTGTGGCTATTTGATCTATATTGTCAAAGTATGTAAGGTTTGTAATCACAAGACTCCGTTTCTTCTTCAATGAAATATGCAACAAAGTGATACATCCTGACACTCTCGATAAATTACAAAAAGATATAATTGTTACCATGTGTCAGCTTGAAATGTACTTTCCTCCTTCATTTTTTGATATCATGGGTCATCTTGTATTACATATAACAAGGGAGGTGAAGATGTTGGGTCCAATTTTTCTTACACTGGATGTATCTATTTGAACGCTACATGAGTGTTTTTAAAGGTGACGTTCGAAATTGTTATCGTCCTGAAGGGAGTATGATTGAGGGTTATGTGGCCAGGGAGGTGATGGACTTTTGCAATGATTTTTTGAATTGCAATGAAACTTCTAACAATCTAAAAAATTATTATCACACTGAATCTTATTGTGGCAAAGGAACTCTGGGAGCACGAGTGAAAGGAATTAGTCGTGAGTTGTGGGAACAAGCACATTTGTATATTTTACACAACATCGATGAAGTTAGTAGCTACATCACATAACACAATGATCTTATCAAGAGAAATTATCTACGATCCAGTTCAATGTGGCTTGCAAGAGAGCATAATCGAACATTTATTAGGTGGTTTGTAAGTGCTCCTTGTATTCATTCAAATGGATTTAGAGTAGTTGAATTAGTTTTTGAGACCTTGGTGAACATGTGTCTTTGTCTGGGATACTCAAGATCCGCTTGTCATGGCGTGGCCAAGTACAATATTTGACGATCTGACTATGAAAGAACCCACTTAGTCGAGTATCACAAAATAGTGGTGGCAATACCTTCAACAACGATGGGGCTCGTTTACTGGAATCATGAGATTTTTACGTGCCGAAGAGCAAGCTTGAGAAGAGGCTTCAACTGAGTAGTCACAGGAGTCATCTTTTGAGGTAGCAAGTGCATGCACGAACCCTATCTCCCAGGATCCTTGAAATAACCCAAAAACGTCTACTCTTGCTAAGAAGGTGAAAAGAAGAGGTTTTAGGTGATAAGAACCCATTTTCACCATGGATAGACACGAGCTTCAGCCAATAAGGTAACTATCAGATAAAGAACATCAACAAAAGATGAGAAGATTTGAAGAAATCATATGGTTCCGTGTTGAACAAGGTTTAAATGGTGATTTTTAAGCTTTGATCCTTCAAAAGCAAGCTAGGTCACTGACATGGACGAGGCACAACTCCAAGATCGCCCTCATCTAATAGTGGCAGCACTTCGGCAACTCTAAAACATCTAATACAACCTACGATCAGAGGAAATGTATGTTTACAGGCTTGGAGGAGAGAAAATTGCGTTTTCAAAGTGAAAAATAGGTCATTGGGTCCCTCCCATCAGGGAAAAACGGATGTATTGTCGTAAGAGGAGGTACACAAAATCAGTTGTAAAATCATACGTACGAGGACACACTCACACACCAAAGATTTGAAATACGGATGCTAGTAATCTGAATGCGTGTGCCGTGTTGGTATTTGTTAGTTGATTCAACTGGTAAAATTTCAATGGTTTGTCATCCGTAAGTTGAGGGTTTGGTACCCTATTAGAACACAATGATGCGAGTTAAAAAGCAAAGACAATGATAGGGTTTGGTACCCTATGAGAAGCTGGAGTAGTTTAAAGAACATGAGCCCCTAAAAACGACATCATCCAAAAAACAAAAAAAAACGAACCCTAAAATGATTAGGAGAGTAAAAATACGGTCTCCAATGATTATCGAAAATGTGTTGGTCACGCGCGTAGAGCGTAACACTCACCTCACACACAGTCGGCTAGTAGTTTTGTAGGGGGAGAAGCTGATTTGGGGTGTGACGTGGCATATTTTAATTGGGGTGTGGCGTGGCGGACTTTAATATCTAAAAAGGAGGGAAGTGATGATGGAAGACTAGAGAAGATAGGAGAAAAGTGGTGGGGGAAGATGAGGGAAGTGAGAGAAGTAATGAGAGACGGGAAGTGAGAGAAGTAAATGAAAGACATTTTTATATATCTGGTGTCAATGAACCATTTTTGAGCTTCAATTAACCATCTTTGATTGTGATTTGGCCATTTCTGGGCGCCATCAACATCTTACTGGGTGTGAAGTACCTTACACCTTATTTAATGCATACCTTACACCTATGTGGGTGTCGTTATGTTATTTTTAATTGTCAATTACTTTAGATGCGATTTAACATGTACACTATTTATTTGTGTGTTATTTTTATACTTTAGTTGTCAATGAATCATTTTGAGGCGTCAACTAACCATCTTTGAGTAGTGCCAATTAGACATCTTTGGACGCCATCAAAGTACCTACACCCTATTTAATGTTTGAGCGTCACTACGCCCACCTATTTAATGTTTGAGCGCCGTTAAATTATTTTGGGTGTCAAACAAACCGCCAAAATTGAACTCAATGATTGTGATGTGCTTATCCTGTGCACCTCCCCAATTCTCCTCTGTTGGTTCATTCTGAGGGAGGGAAAAAGGCACGCCATTATTGGGGGACCCAGGTGGACTTTGCAGTGCTAAAGTGGGCAATGTTGATGTGTGGGGGACTCGAAGGGGGAGGAGCATGGATTGGTCCATTATCCATATGGGCATGTAACGGGCGGGAGGCGAGCCGAGAAGGACGGTCTTGCCTTGGATTGGACCTGGTCAGTATCGTGTTGGTTGCACCGTGGTGGTGGGGGCACCGTTTGTGCTAGTTGGGCAACGGTAATATTGAATTAGAGGATGGAGTCCGGCGGCGGGCGGCCCCACGAGACGGAGAGCCCACCATCTATCTATGTACTAGTACCGCTGAGAGGCTGCACAGTCGCTTTTATGACCCACTAGTAATATGCAGTAAACCAAGCAACGTCTCCTGTTTTGCGCAGCGAGAGTGAGGCATCGTACAACATATATAGATACAGAGTGAGGAGGAGCAGAAGAAGCACGACGCACGCACTGCCATCATCTATCCTCTCTTGTTCTTCTTCTTCCCTCACCGTTTTTGGTTTCCCGTGATCACCGCTCGCTACATTGGTGCTGAGCACCTGCTGCAACCTTTGGTGAGTGGATCAGAGGAGTCGTCACCGTCTTCATTCATTCAAAACAGCAACAATCTCTATCCTCTCTTCCCGCACCTACCAACCAAGCCATTAAGAAGACAACACCCGGCTATTCCCCATTCGGTATCTTGGGTGTTTCGCCCACTCACAGAGTATTAGTGTCCCCCCATTTTAACCATCCTGTTCCTTACCGGCGTTCCCGAAGACAGGTAGCAGCTAGAGGATCAATGTGGACCGCACCGCCACGGCCGGCCGTGTTGACGCTGCTACTGGTACTCGTAGTGGTGCTGTCGGCTTCCACTACAGGATCTGGTGCAGGGCATGACTACGGCGATGCTCTCCGGAAGAGTATACTCTTCTTCCAAGGTCAGAGATCAGGTAGGCTCCCACCGGACCAGCAGATCAGGTGGAGGGGTGATTCGGCGCTGCACGACGGAGCACAGGAAGGGGTAAGTGAGTACATAGAGAAAAGCCAGCATACTATGTCTTCCTAATCAGTCGATTGATTAATTGATCGATTGTTTCCCCAATATCCCATCGTGCAGGTCGACCTGTCTGGCGGTTACTACGACGCCGGCGACAACGTGAAGTTCGGCTTCCCAATGGCCTTCACAACAACACTCCTCTCCTGGTGCGCGATCGACTTCACACACGCGCTCTCCCAATCCTCCCAACTCCCGCAAACCCTCTCTGCCATCCGCTGGGGAACCGACTACCTCCTCAAAGCCACATCGACCCCATCCACCGTCTACGTCCAAGTCGGCGACGCGTTCCGCGACCACGCGTGCTGGGAGCGTCCCGAGGACATGGACACGCCTCGTACGGTCTACAAAGTCGACCGCGACCACCCGGGTTCCGACGTCGCGGGGGAATCCGCCGCCGCTTTGGCAGCCGCATCCATCGCGTTCAGGGAAAAGGATCCCGCTTACTCCCGCCGGTTGCTGGACAGGGCCGTGGAGGTGTTTGCGTTCGCGGACGCGCACCGTGGGGCGTATAGCGGTGTTGCTAGTCTCCGGGCGGCGGTGTGTCCGTTTTACTGTGACTTTGATGGGTACCAGGATGAGTTGCTGTGGGCGGCGGCATGGTTGCACAGGGCGACGAGGCGGAGGGAGTATCGGGAGTATATTGTGCGGAATGCGCAGGTGTTGGGTGCGGGGGATACGATTAATGAGTTCGGATGGGATAATAAACATGCTGGGATCAACGTGCTGCTGGCAAAGGTATGTGTGAGTTTGATTACATTATTAATTCGTTAGTTTTATACTGTTTTTTTTCCTTCCATTTGGGCATGTGTTTATATTGTGTTAGTTAATTACCACCTAGTCATTAGAAAGCAAGTAAGCAATCGTGTGTGCATCTCATTACCGACGAGGCGGAGGGAAGAGGGTGGATGTGGTGGCCTCTACATCCGGCCGTTTCCCCGATCCCCGGCTGGAACTTTTTCTTCCCAGTAATGGCGTGGCCTGTGGTGCCGCGCAACTTTTCACATGCAGTAGCCCCAGTAGCAGCAGAGAGAGGTCTAGGATTTGATGACGGTTGGGGGGTAGTGGTGCACCTTTTCACACCTCTGAACTCTGATACTACTGACACCTCTCCTTATCCGTACGCGGCTATAACTGACAAAAAAACTCACAGGGGACGTTGTAACTCCGTTGTCCCCCACCCACCCATTTTATCTCTCTTTCTTTCTTTCTTTATCCATCTCCATTAACTATCCCACAACCGTTTTTATGTTTCCGACCCGACAAACAGATGGGTTGGTTCAGCGTTGTCAGTTGTCAATGCTTGTTTTCGTGTTATGTTGTTCGAGTTGCACCTAAAGAGTTACATTACGGTGGTCAATATCTTTATCTTATATTCAAGAAACGTTGTTGAAAGGGGTGAAGGAGATACTTTCTTTGTTTGGTTTTATAGCTTTTATATCTAAACCTTAGTAGATCGTAAACAAACATGACTTGTTTGGGGATGATATTTGTCAAGAAAATTAGTCGGGCCTACACCCTCCCCACTGACCCACCCACGGGTTACATAGGATACGTAGAAAGTGGGTGGGGGTGCCGCAATAATTGAGTCACATGCATGCGGGTGCACGACGGCGCTCGCCTCTGCTCCTCTTTGACCAATCCAATCCAATGCTGCAACTTTTAACTGCAGACTCGCAGATCTTGTCGTTCGTGCTCGTCTTCCTCTTTTAGGCTCAGGATCTAGGCAAAGCCTCTCATCAACCTTTCTCTCTCCGTTCTATGGCGCGCCGCTTCTCCCCATCCATTCCCGTGACTCCTTTCAACAGACCCACTCATCTCGATCGCTGGTTCTGTTTTGCTCCTTTCACTGCTAATGACCCGCAGTCGCAACAGTAGAGACTTGTAATGATCGACTTGTTGACCAAAACATGTCCTTGTTAGGTTTTCCCGTGATGAAAACCTAAGCTAGGACGCACACACACACATGGTTTCGATTCTTATAATGGCACCCACCCCTGAATGGCCGTCGATACGACTTCACGGGTGTTATGCCTCTAATTACTTATTTTAAAGTACGTCGGCAACAACCGTTGTGTAGCTTGTAATCAAGGATCAACAAGTTTTGATGATTGACTAGCTACGACACGCTTAAGTAGACCCTTTTACCCAGTCCCGTGACCACTTATTAGCACTTCAAGTCACTATCACTAGAGTCAACAATCTCCCTCCTTTCTTTAGTTGTCAACAGCCCAATTAGTACGTAATTATCTGCTTTGACAAGTATCCATATATAATTAACGACCACGACTCATGCCTTCCCTCCTCCTTGCTTCAGGACGTCGTCATGGGCGGCACGGCCGACTACCTGGAACCATTCCGACGCAACGCCGAGCAGTTCGTGTGCAGCCTGTTGCCGGATGTAGGACACCCACAGGTCCAGTACTCTCCCGGTGGGTTGCTGTACAAACAAGGAGGGAGCAACATGCAGCACGTCACGTCTTTCTCCTTCCTACTACTCGTCTACGCAAACTACCTCAGCCACTCCGGTAGGCAAGTGCAGTGTGGAGGCGGAGAAGGGGCGACGCCGCAAATGCTAACCAGGATGGCCAAGAGACAGGTAAAGATTTCCAACTCCTGAACATGTGTCATGTGTGTGCTCTCCTGCCAAATTATTATTGACAACGAACTACCAACCCCTCCCCTCTGCAGGTCGACTACATCCTCGGCGACAACCCCATGCGCATGTCCTACATGGTCGGATACGGAGACAGGTACCCGCGTAGAATACACCACAGGGCCAGCTCGTTACCATCCGTGGCGGCTCACCCAGCCAAAATAGCGTGCAAGGAAGGCACCAAGTACTACCTCAGCCCCAACCCAAACCCGAACCTACTCGTGGGAGCAGTCGTCGGGGGACCAAACACCACAGACGCGTTCCCAGATTCAAGGCCGTTCTTCCAGGAGTCCGAGCCCACGACTTACATCAACGCTCCGCTCGTCGGGGTCCTGGCCTACTTCGCGACACACCAAAACGGCAACTACGACGCCGACACCAACCGCACCTAGAAGAAGAAGCCAAACAAAAAAAACCGAACACGAGCTGGAAACAAAAGCCACAACGGAGTCAACATCCGTCGGCATCTCTCGTAGATTTATAACTAATATATTTTTATTATAATCACATATATTTATATAGCTAAAACTAGCTCCACAAGCCTTTCTTTTTTTTCTTTCTTCGCCACCGGATTTCCAATTCAAAAAACCCTTCCTTTCCTCGCTCTTCCTCACCTGGCCTTTTCCGATTCTGATTTTAGAACGAAAAAATGATATATTGTCAGACATGGAAGAATCACTTCATTTGGGCGACACACAACAATGTAGGCACACCCACTATTGGCAAAACTAATTTTTATTTTTTGAATTCCATGTAACAGAGTGTCATTCGATCTATTTATGTTACTCTTTTTGGTATTAGCATGTAACAGCACTATTGTGATTGTATTACTAATATGTATGTCAGCCATGGTAGAAGAATCACTTCATTTGGGTGCAGCACAACAATTTAGACACACCCACCCACCATCAACTTTTGGCAAAACCGATTTTTATTTTTCAATTCCATGTAACAGAGTTGTCATTCGATCTATCTATGCCTCTTTTTGAAGTCGGTATGTAGCATCACTATTGTGATTGTATTACTACGATATATGGGCTCGCATGTATATGATGAAGTAGGGTGAACTGCGCTGCATTTTGCCAAACTTCTCTAAATTATGCACTGTGTAAATATCACGTCCAATCATATCGACCAACTATCTAAATACTACATTCAAAGGGGCCACAACCATCAACTTTTGGCAAAACCGATTTTTATTTTTCAATTCCATGTAACAGAGTTGTCATTCGATCTATCTATGCCTCTTTTTGAAGTCGGTATGTAGCATCACTATTGTGATTGTATTACTACGATATATGGGCTCGCATGTATATGATGAAGTGGGGTGAACTGCGCTGCATTTTGCCAAACTTCTCTAAATTATGCACTGTGTAAATATCACGTCCAATCATATCGACCAACTATCTAAATACTACATTCAAAGGGGCCACAACCATCAGCTTTTGGCAAAACGGATTTTTATTTTTCAATTCCATGTAACAGAGTTGTCATTCGATCTATCTATGCCTCTTTTTGAAGTCGGTATGTAGCATCACTATTGTGATTGTATTACTACGATATATGGGCTCGCATGTATATGATGAAGTAGGGTGAACTGTGCTGCATTTTTGATGCGATGATTTTGAGTCGCATTTATAGACCTGTTTGATATGTGTTTTGTGCTTTTATTGGTCATTTTTATGGTTAATATCGCATAATTCATCCATTTTGGTCTTTGCCATCATTTTATGTCAAATCCCCTTAGTTTCATCATTTTGAGCATTCATTATCACATTATTATTATTTGTTTGGATTTATTTGATCTTGTCTTTGAATTTCAGGAAAAATAAGTATTTGCTTCCGTCGATACCATCGACAAGACCGCAGGTTGCCAGCCGAAAGGAGCAGCAAAGAGTCGATACCATCGACGCTGATGTCGATGGTATCGAGACGTCTTCAAATTGCTGGCGAAGGAGCAGTCGATAGTATCGACACCAAGTCGATACCATCGACACATGGAGGCTACAACGTCGCAAAATGACAGAACCGACGCCAAAAAGGGAGTCGATACCATCGTCCCGAGTCGATGGTATCGAGATGATGTCGGGCGCGACAAAGGAAGGGTTTGCAGCCATCCGCTACTGTAGCGGGTCGATACCATCGACTCGCGTCGACGGTATCGACGCCGTAGGATATGAGTTTGCTTTCTAATGATCTCAATCGGACGGTTGGAGTTAATTAGCGACCTAATTAGGGACTTATACCTAAGGACGGCCGCCCAGACAGAGAGGAGATCGGATTAGCCATTGCACAAGTGCCGAGGAGCGAGAGAAACGAGAACGGAGGCCAGAAGTTCATACCAGTCGATCCGGACGCTGCCGAAGACGGAGTTCACCACCAAGAGGCGGGAAAGCACGTGTTCTACACAAAGGATCAATCGGTTCTTCTCCGTTCAGGGGTTTTTGCCCATTCAATTCACGTTTTTCATATGATTTCTCCTATTTCTACCATGTACTTGTGTGAGATGAACATGTGGGGCTAATCCCCTCCATCTTTAGGACCGGGAGTAGCCCGGGAATTCATTGTATGACAGTTTTATAATAGTAATTCATATTTTCTCTCATAAATCCATGGTATAGTTTCGTTTTCTCCATATATTGTTATGCTTGATCACCATAATAATAATCTAATGCCCTTAATCACTTCGACAGAAGGATTAATGGCTGAAAAGAGACGAAACCTACATTAATCGATAAATCCCTTAAACAAGGAGGTGTAAAATTAATGGTGGATACTGAGAGATCGTTCATAATGCACTTAGTTTAGGGGAATAGGTTACTACGACGGTGGAACCGACCTAAACCTAAGTAGTGAATTGCACCACGACAGTGGGCAATTCTGTTTTCATGCCACTACCTAGATAGAGAGAGAAGAGTGAGGCATTATATAAAATCTAATACAATGAATACCCGCGGTGAAACCGCAATCCTAAAGATAACTTTTTGAATTGATTAAATTAACCTTTAATCGATTGTTTGCTTTGTTTTATTTTTATTTTCTTTTAAATTTTGACAACAAACCCCAATTTGTTATTCGGCTTAGCTGATCGCAAATAGTTAGTAGGAGTCTCCGACAATTCTGAGTATCCCTGTGTTCGACTCGGGCCTCACAAAGGCCTGTACTACTCGACGCGTATACTTGCGTTTTTAGCACGTAGTAAAATACACGTCAAGTTTTTGGCGCCGTTGCCGGGGATACGGCGAATTGTTGGCCTTCGAGTGCTATGAGCGGCCACTCTAGGCCAATTTTTTATTTATTTATTTAGATTGAAACAACTTCAAATATTTTCAAATGGTTTGATAATTTTTTTTTATTCGTCATAACACTGTATTGAACTCGAATTTTCTCATTTCAGGTACTGTGTATGGTGCAGACGCGTAGTACTGACTACGCGAAACGCGCACCCGAGGTTCCATTTTCGGGACCTGAGGATGAGGAGCATTCCGAGCAAGAGTACCAAGAAGAGGTAGATTCGGAATCTGAACCAGAAGAGATGACTGAGCCACAGACCATATGGGAGAAGATCAAAGCTTCTTCCTCATCAGCTTCAAAGGGGCCTATAAAGAAGCAGGCGATCAACATACCGACATATAAGATCGATCCAGCATTGATTAATTTGGTGAAATCAAATGCGTTTCATGGGCTGAAGAATGAGGATCCTGTTGCACACATCAACCAGTTCGTTGAAAACTGCGACATGGTAAAAATAGACAGGTTTCCACAAGATGCATTGTATCTCAAGCTTTTCCCAAGTTCCTTGGAGGGAGCAGTAAGAGAGTGGCTACATAATCTAGACGATGAGTTTGTGGAGACTTGGGACCATATGGTGGAGGTCTTCTTTGAGAGGTTCTTCCCTCCTGAGAAGACTAACGACATGATCCGGAAGATTCATAATTTCAACCAACAGGCTGGTGAAACATATTCTGAGACCTAGGAGAGATTCCAGGTTATGTTGAGGAGGTGTCCGCATCACGGGTTGGACAAGGAAACGCAGGTGAAAATCTTCTATTTTGCTCTCTCCGAGCATGATAGGAGTAATCTGGATTCATCCGGGTCGGGATTTTTTCTAAACAACACAGATACTAGATGCTGGGAAATACTCAAGAACATGGCTAGAAAGCAGTCTTGGGGAGAAAGAGAGAGAGGCCCAGTTGAGCAAGCACGAGTCGCCAGTGAATCAAAGGCAATGAGAGAGCTGAATGAGAAGATGGATCTTCTCGCAAAGAAGTTACTGCAAAAGGAAGATAATGAGTCCGAGGATGAGGCTCAAGTCAAGTACATGAGACAACAGCAAGGGTATAGGAACAATGACTACTCATGGAGAAAGGACACAAGTTCTCATGGAAGGATCCGAACAATTTTCTGCAGGATCCGGAAGCCAAAACCGCGCCGGCTGCAGAAGACAAGAGCACAGAGTTGCTCAATCAGGTCATCAAGCAAAATCAAGAGTTAATGAATACATTCGGGCAGCAAATCAAGCAACAAGGAGAATATATGAATCAATTTGGGCAGACATTGCAGAACCATGGGGCTCAAATGAGAACCATAGAGACATCCATGGCGCAGATGGCAGCCGAAATAGCTAGTTTGAAGAAACCTGCACATCCGGGTTTTCCGGGGAATACCAATGTTCCCGGGGGAAACCAGCAAGCTAAAGCTATTCTGCTGAGAAGCGGTAAGAAAGTGTTGAATCCAAGAACTGATGAAACAAGCACACCGCGAGATGAAGTTGAAGGTGAAACCAATGTGGAGCAGCCCACACCAGTCTCAGGGCAAGTTGAAGACATAGCAGTGGAGAGTACTCAAGAATAGGATGCTGCGGAGGAACCACAGAAAAAGACGCCTTATGTGCCACCTCATCAAAGGACACAAGCTGTTCCGGTCCCTTATCCAAATAGTGTGAAGGCAATGAAGGTAGATGCACAGTTCAAGAAGTTCCTGGACAGTTTTAGGAAACTTTCAGTCAATATCCCGTTACTGGAAGCCATTGAGCAAATCCCTTCATACGGGAAGTTTCTAAAAGATGTTATTACCAAGAAGAGGAAAATACCAGATACTGAGGTCGTTGTGCTAAAGGAGCAAGTGAGTGCCTTCATTATGGGCACTTTGCCGCCAAAGAGACAGGATCCAGGGTGTTTCAACATTTCTTGTTATATCGGGAAGTGTAAATTTGGAGAAGCATTGTGTGATTCAGGGGCAAGCATCAACCTGATGCCCCTTTCGACATTTAAAAAGTTGGGACTGAAGGAGTCACGTCCGAGCAATATGACTATTCAATTGGCCGACAACTCTGTGGTGAAGCCATATGGAATATGTGAAGACGTCTTAGTAAAGGTGGATAGATTTGTCTTTCTGGCTGATTTTGTAGTTATGGAGGTGCAGGATGAGCATGGCAACGAGTTGTTACTTGGACGTCCCTTCCAAGCTACAACCGACATGATCTTAGAGATGGGGAGAGGTCGCCTGACCTTGGGCATAGCAGATGACCGCTTTGAGATGGTCATGCCTTCTAGCACCGCGTCATCTAAAGCAAAAGAACAATGTAATATGGTGAAACATCTGGATTGCAATATTTCACTCTGCCTTGGAAAACCATTTCTGGACATGGCTCATGTGATGAGCAAGGTGGACAATGGAACCTTAGCTGTAGATATCATGGAGCAGACTAAGGTAGTTTCTTTGTGTAAAGCGGTGAGATTTCTGAATGATGAGAATGAGGACATTCCACCTTCTTGGGAGGATGATGCAATTGCTATTTCTGTTGTTGATGCATATCCGAAACTACTGCTGGAGGCTTGTTTGTTTAATATTACATATGATTGGATGCGGAGTAAATCACTCAAGGAGTGTGCTAAAATGCTTCAGATGCTTCCATGCTTCTATGCGAGACACTATGAAGATTTAGGTGCACTTCCCTCACCGCTGCAATCATCTCTTATCAGCCCGCCGGATTTGGAATTAAAGCCACTACCCCGCATCTCAAGTATGTCTTTCTAGCTGAGAAAGACAAGTTACCGGTGATTGTTTCTGCTTATTTGAGTGTGGAAGAGGAGGAGCAACTGTTGATAGTGCTGAAAAACCACTGAGGAGCTTTTGCGTGGTCTATTGCAGACATCAAGGGGATTTCCCCTACTCTATGTCAGCACAAGATTCGGCTCGAGGAGGGAGCCAAGCCAGTGATCCAGCCTCAGAGACGTCTAAATCCGAGCATGATGGAGGTGGTGAAGAAAGAGGTTATTAAACTTCTCGCTGCAGGGATTATCTATGCCATATCAGACTCGACATGGGTGAGTCCCACACAGGTAGTCCCTAAGAAGGGGGGGAATTACTGTTACTCAAAATTTATTGAATCAACCTGTCACCACCCGATTGGTAACCGGGTGGCAAGTTTGTATTGACTACCGTTGTCTGAATGCTGCCACACTTAAGGATCATTTTCCTTTACCATTTATTGATCAAATTTTAGAACGTCTTGCCGGGCGATCGCACTTTTGTTTTCTAGACGGGTACTCGGGGTACAACCAGATCTCGATTGATCCTTTGGATCAAGAGAAATCTACGTTCACTTGTCCCTATGGGACTTTTGCTTACCGTCGAATGCCGTTTGGTTTATGCAATGCACCGGCGACGTTTCAACACTGTATGCTCACCATATTTTCTGACATGGTAGAGCGCTGTCTCGAGGTTTTTATGGATGACTTCTCGGTTTATGGTGCATCGTTTGATGAATGTCTCTATAACCTAGACAAAGTGTTGCAGCGTTGTGAGGACACACACTTGGTCCTTAACTGGGAGAAATGTCACATGATGGTGACAGAGGGAATAGTGCTAGGACACAAGGTGTCTAGCAAAGGTCTTGAGGTGGACCCGCTGAAAATTGAGGTCATTTCCAAGTTGCCCCCACCAAATTCCGTAAAAGGGGTGAGAAGTTTTCTGGGACACGCCGGGTTCTATCGGCGATTTATAAAGGATTTTTCTAAAATTGCAAAACCTTTATCCGAGCTTTTGGAGAAAGATGCGGTTTTCGATTTCAATGATAAGTGTCTACATGCATTTGATGTTTTGAAAGAAAAATTGATTTCTGCCCCGGTTGTTCAAACGCCGGATTGGACAAAACCTTTCGAATTAATGTGTGACGCTTAGGATTTTGCGGTAGGAGCCGTATTGGGGCAACAGGTAGATAATAAGCCCGCTATGATTTTCTATGCTTCAACAACTCTGAATGATGCTCAATTGAATTATACAACTACTGAAAAAGAATTACTTGCCGTTGTGTTTGCTTTCGAAAAATTCCGGCAGTATTTAGTTGGATCTAAAGTAGTTGTATGGACTGACCATGCTGTAATAAAATACTTGATGGAGAAAAAAGATGCAAAGCCTAGACTCATTAGGTGGATTTTGCTCTTACAGGAATTTGACATTGAAATCAAGGATATATCTGGGATTGAGAATGTAGTGGCTGATCATTTGTCTAGGTTAGAAAGGGTGGATGAAAAAGATTTACATATACCCATAACCGAGACGTTTCCGGATGAATAGCTTTTGAAAATTAACTCTAAAGAGCCTTGGTTCGCTGAAATTGTAAATTATTTAGCTTGCGGGATCATCCCGAAAGATTGGTCATATTAGGAGAAGAAGAGATTTTTTCATTCTTTGAGATACTATTTTTGGGATGATCCAATTCTTCTTAAGCAATGCAGGGACGGTATTTTACGCAGGTGTGTGCCTGAAGTGGAGTACAAGAGTGTTCTCCATCATTGCCATGCATCACCTACGGGAGGACACCACGCCAGCTCGCGAACGTCAGCTAAAGTTTTAGAGAGCGGCCTTTATTGGCCAACTTTGTTTTGGGATGCCTATGATTTTGTGAGGCAATGTGATCCTTGTCAGCGAGCAGGTAATATCTCGAAGCGACAGGAGATGCCCCTGAATGTATTTCAGGAAGTTGAGGTATTTGATTTGTGGGGCATAGATTTCATGGGACCCTTTGTGTCCTCGAACTCCAATTTATATATCTTGTTAGCAGTTGATTATGTGTCGAAGTGGGTGGAAGCAATCCCCACAAGGACTAATGATTCCACTGTAGTGTGCAGGTTTGTGAAGGAGAATATTTTCTGCAGGTTTGGGATACCCCGAATGATAATAAGTGATGGGGGTACACATTTTAAGAATCAGAAGTTCTCGACATTATTGAAGAAATATGGGGTCAAGCACAACATTGGAACCCCATATCATCCACAGACTCAAGGCCAAGTGGAGGTCTCCAACCGTGAGATTAAGAAGATTCTAGAGCGAACAGTGGCATCCACGAGGAAGAACTAGAGTGTCCTACTACCGGATGCACTGTGGGCGTACAGAACGGCCTACAAAACACCTATAGGCACCACGTTTTTTTGGTTGGCGTATGGCCGGGCTTGTCACCTACTGGTGGAGTTGGAGCACAAGGCCCATTGGGCGCTTAGAAGGATAAATATAAGTTATGATGAAGCTGGCAGGAAGAGAATGTTCGAATTGAATGAGCTGGATGAGTTACGGATGACGGCATATGAGAATGCCCGGATATACAAGGAGCGCACAAAACTGATCCACGATCGCGACATCGAGTTGCGCACGTTTAAGAAAGGAGATAGCGTTTTGTTGTTCAACTCCCGACTCAAGTTGCATCCCGGGAAGCTCAAATCCCGGTGGAGTGGACCGTTCGTGGTGGAAGAGGTCAAACCACACAGCGCGATTTTTGTGCGTGATGGTGATAACACGTTCTTGGTAAATGGACAGAGGCTGAAGCTCTATTTTGGTGAGAATTACAAGAGGAAGGTGAATGAGGTTAAACTCATTGCACTTTTGGATGAATGAGATGCCCGGAAGCCGTCTAGCCTACGACGTTAAAGAAGGGCGCTTGTTGGGAGGCAACCCAACCATCGGTACATTAGGATAGTTTCATTATAATCGTAGGTTGCTTTATTTTTGTTCAATTTTTAGTATAAAGAAGATACCTTGATCCGTTTGTTCATTGTGCAGGCTGAGGCAGAGTCGATACCATCGACACCCTCGTCGATGGTATCGACAAGGGTATAGGTTGAAGATTACAGATTTCGTTCTGAGTCGATACCATCGACGGCCTCGTCGATGGTATCGACATACCTACAGGTGGTCGAGAAGGAAACGTCGATAGTATCGACATAGGCGTCGATACCATCGAGATCTCTGGAGAAGTTCAGACCGATTTGTCTCAGTCAACTCGATACCATCGACGGCCTCGTCGATGGTATCGACAGGGTTCTAGGTTGAAATGAAAAAAAGCGGTGTCGCAATGAAGCCAAGTCGATACTATCGACACCCGTCGATGGTATTGACCATCCATGTCACCGATCCGAGCAAAGAAATCGACGGCGATCGCGGCTTCCACGTCATCGATCCGGGTGCAGCGTCGATACCATCGACCCAAGTCGATGGTATCGACACGACAGCGATCCGGGTCACAAGATCCAGCAATCGACGACCGTCGATACCAGTGAGGGGCGGATAGCATCGACCCAAGTCGATACCATCGACTCGCGTCGATAGTATCGACGGGCCAACAGTAGCGCCGGCCAAGTCTATTTAAGGAGAACCAATACGTCATTTGACGTCACACCTTCAGAGTGATCTCCTCCCTTTGCGCCGAGCACTCCCCCGAGCCATCCAAGAGTGAAGAACAACGTCACCGAGCGACGATCTTCCTCAAGAGGAGATTCATATCTCCATTCTGCACCGAGCTCTCTCTTTCTAATCCCTTTCTCATCGCCAACATGGCTCACGTCGCTGGAGCATCTTCTTCACGTGCGGACCCGGAGGAGATTCAGGAGTTTGTGCCACCTCCTCCCGGGTCGGTTGCACGGCCGCACATGATGCATCCTTCCACAGAGGTGAAGAAGATCTATGAGGAGATCTTAAAAAGGAAGATCGAACCCACCCGGTATGTGGACCGGGAAATGATCCGAGACCTCGGATTCGAGGCCAATCTGGCCTATGTTCTGCAGGGGCAGGAGAAACGTACAAGCAGGAGGCCCGATGAGTTACAGTACCATGCAGATTGCCAGCCATTTTTCGGCGAGTGGCCAACCTACAAAGAGTTGGTGGCGGAGTTCATGGCGTCACTTGACGTCTGCGTCGTGCCCAACGACATCGTCGCCACCGACCGCGAATGGATAAAGGGTCGGGTGTCTTTCCGGCTGTACAACCGTGACTATACCCTCACGCTTCGCCAATTCAACAGGATATTCAATTGGATGCATTCTCCATATGACCACCGGCGGCCGGATAACCGCACCAACTACGACGCTCTCTTCTCCGAGTTGGTGACGGTGCCACAAGGGAGGTCGGTGAGCTACCACAACGCTGCGGTAGCCGACTTCGAGCACCCATTTGTTCGGGTATTGCACCGGATGTTGAGTTCCACCATCTTTGCTCGAAGTGATCTGGCGCTAAGCAAATTTCAGGAGACGGATCTTTTCTTCTTATATCAGCTCCTGAAGCACCAAGAATGCAACTGGGGTGCATTCTTTCTACAACGAGTGTTGGCGATGAAGAGGAGCACGAGAAAAGCCCCGATTCATTTTGGGGGGCTTGTCACCAAGGTAGCCCTCTACTTGGGCTTGAATCTCGATCAGCTGGCCCCTCTTTCTACGAGAAGCAAGGTCAACTTGTAACATCTACACCGAGCCAATCTCGTTCTTCTCCGAGCTGGCGTGGCTTTTGCGCATTGCCACGTCAATCAAGTGTACCAGGAGTGCGCACTGCCGGATCCCATATTCAACATCGCGGGCACACAACATTTCAGATGGCCGATCATAGCCATCGACTCCGATGATGAAGAAGGCGGTAATGACGGCGGCGACGACGGACAGGACGACGAGGCTGAGGAGGAAGAAGAGGCATTTACACCTCTTCGAGCACGAGTAGCACCCCGGAAGCATCCTCAGATGCATCCGGGTGCGTCTTCATCATCACAGCCTACACCGCCATCACCACAACCCTCGCAGCCTAGCGAGGATGCCTATTCCATGCAAGGCATGTACAACATGCTCCAAGATATTCAGCAGACGCAGAACAACCACACCGCTGCGTACGTCGGTATTCAAGATACCACCAACCGACTTTTTGTCAACCAGCAGACGATCTTCGAGAATGATCGCCTTCTTTTCGCAAATCAAGAGAATATCCATGATCGGCTGCATAGGATGGAGCAGCAGCAGCAACCGTTTTACGATCATTACTGGAGCCAGAATTATTTTGGGGGGTATCCACAGCCTCCTCCGATACCCCAGTATGATCCGACTTTTCAGGGGCAATACCCGTCTTGGGACCCCACGACGCCGCAATACCCGCCTCCACCACCACAAGAATGATCGGGTATCCCTGTTCCAATCTTTAAGTTTGTTTTTGACTATGAGGCCATAGTCGAATTCAAGCTTAGGGGGGTAGTTGAAACAGTTCTATCTTTTATTGTTTTTAGTTTTTAGCATTTTTTTGCTTTTGTTCTCTTGTTATTTGTTTTCTTGCAATTTTAGCTTTTGTAGGATCCACATGCTATCTAGTGTAATTGTGGATGTCATAAAAGTTGTGTCATCTTGCTGTTAGTGCATGGGAAATTCAAGGGAAATTTGAAAAATTTGTGTCTTTGGATAGCTTGTTTTGTTTTGACCTTGGGAACACATCCTATGAAATTGATTGATTATGTCAACTTTAAAACAACATTTCATACCTGTACTCCTAATGATTCATGAAAGTGGACGGAAATGGTTGTTTGAGCCTAACCTAACCAAATGGTAATGAGACTTTAATTGGATATAAGAAAGAGAACCTTCTAAACTACTACACAGGTCAGTAAGGAGGGACGCATAATATCTTTCTAAGGTTCAGTCATCTAGTCTTGTGATCGTTCCACTTCATTTTTCCATAATCCACCTAAGAATTGGAAGTAAAGTGCAGTTTTAATTCCTTTTGTGTGCATAGCATTTAGATAGGACTTGCATTGATATTTTCCATATGTTTGCATAAAAAGAAAAAAATATAGTGATTCATGCACATTACCTTTAGGTGCATGCCATGTGGTCGCATTCATGATTTTCATGCATAAAGTATATCATGTATCTCAATTTTTCCCAATGGTGAATTAAATTGTTCCATACTTTCTAAATAGTGAATTTTTTTTTTCTGAGTATGCAGGAAATAGCCCAATAAAATTGTCTTTGAGCAATTATGGATATGTGGGCTGAAGAAAAATCTGAAAATCTTAATAAAAAAAAGAAAAAAAAAGAGAAAAGAAAAAAGAATTTAGAAGAAAGCGAAATAAGGAGGAAGGAACATGATATCAATTGCATTTCAGAATAATTGAGTACATGATGTAGCTTGACTAGATATCCATCTCATTTTGAGGCGGATGGTTAGTGCATGCATCATTCCACCCAATTTTAGGCATTAGGGCATTTCTAATGTGCATTTGCATCATATAGGACATTTTTTTGTATTATGCATGTTGAAACTGTACAATACTTCCACTTTCTTCCATGAGCCACCCATTTTCATCCACCCGTTGCTCGGATTGGTAGGCCACCGTGAATTTCTCCTCACTAATGAATATCAGGAGAACTGCTTCCATGTAGATGGTAGTTAGGGCGAGCAACATAGTATAGGCGATCACGAGATGCACTAATGCTGAACCGGCGAATTTTATTATGTTAACTGCCTTATGTGATAGTGTTCATCGGTTTGGAGGTCAATTTCTTTTATTGATGATTACTGTCACCTTTAGGGTAATTACTGTTCTGTGGTTAGAGAAGGCCGGTTTGTGAATGTTCAGTGCGAGTCATATGGGATGTTGGGTTGGTGTGTTGTTTTTCAGTTGACATTTGCAATTCTATTCTAAGGATTAGTTGCTCGAGGGCAAGCAATGTTCAAGCTTAGGGGAGTTTGATGCGATGATTTTGAGTCGCATTTATAGACCTGTTTGATATGTGTTTTGTGCTTTTATTGGTCATTTTTATGGTTAATATCGCATAATTCATCCATTTTGGTCTTTGCCATCATTTTATGTCAAATCCCCTTAGTTTCATCATTTTGAGCATTCATTATCACATTATTATTATTTGTGTGGATTTATTTGATCTTGTCTTTGAATTTTAGGAAAAACAAGTATTTGCTTCCGTCGATACCATCGACGGAAGTCGATACCATCGACAAGACCGCAGGTTGCCAGCCGAAAGGAGCAGCAAAGAGTCGATACCATCAACGCTGATGTCGATGGTATTGAGACGTCTTCAGATTGCTGGCGAAGGAGCAGTCGATAGTATCGACACCAAGTCGATACCATCGACACATGGAGGCTACAGCGTCGCAAAATGACAGAACCGACGCCAAAAAGGGAGTCGATACCATCGACCCGAGTCGATGGTATCGAGATGATGTCGGGCGCGACAAAGGAAGGGTTTGCAGCCAGCCGCTACTGTAGCGGGTCGATACCATCGACTCGCGTCGATGGTATCGACGCCGTAGGATATGCGTTTGCTTTCTAATGATCTCAATCGGACGGTTGAAGTTAATTAACGACCTAATTAGGGACTTATACCTAAGGACGGCCGCCCAGACAGAGACGAGATCGGATTAGCCATTGCACAAGTGCGGAGGAGCGAGAGAAAGGAGAACGGAGGCCAGAAGTTCATACCAGTCGATCCGAACGCTGCCGAAGACGGATTTCACCACCGAGAGGCGGGAAAGCACGTGTTCTACGCAAAGGATCAATCGGTTCTTCTCCGTTCAGGGGTTTTCCCATTCAATTCACGTTTTTCATATGATTTCCCCTATTTCTACCATGTACTTGTGTGAGATGAACATGCAGGGCTAATCCCCTCCATCTTTAGGACCGGGAGTAGCCCGTGAATTCATTGTATGACAGTTTTATAATAGTAATTTATATTTTCTCTCTTAAATCCATGGTATAGCTTCGTTTTCTCCATATATTGTTATGCTTGATCACCATAATAATAATCTAATGCCCTTAATCACTTCGACAGAAGGATTAATGGCTGAAAAGAGACGAAACCTACATTAATCGATAAATCCCTTGAACAAGGAGGTGTAAAATTAATTGTGGATACTGAGAGATCGTTCATAATGCACTTAGTTTAGGGGAATAGGTTACTACGACGGTGGAACCAACCTAAACCTAAGTAGTGAATTGCACCACGACAGTGGGCAATTATGTTTTTAGGCCACTACCCGGATAGAGAGAGAAGAGTGAGGCATTATATAAATTCTAATACAATGAATACCCACGGTGAAACTGCAATCCTAAAGATACCTTTTTGAATTGATTAAATTAACCTTTAATCGATTGTTTGCTTTGTTTTATTTTTATTTTCTTTTAAATTTTGACAACAAACCCCAATTTGTTATTCGGCTTAGCTGATCGCAAATAGTTAGTAGGAGTCTCCGACAATTCTGAGTATCCCTGTGTTCAACTCGGGCCTCACAAAGGCCTGTCCTACTCGACGCGTATACTTGCGTTTTTAGCGCTAGTAAAATACACGTCAATTTTGCCAAACTTCTATAAATTATGCACTGTGTAAGGATCACGTCCAATCATATCGACCAGCTATCTAAATACTACATTCAAAGGGGCCACAACCATCAACTTTTGGCAAAAATGATTTTTATTTTTCAATTCCATGTAACAGAGTTGTCATTCGATCTATCTATGCCTCTTTTTGAAATTGGTATGTAGCATCACTATTGTGATTGTATTACTACGATATATGGGCTCGCATGTATATGATGAAGTAGGGTGAACTGCGCTGCATTTTGCCAAACTTCTCTAAATTATGCACTGTGTGAGGATCACGTCCAATCATATCGACCAGCTATCTAAATACTACATTCAAAGGGGCCACAACCATCAACTTTTGGCAAAACCGGTTTTTATTTTTCAATTCCATGTAACAGAGTTGTCATTCGATCTATCTATGCCACTTTTTGAAATCGGTATGTAGCATCACTATTGTGATTGTATTACTATGATATATGGGCTCGCATGTATATGATGAAGTAGTGTGAACTGCGCTGCATTTTGCCAAACTTCTCTAAATTATGCACTGTGTAAGGATCACGTCCAATCATATCGACCAGCTATCTAAATACTACATTCAAAGGGGCCACAACCATCAACTTTTGGCAAAATCGATTTTTATTTTTCAATTCCATGTAACAGAGTTGTCATTCGATCTATCTATTCCTCTTTTTGAAATCGGTATGTAGCACCAGTATTGTAATTGTATTACTACGATATATGGGCTCGCATGTATATGATGAAGTAGGGTGAACTGCGCTGCATTTTGCCAAACTTCTCTAAATTATGCACTGTGTAAGGATCACGTCCAATCATATCGACCACCTATCTAAATACTACATTCAAAGGGGCCACAACCATCAACTTTTGGCAAAACCGATTTTTATTTTTCAATTCCATGTAACAGAGTTGTCATTCGATCTATCTATGCCTCTTTTTGAAATCGGTATGTAGCATCACTATTGTGATTGTATTACTATGATATATGGGCTCGCATGTATATGATGAAGTAGGGTGAACTGCGCTGCATTTTTCCAAACTTCTCTAAATTATGCACTGTGTAAGGATCACGTCCAATCATATCGACCAGCTATCTAAATACTACATTCAAAGGGGACACAACCATCAACTTTTGGCAAAACCGATTTTTATTTTTCAATTCCATGTAACAGAGTTGTCATTCGATCTATCTATGCCTCTTTTTGAAATCGGTATGTAGCATCACTATTGTGATTGTATTACTACGATATATGGGCTCGCATGTATATGATGAAGTAGGGAGAACTGCGCTGCATTTTGCCAAACTTCTCTAAATTATGCACTGTGTAAGGATCACGTCCAATCATATCGACCAGCTATCTAAATACTACATTCAAAGGGGCCACAACCATCAACTTTTGGCAAAACTGATTTTTATTTTTAAATTCCATGTAACAGAGTTGTCATTCGATCTATCTATGCCTCTTTTTGAAATCGGTATGTAGCATCACTATTGTAATTGTATTACTACGATATATGGGCTCGCATGTATATGATGAAGTAGGGTGAACTGCGCTGCATTTTGCCAAACTTCTCTAAATTATGCACGGTGTAAGGATCACATCCAATCATATCGACCAGCTATCTAAATACTACATTCAAAGGGGCCACAACCATCAACTTTTGGCAAAACCGAATTTTATTTTTCAATTCCATGTAACAGAGTTGTCATTCGATCTATCTATGCCTCTTTTTGAAATCGGTATGTAGCATCACTATTGTAATTGTATTACTACGATATATGGGCTCACATGTATATGATGAAGTAGGGTGAACTGTGTAAGGATAACGTCCAATCATATCAACCAGCTATCTAAATACTACATTCAAAGGGGCCACAACCATCAACTTTTGGCTAAACCGATTTTTATTTTTCAATTCCATGTAACAGAGTTGTCATTCGATCTATCTATCCCTCTTTTTGAAATCGGTATGTAGCATCACTATTGTGATTGTATTACTACGATATATGGGCTCGCATGTATATGATGAAGTAGGGTGAACTGCGCTGCATTTTGCCAAACTTCTCTAAATTATGCACTGTGTAAGGATCACGTCCAATCATATCGACCATCTATCTAAATACTACATTCAAAGGGCCCACAACCATCGACTTTTGGCAAAACTGAATTTTATTTTTCAATTCCATGTAACAGAGTTGTCATTCGATCTATCTATGCCTCTTTTTGAAATCGGTATGTAGCATCACTATTGTGATTGTATTACTACGGTATATGGGCTCACATGTATATGATGAAGTAGGGTGAACTGCGCTGCATTTTGCCAAACTTCTCTAAATTATGCACTGTGTAAGGATCACATCCAATCATATCGACCAGCTATCTAAATAACTACATTCAAAGGGGCCACAACCATCAACTTTTGGCAAAACCGATTTTTATTTTTCAATTCCATGTAACAGAGTTGTCATTCGATCTATCTATGCCTCTTTTTGAAATCGGTATGTAGCATCACTATTGTAATTGTATTACTACGATATATGGGCTCGCATGTATATGATGAAGTAGGGTGAACTGCGCTGTATTTTGCTGAACTTCTCTAAATTATGCACTGTGTAAGGATCACGTCCAATCATATCGACCAGCTATCTAAATACTACATTCAAAGGGGCCACAACCATCAACTTTTGGCAAAACTGATTTTTATTTTTCAATTCCATGTAACAGAGTTGTCATTCGATCTATCTATGCCTCTTTTTGAAATCGGTATGTAGCAGCACTATTGTGATTGTATTACTACGATATATGGGCTCGTATGTATATGATGAAGTAGGGTGAACTGCGCTGCATTTTGCCAAACTTCTCTAAATTATGCCCTGTGTAAGGATCACGTCCAATCATATCGACCAGCTATCTAAATACTACATTCAAAGGGGCCACAACCATCAACTTTTGGCAAAACCGATTTTTATTTTTCAATTCCATGTAACAGAGTTGTCATTCGATCTATCTATGCCTCTTTTTGAAATCGGTATGTAGCATCACTATTGTGATTGTATTACTACGATATATGGGCTCGCATGTATATGATGAAGTAGGGTGAACTGCGCTGTATTTTGCCAAACTTCTCTAAATTATGCACTGTGTAAGGATCACGTCCAATCATATCGACCAGCTATCTAAATACTACATTCCAAGGGGCCACAACCATCAACATTTGGCAAAACCGATTTTTATTTTTCAATTCCATGTAACAGAGTTGTCATTCGATCTATCTATGCCTCTTTTTGAAATCGGTATGTAGCATCACTATTGTGATTGTATTACTACGGTATATGGGCTCGCATGTATATGATGAAGTAGGGTGAACTACGCTGCATTTTGCCAAACTTCTCTAAAGTATGCACTGTCTAAGGATCACGTCCAATCATATCGACCAGCTATCTAAATACTACATTCAAGGGGCCACAACCATCAACTATTGGCAAAACCGATTTTTATTTTTCAATTCCATGTAACAGAGTTGTCATTCGATCTATCTATGACTCTTTTTGAAATCAGTATGTAGCAACACTATTGTGATTGTATTACTACGATATATGGGCTCGTATGTATATGATGAAGTAAGGTGAACTGCACTGAAGTTTGCCAAACTTCTCTAAATTATGCACTGTGTAAGGATCACGTCCAATCATATCGACCAGCTATCTAAATACTACATTCAAGGGGCCACAACCATCAACTTTTGGCAAAACCGATTTTTTTTTTCAATTCCATGTAACAGAGTTGTCGTTCGATCTATCTATGCCTCTTTTTGAAATCAGTATGTAGCAGCACTATTGTGATTGTATTACTATGATATATGGGCTCGTATGTATATGATGAAGTAGGGTGAACTACGCTGCATTTTGACAAACTTCTCTAAATTATGCACTGTGTAAGGATCACGTCCAATCATATCGACCAACTATCTAAATACTACATTCAAGGGGCCACAACCATCAACTTTTGGCAAAACCGATTTTTTTTTCAATTCCATGTAACAGAGTTGTCATTCGATCTATCTATGCCTCTTTTTGAAATCAGTATGTAGCAGCACTATTGTGATTGTATTACAACGATATATGGGCTCGTATGTATATGATGAAGTAGGGTGAACTGCGCTGCATTTTGCCAAACTTCTCTACATTATGCACTTTGTAAGGATCACGTCCAATCATATCGACCAGCTATCTAAATACTACATTCAAGGGGCCACTACCATCAACTTTTGGCAAAACCGATTTTTATTTTTCAATTCCATGTAACAAAGTTGTCATTCGATCTATCTATGCCTCTTTTTGAAATCAGTATGTAGCAGCACTATTGTGATTGTATTACTACGATATATGGGCTCATATGTATATGATGAAGTAGGGTGAACTGCGCTGCATTTTGCCAAACTTCTCTAAATTATGCACTGTGTAAGGATCACGTCCAATCATATCGACCAGCTATCTAAATACTACATTCAAGGGGCCACAACCATCAACTTTTGGCAAAACCGATTTTTATTTTTCAATTCCATGTAACAGAGTTGTCATTCGATCTATCTATGCCTCTTTTTGAAATCAGTATGTAGCAGCACTATTGTGATTGTATTACTACGATATATGGGCTCGTATGTATATGATGAAGTAGGGTGAACTGCGCTGCATTTTGCCAAACTTCTCTAAATTATGCACTGTGTAAGGATCACGTCCAATCATATCGACCGGCTATCTAAATACTACATTCAATGGGCCACAACCATCAACTTTTGGCAAAACCGATTTTTATTTTTCAATTCCATGTAACAGAGTTGTCATTCGATCTATCTATGCCTCTTCTTGAAATCAGTATGTAGCAGCACTATTGTGATTGTATTACTACGATATATGGGCTCGTATGTATATGATGAAGTAGGGTGAACTGCGCTGCATTTTGCCAAACTTCTCTAAATTATGCACTGTGTAAGGATCACGTCCAATCATATCTACCAGCTATCTAAATACTACATTCAAGGGGCCACAACAATCAACTTTTGGCAAAACCGATTTTTATTTTTCAATTCCATGTAACAGAGTTGTCATTCGATCTATCTATGCCTTTTTTTGAAATCAGTATGTAGCAGCACTATTGTGATTGTATTACTACGATATATGGGCTCATATGTATATGATGAAGTAGGGTGAACTGCGCTGCATTTTGCCAAACTTCTCTAAATTATGCACTGTGTAAGGATCACGTCCAATCATATCGACCAGCTATCTAAATACTACATTCAAGGGGCCACAACCATCAACTTTTGGCAAAACTGATTTTAATTTTTCAATTCCATGTAACAGAGTTGTCATTCGATCTATCTATGCCTCTTTTTGAAATCAGTATGTAGCAGCACTATTGTGATTGTATTACTATGATATATGGGCTCGTATGTATATGATGAAGTAGGGTGAACTGCGCTGCATTTTGCCAAACTTCTCTAAATTATGCACTGTGTAAGGATCACGTCCAATCATATCGACCAGCTATCTAAATACTACATTCAAGGGGCCACAACCATCAACTTTTGGCAAAACCGATTTTTATTTTTCAATTCCATGTAACAGAGTTGTCATTCGATCTATCTATGCCTCTTTTTAAAATCAGTATGTAGCAGCACTATTGTGATTGTATTGCTACGATATATGGGCTCGTAAGTATATGATGAAGTAGGGTGAACTGCGCTGCATTTTGCCAAACTTCTCTAAATTATGCACTGTGTAAGGATCACGTCCAATCATATCGCCAACTATCTAAATACTACATTCATGGGGCCACAACCATCAACTTTTGGCAAAATCGATTTTTATTTTTCAATTCCATGTAACAGAGTTGTCATTCGATCTATCTATGTCTCTTTTTGAAATCAGTATGTAGCAACACTATTGTGATTGTATTACTACGATATATGGGCTCGTATGTATATGATGAAGTAGGGTGAACTGTGCTGCATTTTGCCAAACTTCTCTAAATTATGCACTGTGTAAGGATCAAGTCCAATCATATCGACCAGCTATCTAAATACTACATTGAAGGGGCCACAACCATCAACTTTTGGCAAAACCGATTTTTATTTTTCAATTCCATGTAACAGAGTTGTCATTCGATCTATCTATGCCTCTTTTTGAAATCAGTATGTAGCAGCACTATTGCGATTGTATTACTACGATATATGGGCTCGTATGTATATGATGAAGTAGGGTGAACTGCGCTGCATTTTGCCAAACTTCTCTAAATTATGCACTGTGTAAGGATCACGCCCAATCATATCGACCAGCTATCTAAATACTACATTCAAGGGGCCACAACCATTAACTTTTGGAAAAACCGATTTTTATTTTTTAATTCCATGTAACAGAGTTGTCATTCGATCTATGTATGCCTCTTTTTGAAATCAGTATGTAGCAGCACTATTGTGATTGTATTACAACGATATATGGGCTCGTATGTATATGATGAAGTAGGGTGAACTGCGCTGCATTTTGCCAAACTTCTCTAAATTATGCACTGTGTAAGGATCACATCCAATCATATCGACCAGCTATCTAAATACTACATTCAAGGGGCCACAACCATCAACTTTTGGCAAAACCGATTTTTATTTTTCAATTCCATGTAATAGAGTTGTTATTCGATCTATCTATGCCTCTTTTTGAAATCAGTATGTAGCAGCACTATTGTGATTGTATTACTACGATATATGGGCTCGTATGTATATGATGAAGTAGGGTGAAATGCGCTGCATTTTTCCAAACTTCTCTAAATTATGCACTGTGTAAGGATCACGTCCAATCATATCGACCAACTATCTAAATACTACATTCAAGGGGCCACAACCATCAACTTTTGGCAAAACCGATTTTTATTTTTCAATTCCATGTAACAGAGTTGTCATTCAATCTATCTATGCCTCTTTTTGAAATCAGTATGTAGCAGCACTATTGTGATTGTATTACTATGATATATGGGCTCGTATGTATATGATGAAGTAGGGTGAACTGCGCTGCATTTTGCTAAACTTCTCTAAATTGTGCACTGTGTAAGGATCACGTCCAATCATATCGACCAGCTATCTAAATACTACATTCAAGGGGCCACAACCATCAACTTTTGGCAAAACCGATTTTTATTTTTCAATTCCATGTAACAGAGTTGTCATTCGATCTATCTATGTCTCTTTTTGAAATCAATATGTAGCAGCACTATTGTGATTGTATTACTACGATATATGGGCTCGTATGTATATGATGAAGTAGGGTGAACTGCGCTGCATTTTGCCAAACTTCTCTAAATTATGCACTGTGTAAGGATCACGTCCAATCATATCGACCAGCTATCTAAATACTACATTCAAGGGGCCACAACCATCAACTTTTGGAAAAACCGATTTTTATTTTTCAATTCCATGTAACAGAGTTGTTATTCGATCTATCTATGCCTCTTTTTGAAATCGGTATGTAGCAACACTATTGTGATTGTATTACTATGATATATGGGCTCGTATGTATATGATGAAGTAGGGTGAACTGCGCTGCATTTTGCCAAACTTCTCTAAATTATGCACTGTGTAAGGATCACGTCCAATCATATCAACCAACTATATAAATACTACATTCAAGGGGCCACAACCATCAACTTTTTGCAAAACTGATTTTTATTTTTCAATTCCATGTAATAGAGTTGTCATTCTATCTATCTATGCCTCTTTTTGAAATTTGTATGTAGCAGCACTATTGTGATTGTATTACTACGATATATGGGCTCGTATGTATATGATGAAGTAGGGTGAACTGAGCTGTATTTTGCCAAACTTCTCTAAATTATGCACTGTGTAAGGATCACGTCCAATCATATCGACCACCTATCTAAATACTACATTCAAAGGGCCACAACCATCAACTTTTGGCAAAACCGATTTTTATTTTTCAATTCCATGTAACAGAGTTGTCATTCGATCTATCTATGCCTCTTTTTAAAATCAGTATGTAGCAACACTATTGTGATTGTAATACTACGATATATGGGCTCGTATGTATATGATGAAGTAGGGTGAACTGCGCTGCATTTTACCAAACTTCTCTAAATTATGCACTGTGTAAGGATCACATCCAATCATATCGACCAACTATCTATATACTACATTCAAGGGGCCACAACCATCAACTTTTGGCAAAACCCATTTTTATTTTTCAATTCCATGTAACAAAGTTGTCATTCGATCTATCTATGCCTCTTTTTGAAATCAGTATGTAGCAGCACTATTGTGATTGTATTACTACGATATATGGGCTCGTATGTATATGATGAAGTAGGGTGAACTACGCTGCATTTTGCTAAACTTCTCTAAATTATGCACTGTCTAAGGATCACGTCCAATCATATCGACCAACTATCTAAATACTACATTCAAGGGGCCACAACCATAACCTTTTGGAAAAACCGATTTTTATTTTTCAATTCCATGTAACAGAGTTGTCGTTCGATCTATCTATGCCTCTTTTTGAAATCAGTATGTAGCAACACTATTGTGATTGTATTACTACGATATATGGGCTCGTATGTATATGATGAAGTAGGGTGAACTGCACTGCAGTTTGCCAAACTTCTCTAAATTATGCACTGTGTAAGGATCACGTCCAATCATATCAACCAGCTATCTAAATACTACATTCAAGGGGCCACAACCATCAACTTTTGGCAAAACCGATTTTTATTTTTCAATTCCATGTAACAGAGTTGTCATTCGATCTATCTATGCCTCTTTTTGAAATCAGTATGTAGCAGCAATATTGTGATTGTATTACTACGATATATGGGCTCGTATGTATATGATGAAGTAGGGTGAACTGCGTTGCATTTTGCCAAACTTCTCTAAATTATGCACTGTGTAAGGATCACGTCCAATCATATCGACCAGCTATCTAAATACTACATTCAAGGGGCCACAACCATCAACTTTTGGCAAAACCGATTTTTATTTTTCAATTCCATGTAACAGAGTTGTCATTCGATCTATCTATGCCTCTTTTTGAAATCAGTATGTAGCAACACTATTGTGATTGTATTACTACGATATATGGGCTCGTATGTGTATGATGAAGTAGGGTGAACTGCGCTGCATTTTGCCAAACTTCTCTAAATTATGCACTGTGTAAGGATCATGTCCAATCATATCGACCAACTATCTAAATACTACATTCAAGGGGCCACAACCATCAACTTTTGGCAAAACCGATTTTTATTTTTCAATTCCATGTAACAGAGTTGTCATTCGATCTATCTATGCCTCCTTTTGAAATCAGAATGTAGCAGCACTATTGTGATTGTATTACTACGATATATGGGCTCGTATGTATATGATGAAGTAGGGTGAACTGCGCTGCATTTTGCCAAACTTCTCTAAATTATGCACTGTGTAAGGATCACGTCCAATCATATCGACCAACTATCTAAATACTACATTCAAGGGGCCACAACCATCAACTTTTGGCAAAACCAATTTTTATTTTTCAATTCCATGTAACAGAGTTGTCATTCGATCTATCTATGCCTCTTTTTGAAATCAGTATGTAGCAGCACTATTGTGATTGTATTACTACGATATATGGGCTCGTATGTATATGATGAAGTAGGGTGAACTGCGCTGCATTTTGTCAAACTTCTATAAATTATGCACTGTGTAAGGATCACGTCCAATCATATCGACCCGCTATCTAAATACTACATTCAAGGGGCCACAACCATCAACTTTTGGCAAAACCGATTTTTATTTTTCAATTCCATGTAACAGAGTTGTCATTCGATCGATCTATGCCTCTTTTTGAAATCAGTATGTAGCAACACTATTGTGATTGTATTACTACGATATATGGGCTCGTATGTATATGATAAAGTAGGGTGAACTGCGCTGCATTTTGCCAAACTTCTCTAAATTATGCATTGTGTAAGGATCACGTCCAATCATATCGACCAGCTATCTAAATACTACATTCAAGGGGCCACAACCACCACATATATAAAACACCCAAAATTTAAATTCAGTAAACAAAAGTTCCACCTCAAAATCTATCACTGTTGTTCACAACCAGAAAGTATTTTGTTAAACCCTCCATTAGGTGTTGAAGCTTTTTTCTACTTCTTCTAAATATTAAAATCTAATCCATATTACAACGACTTATTAAGAAGCATCATTAGACCAAAACCCAAAAGCTCGGTCGCTTGGGTCCCATAACAACTTGCCATTCTCCACTATTGACATAAACTCTCTAATACTAACACCTACATGCAATTCCAAATTCCTATAGATGCCTGAGTAGCACAGAGATAAAATCGCACGTACTTTGTTGTCTAGAGTCGCGTGGGCCCTCCCAACTTGTTCATGTAGCATCTAGGCCTAATAAAAGGATGCCATAGCAATCCCTTCTCCTGCCTATCATTCTTATTGATGAGTAGAAGAACTTACACCACCAGCTCTTACAAACAAACGATCCAGTACTCCTACCCATCATCTAAAATAACATACGTGAGTACTTTTGAACTACCTCAAGGTTTTTTGAGAGAAACAAAGCCTTCTTCTATCAAAGGAGCCAATCATGTAATGATATATACAAAATACGTGATTTCCATTGTCTTCACCATGACCATGACCCTTAATCTCAATTTTCCTACCATGATACACTTAGATAGTAGACCCTCCACTAGAATGTTGGAGTAACCCCATAAAGCATTTTTTAATCCATGTTTGATATTTTATAAAAACTTCTAATAAATTATTAATGTTTTCTTTTAATATTCATTTTGTATCCTTGATCACAATATTAGATGTTCATTTGGTTTTCCATATATATATATATATATATATATATATATATATCATTATCTAAGAAGTACCAATAGAACTATAGACATTAGTATCAACATAATGTGGAGTCCTAGTACCATACACATAGGGTGCACACAAGAAAGGAGTATATTCATGGACACATGATTAATTGGTTACTAAAAAGTTCAGATAATTAACTAGATCATTGAGGTGTTGTTTGGTTCGGGACTGGGATTATGTAGTCTGGACTGAGTTAGTCAGGGTTAGTTAGTAGATCTGGATTGGGTAGTCATGATCGAGTCTGATTCTGTTTGGAAACCCAGTCTGATTGTGGTTAGCTGGTCTGGATTGAGTCAGGTTTCACTCTGATTCTGTTTGTCTAGCAGTCTGGATTTAGTCTGATTTTGTTTGACAACGTAGTCAGGATCTACTTATTCTTTCCTATTCTTACAAAACTATATTAACAAGAATAAAGTGTGACCACAAAACTGTTTTGCCACTACAATACAAGATCTAAATTTGCAATAAATATTTAATTGTATACAAGATGTGGGTGATAGTGTTTGTTGTTTTAGTAAAGTGAATAAAAGTTGAGTATGATTATTTTGTATGTATATTTAAAACAAATAATACTCTATATTTGTCTTGTGTGGCATGTGCTCATTGTATGTATGTATACTTGTATATTTTTATATAAATCGGTAACTAATAAGAAAATTAAAATTGTCATGATAGAACATAAATTACGCACTCGTAGCATAACAATTTGAAATAAAAAAATCCATATGACGTTATGTACTACGTATGTAGTTGGAGCAATTTTTTAAAATAATGCATTTACATATATTATGTTGGGACCGACATACATATCCACCCAAATCGTATGTTACATAGTATATATTTTACATGTGGCAGACATACATAACCAACTAGGTTCTTTTTCAAATAGATACAGGTTGGTTCAGACAATTCTACAAATAGTTAGAAATAGTTTATGAGTGTGATCATTCAATTAGGAGGTCGACTACATCCTCCCAACCCCTCCCCTCTGCAGGTCGACTACATCCTCGGCGACAACCCCATGCGCATGTCCTACATGGTCGGATACGGAGGCCGGTACCCGCGGAGGATACACCACAGGGCGAGCTCCCGACCGTCTGTGGCGGCGCACCCGGCCAGGATTGCATGCAAGGAAGGGACCAAGTACTACCTCAGTCCCAACCCGAACCCGAACCTCCTCGTCGGAGCAGTCGTGGGGGGACCAAACACCACCGACGCGTTCCCAGATTCAAGGCCATTCTTCCAAGAGTCCGAACCCACGACATACATCAACGCGCCGCTCGTCGGGGTGCTGGCCTACTTCGCGACACACCAAAACAGCAACTACGACGCCCACAGCAACCAGACGTAGAGCAAGATGAAAACAAAAAAAGCCAAACACGAGCTGAAACAAAGCCAAAACGGATCGACATCCGTCAGCATCTCTCGTGATTTATAACTAATATATATTTTTACTATAATCACATATATAGCTAAAACTAGCTAGCTCGACAAGCTTTTCGCCACCGAATTTTCCAATTCAAAAGCCCCCTTCCTTTCCTCACTCTCACCCTTTTCCGATTCTGATTTTCTAACAAAGGAACTATATTGTCAGCCATGGAAGAATCACTTCATTTGGGTGCCACATAAGTACACTACAACGTAGACACCCACCCACCACCCACTTTTGGTAAAACCGATTTTTATATTTGAATTCCATTGTAACGGAGTGTCATTCGATCTATCTGTCTCTTTTTGGAACTGCGCTGCATTTTGCCAAACTCCTCTAAACTAAATTATGCTGTGTAAGGGTCAGGTTCCAATAGCATCGACCAATTATTTTTGGATCGAGTACATAATACACTCAAGTAATTTTTCATGATATAATATTTTTTTTCAAAAATCTAATTCGTTGATCTACTTAATAATTTTGTGAATAGCTCATATAAAAAAATTTAAGAACATTTGGACATTTATAAGACATGTTATAAAGACCGTAAAACTATGTATTTTAAATTAGTTTCGTGCGTCGATTTTGTTGTCCTTAGATAAGTGACTTACACTCATTCAAATGAGCTCAAAATTTATATGTAGCCTAAATATAGTATAACAATGGAGATCAATGGTTTACATCTTGTAAAAAATAGTCTAGATATGGAAACACACTTGAGTGTATCCGTGCGATCTGTACACTCGAGTGTATTCTAACCTGACTATATATATCACCCAAAATTTAAAGTCGGTAAACAAAAGTTCCACCTCAAAATCTATCGTTGATGTTCACAACTGAAAATAATTTTTCTGAATTCCTTCAAACTAAATTATGTAGTGTAAGGCTCATGTTTCCAATCATATCGACCCGCTATCTAGATACTCCATCCAAGGGCCACAACCACCATACACACATATATAGAATTCTCTCTTAATCCCACATATATATATGAATTAATTAATTTATTTATTTATATATGTATATATATCACTGAAAATTTAAATTTAGTAAATAAGTTCCACCTCAAAATCTATCACTATTGTTCACAACTGGGAACAATTTTGCCAAACTCCTCCAAGGGTCAGGTTCCAATCATATCGACCAGCTATCTAGATACTCCATCCAAGGGGCTACAACCACCACATTTATGAAACACCCATAATTTAAATTCAGTAAACAAAAGTTCCACCTCAAAATATGTCACTGTTGTTTACAACCATGAACAATTTTTTTTTTCCGTAAAACCCTCCTTTAGGTGTTGGAACTTTCTTCTTCTTCTAGATGGTAAGATCTAATCCATATTACAAAGACTTATTAAGAAGAATTATTAGACCAAAATCCAAAAGTTCAGTCACTTGGGTTCCATATTTAGCCAGTCTCATCTTCACTCGTCATCCTCCACAATTGTTCCCTGGCCGACCTAAATTGCACGTCCAAAAGAAGTAGATTTAAAGTAGTCGGACTTTTAAAGAGATAACCCAACTCTTAGGCCTCCGCAACGATAAACGGGGTCCGATGTAGCGATCGGGGTCGAACATAGGGACAAGGTTGGTGGTGTTAAAAACGTGGAATCTAACACTCGTATACTCCAGCTGAAGAGGGTATATAAAGGTGTTCCCAAAGGAACGGTAGTAAACAAACAAGAATAGCAAAAAAAAAGAAATAAGATGAAACAAGTATAAAGAGAGAAACCCGGGTTGGGGTTCATCTACTAAAGCATATCAACAACATGTAACACTATCTCTGTCTGTCTCTCTCTCTCGTGCATACTCTTATCAAGATTACAAGAAATCATCAAAATCGTCTATTCCACTTTCTCTCAAGATGAGGATAGATCTAAGTCTAGGAGTAGCCTCCCTCTCGAGATGACCACACATAAACTTGGCAACAGAACATATGGTTAATACTTTAGCATTCCAACACCCTCGTGCATTCACACTACTCCATAACACGAGATAAAAGCGATATTACTCTCTCGAGATATCAACAATCAAACATCACAAGATGCTATCTAAGCATATAAGTGAAGCATTAAAACATGTGCATGAAGATAATCTTGATAAGAATATATATATACATATTCAACAAAAAGATACAATATACATATTGGGAGAGCCTTAGTAGCTACTCCCAACCCAAGTTAAGGTGTTTAGCCGCTCATGCTTGCAGACAGCATAACGACGTTAGAGAGGGATAAATCCATGAGATACCACGAAGAGAGGGAGGAAGTACAACATGATGGAATGATAGATCTAGAGATGAAGAGACGTGATATGACACACTACTTCTTCAAATCTGAATCTATCACGTGGATGGTCGTCTTCTCTCAAAGAAGGGATCTTTAGTCTTCTCTCTCCTCAGCTTATGCCTTTGGAGATCCAAGATAGATGGATGGGATGGTCGGGGATGAATCTGGAATGCAACAACACTTTTTGGTCCTCTAGATCCGATCTTATAACGCCCGGGCCCACTGCCCAAGGCTCTAGTAGAGTTTCAGGAATGATGACTGGCCCCACAGACCACCACTAGCCTCAACTGCGCGCTTTATTCTCACTCACACGCAAGCCAAGATCAACTTCCCGACTGGTAACCCATCCTAGTACTACTCCAAGCTGAGCACACTTAACTATGGAGTTCTTTAGTAATGGGCTCTCAGAAAAGGAGGTGCACCTTGGTGATATGGGTAGTCCAATCAGTCCTTTTAAGAGTATTTTATTTGAGGCCTCAAATCCGGGGATGTTATAGATATCCTCTCCTCTTAACAAGACAGATGTGTCTGTTATTTATAGGCACACTCCACCAACTTAGAACCACGGTCACGGACTGGCGATAAGTGAGGGTGAGACCGCGATCATGGTTTGTGCCTTATTCATCTCTTGTTGCAATCCAGCTTGGTCGTGGTCCTGTGACAACTACGGCCGCAGTCTTATGACAACCGCGGTCGCGGACCTCAGGAGTCCATCAGTGATCGCGGTCTTGTGACAACCACGATCGCGGTCTTCAGGAGTTCATCAGTGATTGCGGTCTTGTAACAACTGCGGTCGCAGTCTTCAGGAGTCCATAAGTGATTGCGGTCTTGTGACAACCGCGGTCGCGGTCTTATGACAACCGCGGTCGTGGTCCTCATTGCCTACTGATTAAGATCTATGGGGTACTCTGGAACCATGATCGTAGTTGAGAAATAAGTGGACTACGGTCGCGGCCCAAAACCGCGACCTGAGTTGTGGATGTTCTTGAAAACATGTAAGTGAGGCTTTAGTAAAAAAGATAGAAAAACAATGTGAAAAACTGATGAAAGTTATACTAAAAGAGGTGTAAAATATATATAGAAAGTATGTAAAGTAGAGTGTTATCAAGATGAAGAATATCTGAGCGAGGAGGAAGAAGTAATCGAGACGATTAAGTATGCCTCTCTGGAACAAGCACCATAGGAAGAGAAGGCACCTAAACCCAACCCAGAACTGAAACAACCACCAGAAGGTTTGAAGTACGAATTTCTAGATCATGAAAAGAGAAACCCTATTATAGTCAATGCTAATCTAACTGAAGAGCAATTGGAAAGACTTCTTAGGGAGTTAAAGATGCATATGCAAGCTATTGGCTATTCCGTGGATGATATCAAGGGGCTTAATCTTGCCCTATGTATGCACTGCATAAATTTGGAAGAATTGGTAAGACCTCTAGTTCAACCCCAGAGGAAGCTAAATCAAATGTTAAAAGAGGTTGTGAAGAAGGAAGTCATTAAGCTAAGGGACGTAGGTATTATTTACCCAATTAGCGACAACAATTTGGGTAAGCCCTATTCATGTTGTGCCGAAGAAATGGGGGATGATTGTTGTGAAGGGAGATAAAGGAGATGAAGTAGCCACCTAGACTGTCACCAGGTGGAGAATGTGTATAGATTATCGAAAGCTGAAATCCTGGGATGTTACAATCTGCCCCACTTAGAGTCTTGACTTCCTCGTCAAGGATCAACTATAAGGCCTCATAATCACTTCCCCATTTCAGTGCAGACCCACAATGGCCCATGGACACCCAGCTCCCGATCACAGAATACCATCGTAAGGGTGGCTATGTCAACCATGGAAAACCCTTTCCTACATGCTTGGACCGCACGACTCAAGACTGGCATGCCATGCCCATGCAGACCCCACCTACTAGAGGGGAATTGGCTCTGATACCATTTATAATGCCCGGGCCCACTGCCCAAGGCTCTAGTAGAGTTTCAAGAATGACGACTGGCCCCACAGACCACCACTAGCCTTAACTGTTTGCTTTATTCCCACTCACATGCAAGCTAGGATCAACTTCTCGACTGGTCACCCATCCTAGTAATACTCCAAGATGAGCATGCTTAACTATGGAGTTCTTTAGTAATGGGCTCCCGGAAAAAGAGGTGCACCTTGGTGATATGGGTAGTCCAATCATTCCTTTTAAGAGTGTTTTATCCGAGGCCTCAAATCCTAGAATGTTACAGATCTCCTCTCCTCTTGACAAGACAAATAGGTCCGCTATTTATAGGCACACTCCACCGACTTAGAACTGTGATCGTGGTCTGGTGATAAGTGAGGGTGAGACCGCGGTCGCGGTTTGTGCCTTATTCATCTCTTTCCGCAATCCAGCTTGGCCGCAGACCTATGACAACTACGGTCGTGGTCTTGTGACAACCGTGGTCGTGGTCCTCATGAATCCATTAGTGATCGCGGTCTTGTGACAACCATGGGTCGTAGTCTTCAGGAGTTCATCAGTGATCGCAGTCTTATGACAACTGCAGTCACGGTCTTCAGGATTCCATCAATGATCGCGGTCTTGTGACAACCGCGGTCGCGGTCCTCATTGCCTACTGATCAAGATATCTCGGGTACGCTGGAACTGTGGTCGTGGTTGAGAAATAAGTGGACCACGGTCACGATCCCCAAAACCGTGACCTGAGTTGTGGATGTTCCTAAAAACATGTAAGTGAGGCTTTAGTAAAAAAGATAGAAAAACTATGTGAAAAACTAACGAAAGTTATACTAAAAGAGGTGTAAAATATATATAGAAAGTATGTAAATGTGACATCCAACTCACAAAACATGATTAACTAATGCAGAAGCGTTCTCTAAGAAACGGATTACCGAAAATCACTAAAAATTAAAACCTTTTTACCAAGAGATCCATCAAAGGAAAACTTTCTCACATAGAACAAAAGTAACACATTTACATTCTGTTTTCAAAAGTACATATCTTGTATCATCTCTTTCTGTGAATTACAAGCATCAGATGCCCTATTAAACTAAGCACAGGCAATATGAAAATCTCGAGGCATTGAGCCAAAATCTCGAAAGCACTAACTACTACTCTGAGGACCTGAGAGTATAGAGATGACACATAGGACTCCACGTACATCTGTACAAGACACATCAGCCAGTATCTCCACCTGAGACTTCACTGCTGCCCCTGCTACTACTATTGCTGTCCTTCACCTACTGAAGGATTCATGCCTCCTCGTGTGTGTCCACCTAAAAATGTGGTTCCTATGGGGGTGAGACAATTGTAAATTGTCCCAGCAAGAGTTATAACTCTCTGCCAGAAACATTATTATTGCAGCTCAAGAAGATAAATATGAACAGAGTAATCATATTTGTTTGACAACATTTAATTCAATGTCTAACAGATTAGAACATTATTATTATTAAAAGCATTGCAGCTTTAACTTGATAGAGCAATATGTCACTTATCCCTTAAGGAATATGAAGAGCATGTATCATATTTATTCACTATAGAATCATTACCACAACATTAACTCTCTTCAGGCTTAGATCATATATCTAATGCCTGGCATTGTCATTGTGGAGTCATGGCCTATAGCCATACTCTTTTCACAAATAATTGGGATCTTAATCCCTCAACTCATCAAGTACAATTCCTCTTCTCAACAAGTGCATCATAATGATTATAGTATCTGGGTATTTGAACCCATATCTCATCATAGGATACTTATTACCACTTATTAGGTAACTTAATACCTTTAGATTATCTGACCAAGGACATCATGATTCTTGCTACACAAAGTATTGCACATAGTACACAAAGTTTGTATCACCTCTAGTTACCCCTTATTAGTCAACAAGGCACATTAAGGCTTATGAAGCCATAACCAATTTCAATAAGTAAAACATCATATGGCACACATGGCTCATAAGTTTTTAGATTACTTCTCACTAAGCAATAAAGCATATGAAGGCTTACAAGGCCTATGAAACATTTTCAGTATACAATGCATTATAGCCCATACCTGGCTATGCTCATCACCTCAACATACCTGCATGTTTAGTACTCATGATAACAATTATAATGCTTTCATATCAGTATCATACAATACTAAGTAATAACACTATTCCCTCTTTAGGGTTCATGATATCTCTTTCATATCAGAACCCTCTATTAGGGTTTTCCATAAATAACCTGTAAGGACCCTGACCTTCGTTTAGGGTTTACCCTATTTTCTTTACTTAACCTTGATGCTTAGTGGCTTGCTAATCACCTTTAGTGGTGATTAGGGTTTAGTTGTGCCTTGTTGAGAGTTGGAGGTGCTACTTGCAAATAACCCAAGTCTAGGGTTTGCAAGCAAGTTTGCCACCTTGTGAGGTGTTCCTCTCTCTCTTTGCTTCCTCTAAAGTAGAGAGGAAGGTTTGGGCTAGTTGTTTGAGTTCTTTTGGGCCTGGTAGAGCTTGTTGGGCCTTGTTGAGTGTTGCCTTTGCTTCTTTGGGCCCTGTTTCGGGCAAGAGCAAGTTGTGTCAGCCTGAGCTTGTGACGACCAGGGTTTGTGTCGCCCTGGTGGTGTATCACCCATCTGTGTCGCCCATGTGTGTTGGCCATGTTGAGTGGGTGTGTCTCCCATGACCTTTGACCAAGATTTAACCTCGTTTGTGTCACCACTAGTGGACACTTTGTGTATGATGCTTGCATGTGTCAATGACCTTGGACATGTATTTAGGGCTTGCTAGAGTGGTGGCCCGTGCACTAGGACAAGTGTCCCTAGGTAGGCAACACCTTGCTTGGAGCTACCTTGTTTTCTCCTCCCTTTTCTTCTATATAGGTGGTTCCTTTCCTTTGCTAATAGTTCCTTTGGTCCCTTAGTTTCTTCCCCACCTTGGTGTGCACGACACACCCTTCTCCCTTGCAAGTTGGTGGCCAATACCCCTTGGAGGAGAAAGCTTGGTGGCCGATATCCTTGGAGTCTCCTTCTTCCTTGCTTGGTGGTGCTTGGAGCTTGCTTAAGGTGGGTTACATAACTTCTAACCCTAACTACACTATCTCCTTCTATGATCTGGTTTATATGTTGTTAAACTAGTATCTTGCTTGAGTATCCTTGTTGGCCGATCCTTGTGATCTAGGGTTTCTTGGTGAGCAATACTCCTTTCTCCCCTTAGTCTAGAGGAGTGAGCTTGAGCTCCTAGTATCATGAGCAACCCCCTCTCTCTCTTAGTCGATTGAGGTGAGCTTGTGTTCTAGTTGCTTGAGCAATACTCTCCTCTCACCATGGACTAGAAGGGTGAGCTTGGTAATGGTGGTGACTCTTTCTAGGGTTTTTCCTTGTGGCCCGTTTGGTGATAGTTGATGTGCAAGACCCCTCTTTCTTAGCCGATTGAGGTGAGCCGTCCTCTTGACCCACTAGGGTTTCGGGTGTCCTTGTGCTTGAGGTGGAAGATGATCTTGTGAGTGGTACCTTGTTCGTTATGAGTGTGGGGGAAGGTGCTGCCCGACATCCCTCTTGACCTAACCCCTTGGGCGATATGCTATGTTGGTGACGGGCGTCACAATCTCATCTTGTCCTGTGATGACCGTTAGGCCTTGAGTTGGTTGGCTGGGCAATGTGTTCCTGGTTGGTAGTTTGAGCTACACCTTTGAACGATATCTTTTGTAGAATATTTTGCTCGAAACACACACCTGTTTTGGATGGAGTATAGTATCGTTGTGCGTCGCTAGTTGTGACAGACGTCATGCTGGCTATGTGCTGGTCGATAGCCCTATCAGGTGTCGTGCGACACCCTATCACCCGTCATGACCTATTGCCCGACAGACCTTTGGCCATTCTTCCTTGGGCCAATGCTGTGTCGCCCAACACCTTGGTGCACAACACTCTGACAAAGTGTTACTGGCTGTTATTCATTATGAGATGAGATATAGGTGAGGGCATTCTGCCCGACACAACTAATAGTGAGGGTTCTTGGTGCTTGTTGTGAGGGTTTGATGTATCATGTAAAACTGATTTGCTGGATATGTTCTTGTTTAACACAATGGTGACTCTTTGCATCATTATGGTAACGCTTGCTTATATAACGCCCATACCTTTATACATGAACTTAATCATACTAAGGAGAATAATCAGTATGTAATATGGTCTACTTAATGATGTGCCTTATGCATGTGATCATAAGTTGAGGCAAGATTAAGAAAGGATATAATCATTAATGTCGCTTTATCTTGATAGAGCACTTAATCATAAATGTCACCCTATGTTGATAATATGAGTTTCTAAGTTATTGATGAGGATTATTGAGTAGTACTAACCATGCAGGTGATGCATAGCCAAGAAAAGGCTATGAGGAATAAATATATGAAAACAATAAGATGACAGGTACAATATGATTCATATTCCATGATGATGATGTAAGCCTTAAGAGGCAGTGGCACTATGTGATGAGGGATTGAAATCCCATGGCATGTGATGATCCTTGATATGGATCTGGATGTTTGACAAGAGGCCAAGTGATAACATGAAATGTTGGACCCTTGTAATGGATAAGGATGATGTGATATCAATAAGCATAATGCTGAGTTCTATGTTGTTTATTTCCTATTATAGTTGCATGTTATACAACTTGGTTGAATCTTGCAATCCATATAAAAGATACTAATTAATCGCAGTGGAATATATCATGTAGTTGCCCTGGCCATAGATCCATCATCGTCAGGAATTGGTGATGGTGAAACGGGTTCTCCTACGGGTTAACCCGGAGCGCATATTGTTGAATATGCGAGGTTTCTCCTAGCCTAAAGTGAGGAGGTAAGAGTGCAACTTTGGTTGTAGACTCTAGGGTGCAGATTTAGGCCCGTAGCCTAAGTGTGATAAGAGCATGGTGAACATGCCCATGGCTCAGTATATGTGATATGGGGAGCATGAATGCGTTCATGGCTCAGAGCATAGTGAACCAGCCCGTGGCTCAGTTTCACTAGCGCAAATACCTATACCGAGGTGGGCTAGGCAGAGGGTAGCCTGACCCTGTGGCTAAGACCACTTCAGCATGAGACTGCGGTCCTACTTGTGTTGTACTCGTGCACAGACCATGAGGTGGGAGGTCGTGGAGTCCGACTCTTCCATTTGACCTTGTATGGCACCGGCTCCGGGTTTCGCAGTCGTCAGTTGGATTTGAACAGTAAGGTTCACTTCCTCAGGGAATAAGAATACGTAATCCAGTCGTATAGTATTACTTCTTAAGGCAAAACACGGAACATTGGTTGAGGCCTTGCTTGTGTAGATAATCTTGTTATATCTTGCAGTTACTTATATGTTTCCCATGTTAAGTGGCAATATATCTTATCTTGTTAATCCCGTTCCATCAAGAAATATTGGAGTACATCTGGTAAGCTTGCTAAGTATGAACGACTTTATTTTATAACTGCTCTTGTTAAATACTTCCTATCAGTTAGCTACTTTATAAATATCTGAGGTTTTGTAGTTTCGGCAAGGAGTTATGTTTCTCGTTGGGACTGTGTGTCTCACCCCGCTGGTTTACACCCTTTTTAGGTGGTCAAGCTAGGCGTGGTGGTGGTCACAGAGTTGCGACCGAGCAGCTAGACGAATAGTAGAAGGCAAGCGATGGATATGCTGCTGTTTTGGATGTTTTGTTGTAGAGTCTAGAGTCATCCCTGTACTCTCAGGTCCTTGGAGGTGTTTGAACGTTGTCTCATAATGTATAATCGTCGATGTTTTGTATATCCTGCTGTTGGCCGGATAAGAGCCTTTATGTATGTATAAATAGGTGATGGACTCATGAGATGGTAGGACAACTATTCCTCTAAGCTGTGGACACGTATCCGATCCTGTACATGTTTATATAACATGTTTCTTTGCAGGATGAGGACTTGAATATAATAGTTTCTCAGTTTATCAGCTTTCCCCAATCGGTTTTATTTAGCTCATATTTTTGGTAATCTGTGGTTATGGTGATTTCTGCACGTTTTCGCGTAACACCTTGCTATCTGTGTGATAGTGGGATGTGTTGCCACAAGTTTTTGGTAACAGAGCCCTAGGTTCGCTGAGTCTACAGGGATTTAGGACTAGGTTGTGTCTATTCTTATGAGTATTCCAGGTTTTCTTACAAAAATCTTCTGCCCTCAGCGGAAGAAAAGCCAAGATGTCTAGAAACCATGAAGAACATGCTCCTGAGCATAGTGATGCTGTATCAGTTGATGGAGCTGTAGGACAGGCACATAAAGATCGGGTGCCTGAGGTCCCCCAACCTAACCCAGCCATTCTTGAACATCCTGCCTATCAACATCTTATGGCGCATATAATGGCTACGATGAATCTTATGGTTGAGCAATTGCCAATGCCTCCTCCGAGAGCACAAGCTCCCCATGGAGAAGTATCAGATATTGGGAAGACCTTCGAGCGGCTTCGCTGAGTCGGAGCTTCGGATTATGCTGGAACGGCTGATCCAGCGGATGTAGATCTGTGGCTGACAAGTCTTGAGAAGGCTTTCCGGATCCTTGACATCCCCGAAGCAGACAAAGTAAAGCATGTTGTCTACCTTCTGAAGGGAAGTGCTGGTCACTGGTGGACCATCGAGGAAGAGAAGAGGCCTGGTGAGGTGATCTGTTGGGAAGTTTTTCGGCGTGAGTTCGTCAGCAGATACTTCCTGAAGACGTATCTGGATGAGAAGATCAGTCAGTTTGAGCATTTGCGACAAGGGACGATGAACATCACTGAGTATGAAGCCAAGTTCATGGACCTGCTGAGGTTTTGTCCTCACATGGCAGCGACAGAAGAGGAGCGGATCAGAAGTTTTGAGAAAGGTTTGAGTGCTGAGCTGATAACCCCTGCTTCTGTGTTGGAGAACCGGGAGCAGTTTGCTACATTTGTGGAATCAATCCGGAGGATTGAAAGGTCATTAAGGGAGAAAAGAGAGTCCATGTCTCACAAAAGACCTGCTCAATATCAGGGATATATGTTTGGTGGCTTCAAGAATCCAAGGTTTACAACACCGTTAGTGATGAGAGGTTCAGGTGCACCATCGTAGTGGTCTCCGAGTAAGGGGAGAGGTTATGTTTATTCGCCATCTAATGCGCATAGTACAACTTCAGTGGCAGTAACAGGGCCATTTAGGCCACAGTTCGATGATAGGGTATGCCATCTGTGTGGTCAGACCGGGCATTTCAGGATGAATTGCCCGAGTAGAGATGTTGAAGTAACACAACAAGTGAGGCAGAATCAACAAGGGTCAGATAGATAGCAGTTTAGTGGTAGCAGAGGATGAGGATGCGGTCAAGCGTCTCAAGCAGGATCGTCTGCTCAAGGGAGCAGAGGACGTGGATAGCAAGCGATGGCTCGATTCTATGCTATGAGTCAGCCGGAGGCGATAGTCAACCCGCGAGTGGTGACAGGTCAGATGGAGTTATTTCATTCTGATATGTCTTCTTCTTGCTTTATATCTGTTCAGGTTGACCCGGGTGCTACACACTCTTTTATCTCCTTTAGTGTGCTTGCAAACCGTCGTTTACCTGTTAGTCATAAGAAGGATAGCTTGTTGTTAGAAACCCCTCTTGATGGTTCCTCATTGCTTCGAGAAGAGTATCCATCTTGTGTCTTGTCTTTCTCGGGACATTGTATACAAGTGGATCTTATACCACTTGATATGCATGGTTTTGATGTCATCCTTGGAATGGATACCTTAGAGAAGTATAAGGTTCTTTTGGACTGTAATTCCAAGTAGGTGGTGTTTGATGATGCTAGAGAGAAGTGGATCTTCCAGGGAGATAGGAAGATTCTTCTGACGTGTCTAGTATCGGATATGGTGGTAGAGAAGTTGCTACGACAGGGTTGTGAGGCATTCTTAGCTCATGTGGTGAATATTGTTGTAACTACCAAGGCGAAAGATCCTTGTCTTGAGGAGGTGTCAGTTGTTCGAGAGTTTGTCGATGTGTTTCCTGAGGAGTTTCCTGGTGTTCCTCCACCCCGAGAGATTGATTTCGAGATCAATCTGGTGCCAGGAACACGGCCAATTGCACAGACACCATATAGGATGACTCCAGTAGAGATGGCAGATCTGAAGAAGTAGTTGCAAGAGTTGTTGGATAAGGGTTTCATCCAACCGAGTACGTCGCCGTGGGGTGCTCCAGTGTTGTTTGTCAAGAAAAAGGATGGATCGATGCGGTTGTGTATAGATTACCTGCGGTTGAACAAGGTCACGATCAAGAACAGGTACCCGTTGCCGAGGATAGATGATCTGTTCGATCAGTTGCATGGCGTGACATTGTTTTCCAAGATCGATATACGGTCTGGGTATCATCAGTTGAGGATTAAGGTGGATGACATACCAAAGTCAGCTTTCAGGATGAGGTATGGTCACTTCGAGTTCGTGGTTATGCCGTTTGGGCTAACCAATGCACCTGCTGCTTTCATGGATTTAATGAACAAAGTGTTCCGTCCATTCTTAGATCAGTTTGTCATAGTCTTTATAGATGACATCTTGATCTATAATCAGGACAAGTAAGAGCATGAGCGACATCTTCGTCTAGCGTTGACTCTTCTTTGTCAACATCAGTTGTATGCCAAGTTCAGTAAGTGTGAGTTCTGGTTGGAGGAAGTGACTTTCTTAGGTCATGTAATATCTGCTGAAGGAGTCAAAGTAGATCCGAAGAAGGTGGAATCCGTTGCAGACTGGGAACAACCGAAGATGCCGACAGAAGTTCGTATCTTCGTGAGTTTAGCGGGATACTACCAGAGGTTTATCAGGGACTTCAGTGCGATTGCGTTGCCGATGACAAAGTTGACGAGAAAGGATGTACCTTTTGTCTGGGATGATCGATGTCAGCAAGCTTTGCAGAGTTTGAAGGAGAAGCTGACCAGTGCTCCAGTGTTAATCCTGCCAGAACCTGGAAAGGGCTATGTTGTTTTCTATGATGCTTCCAAGAAAGGTTTAGGTTGTGTGCTGATGCAGGAAGATCATGTGGTTTTCTTTTGCTTCACGACATCTTAAGAAACATGAGGAGAACTATCTGACTCATGATTTGGAGTTGGCGGCAGTGGTTCATGCGTTAAGGATTTGGAGACACTATCTTTATGGGGAAGTGTGTCAAATCTTTACAGATCATAAGAATTTGAAGTACATCTTTTCGCAACATGAGTTGAACATGCGACAATGGCAATGGATGGAGCTGATCAATGACTATAACTGCACTATCAAGTATCACCCTGGTAAGGTGAATGTGGTAGCTGATGCGCTTAGTCGAAAGTCTTCGTTTTCTTCCAAGAAGGCACAACTGAGTTCCCTGGTATGCCATAGACGAGATATGTTTGTTTCTTTACGACAGATGAATGTGCAAATGGAAGTTTCTTTGTTAGATGGACTTTTAGCAAAGATAAAAGTCAAGCCTACGTTGAGACAGTGCACAATAGACAAATAATGCAGTATAGTTGATCAGATCAGAGTTAGATAGCGAAAAGTGTGATGGGTTCCATGAGTCTGAGGACAGGCTAGTTTGCTACCATGATAGGATGGTGGTTCCAGATGTTGATGATTTGAGGAAGTTAGTGCTTGAGTAAGCACACACGTCGATGTATTCTATGCATCTAGGTGTCACCAAGATGTATCATAGTCTGAAGGACTTGTATTGGTGGCCCGGTTTGAAGAAAGATGTAGCAGAGTTCGTGGCTAGATGTGCGGTTTGTCAGCAAGTCAATGTTGAACATCAGAAGCCGACAGGTACGTTGCAACCTTTGCCGATACCGCAGTGGAAATGGGATCACATAACCATGGATTTTATAGTTGGTCTCCCCAGGACAACTAGGAATCATGATTCCATTTGGGTAACAGTGGACAGATTGACAAAGTCTGCCCATTTTCTACCAGTAAAAATGACATATACAGCTTAGAAGCTCGCTCGAGTATATGTGGATGAGATAGTACGTTTACATGGTGTGCCAGCAACAATAGTTTCTGACAGAGGTCCTTAGTTCACAACTCATTTCTGGGAGCAGTTACACAAAGCGTTGGGAACACAGTTGAGGTTCAATACCGCCTTTCACCCGCAGATAGATTGACAGTCTGAGAGAACTATTCAGATTTTAGAAGATCTCCTTCGAGCTTGTGTTTTGCAGTTTCTAGGCAACTGGGATGTACATCTCAGCTTGATAGAGTTTGCCTATAACAACAATTATCAGTGGAGCATTGACATGGATCCTTATGAGGCTTTGTATGGGAGGAAGTGTAGATCTCCTTTGTGTTGGTATGAGTCTGGTGAGTATCAGTTGTTGGGTCCTGAGTTAGTGCAGCAGAAAATGGAAAAGATCAAGGTGATACAACAACAATTGAAAGTGGCACAGGACATGTAGAAGTCTTACGCATACAATCACCAACGACCTTTGGAGTTCCAGGTAGGAGACAAAGTGTATTTTAAAGTCTCGCCGTGGAAAGGTGTGCTAAGGTTTGGTCAGAAGGGTAAGTTAGCACCCAGGTATATGGGACCTTACCCAGTCGTAGCATGTGTTGGCAAAGTAGCATACGAGTTAGAGTTGCCTTCCGAGTTGCACATGTTACATCCAGTGTTCTATGTCAGTATGCTGAAGAAAAGTCATCCAGATTCGGGAACAGTGATACAGCCATTTGAAGTTGAGCTTGATGAAGATGTGACCTACGAGGAAGGTCCTGTGGAGATCCTTGACAGAAGGGTTGAGAAGCTGAAGAGGAAGGACATGGTTCTAGTAAAGGTTCTTTGACATCATCGTGGTGTTGAGGAAGCCATGTGGGAGCTTGAGGAAGAGTTGAGGAGGAAGTATCCCTTTCTTTTCTCTTCGGATTTAGAGGACGAAATCCCTTAAAGGGGGTTAGCTTGTAAGGACCGTGGCCTTCGTTTAGGGTTTACCCTATTTTCTTTGCTTAACCTTGATGCTTAGTGGCTTGCTAATCACCTTTAGTGGTGATTAGGGTTTGGTTGTGCTTTGTTGAGAGTTGGAGGTGCTACTTGCAAATAACCCAAGTCTATGGTTTGCGGGAAAGTTTGCCACTTTGTGAGGTGTTCTTCTCTCTCTTTGCTTCCTCTAGAGTAGAGAGGAAGGTTTGGGCTAGTTGCTTGAGTTCTTTTGGGCCTGGTAGAGCTTGTTGGGCCTTGTTGAGTGTTTCCATTGATTCTTTGGGCCTTGTGTCGGGCAAGAGCAAGTTGTGTCAACTTGAGCTTGTGATGCCCAGGGTTTGTGTCGCCCTGGTAGTGTATCGCCCATCTGTGTCGCCCATGTGTGTCAGCCATGTTGCGTGGGTGTGTCGCCCATGACCTTTGACCAAGCTTTGACATCATTTTTGTCACCACTAGTGGACACTTGGTGTATGATGCTTGCATGTGGCATTGACCTTGGACATGTGTTTAGGGCTTGCTATAGTGGTAGCTCGTGCACTAGGACAAGTGTCCCTAGGTAGGCGACACCTTGCTTGGATCTACCTTGTTTTCTCCTCCCTTTTCTTCTATATAGGCGGTTCCTTTCCTTTGCTAAGAGTTCCATTGGTCCCTTAGTTTCTCCCCCACCTTGGTGTGCATGACACACCCTTCTCCCTTGCAAGTTGGTGGCCGATACCCCTTGGAGGAGCAAGCTTGGTGGCCGATATCCTTCTTCCTTGCTTGGTGGTGCTTGGATCTAGGAGCTTGGAGCTTGCTTAAGGCAGGTTACATAACTTCTAACCCTAACTACACTATCTCCTTCTATGATCTGGTTTATATGTTGTTAAACTAGTATCTTTCTTGAGTATCCTTGTTGGCCGATCCTTGTGATCCAGGGTTTCTTGGTGAGCAATACTCCTTTCTCCCCTTGGTCTCGAGGAGTGAGCTTGAGCTCCTAGTATCATGAGCAACACCCCTCTCTCTCTTAGTCAGTTGAGGTGAGCTTGTGTTCTAGTTGCTTGAGCAATACTCTCCTCTCACCATGGACTAGAAGGGTGAGCTTGGTAATGGTGGTGACTCTTTCTAGGGTTTTTCCTTGTGGCCCATTTGGTGATAGTTGATGTGCAAGACCCCTCTTTCTTAGCCGATTGAGGTGAGCCGTCCTCTTCACCCACTAGGGTTTCGGGTGTCCTTGTGCTTGAGATGGAAGATGATCTTGTGAGTGGTACCTTGGTCGTTATGAGTGTGGGGGGAAGGTGCTGCCCGACAACCCTCTTGACCTAACCCCTTGGGCGATATGCTATGTTGGTGACAAGCGTCAAAATCTCATCTTGTCCTGTGATGGCCGTTAGGCCTTGAGTTGGTTGGCTGGGCAATGTGTTCCTTGTTGGCAGTTTGAGCTACACCTTTGAACGATATCTTTTGTAGAATATCTTGCTCAACACACACACCTGTTTTGGATGGAGTATAGTATCGTTGTGCGTCGCTAGTTGTGACGGGCATCACACTGGCTCTGTGCCGTCCGATATCCCTATCAGGTGTTGTGCGACACCCTGTTGCCCGTCATGACCTGTTGCCTGACAGAACTTTGGCCGTTCTTCCTTGGGCCGACGCTGTGTCGCCCGACACCTTGGTGCACGACACTCTGACGAAGCGTTACTGGCTACTGGTCGTTATGATATGAGCTATAGGTGAGGGCATGCTGCCCGACACAGCTTATAGTGAGGGTTCTTGGTGCTTGTAGTGAGGGTTTGACATATCATGTAAAACTGATTTGCTAGATATGTTCTTGTTTAACACGATGGTGACTCTTTGCATCATTATGGTAACACTTGCTTATATAACGCCCATACCTTTATACATGAACTTAATCATACTAAGGAGAATAATGAGTATGTAATATGGTCTGCTTAATGATGTGCCTTATGCATGTGATCATAAGTTGAGGCAAGATTAAGAAAGGATATAATCATTAATGTCACTTTATCTTGATAGAGCACTTAATCATAAATGTCACCCTGTGTTGATAATATGATTTTCTAAGTTATTCATGAGGATTATTGAGTAGTACTAACCATGCAGGTGATGCATAGACAAGAAAAAGGCTATGAGAAATAAATATATGAAAACAATAAGATGAAAGGTACAATGTGATTCATATTCCATGATGATGATGTAAGCCTTAAGAGGCAGCGGCACTATGTGATGAGGGATTCAGATCTCATGGCATGTGATGATCCTTGAGATGGATCTGGATGTTTGGAAAGAGGCCAAGTGATAACATGAAATGCTGGACCCTTGTAATGGATAAGGATGATGTGATTTCAATAAGCATAATGTTGAGTTCTATGTTGTTTATTTCCTATTATAGTTGCATGTTATACAACTTGGTTGGATCTTGCAATCTATATAAAAGATACTAATTAATCATAGTGGAATATATCATGTAGTTGCCCTGGCCATAGATCCATCATCGTCAGGAATTGGTGATGGTGAAACGGGTTCTCCTACGGGTTAACTCGGAGCGCATATTGTTGAATATGCGACGTTTCTCCTAGCCTAAAGTGAGGAGGTAAGAGTGCAACTTCGGTTGTAGACTCCAGGGTGCGGATTCAGGCCCGTAGCCCAAGTGTGATAAGAGCATGGTGAACAGGACCATAGCTCAGTATATGTGATATGGGGAGCATGAATGTGTTCATGGCTCAGAGCACGGTGAATAGGCTCATGGCTCAGTTTCACTAGCGCTGATACTGACCCTATGCCTAAGACCACTTCAGCATGAGACTGTGGTCCTGCTTGTGTTGTACTTGTGCACTGACCATGAGGTGGGAGGTCGTGGAGTCCGACTTTTCCATTTGACCTTGTATGGCACCGGCTCCGGGTTTTGTAGCCGTCGGTTGGATTTAAACGGTACGGTTCACTTCCTCAGGGCATAAGAATACGTAATCCAGCCGTATAGTATTACTACTTAAGGCAAAACACAGAACATTGGTTGAGGCCTTGCTTGTGTAGATAATCTTGTTATATCTTACAGTTACTTATATGTTTCCCATGTTAAGTGGCAATATAACTTATCTTGTTAATCCTGTTCCATAAAGAAACACTGGAGTACATCTGGTAAGCTTGCTAAGTATGAAAAACTTTATTTTATAACTGCTCTTGTTAAATACTTACTATTATTAGCTGCTTTATAAATATCTCAGGTTTTGTAGTTTCGGCGAGGAGTTATGTTTCTCGCTGGGACTGTGTGTCTCACCCCGCCGGTTTACACCCTTTTTAGGTGGTCAAGCTAGGCGTGGTGGTGGTCGCAGAGTTACGGCCGAGCAGCTAGATGAACAGTAGAAGGCAAGCGATGGATATGCTGCTGTTTTGGATGTTTTGTTGTAGAGTCTAGAGTCATCCTTGTACTCTCAGGTCCTTGGAGGTGTTTGAACGTTGTCTCACGATGTATAATCGTCGATGTTTTGTATATCCTGTTGTTGGCTGGATAAGGGCCTTTATGTATGTATAAATAGGTGATGGACTCATGAGATGGTTGGACAGCTATTCCTCTAAGCTGTGGACATGTATCAGATCATGTACATGTTTATATAACCTGTTTCTTTGCAGGATGAGGACTTGAATGTAATAGTTTCTTAGTTTATCAGCTTTCCACAATCAGTTTTATTTAGCTCGTATTTTTGGTAATCTGTGGTTATGGTGATTTCCGCACTTTTTTGCGTAACACCTCGATGTATGTGTGATAGTGGGATGTGTTGCCACATAACCACTTGGGTTCTTAAAATTATATTATTAATGATCAACCCTATTTCATTATTTCTCATAGCTTGAAGTAAATACTGATATCATAAGTATTCAAACATACATATTTATTCTCATCATTCATCATTGAATGTATTATCAACAGAAAGTATGAGTTTCTCTCTCATCTTTATTAGAATATGATTGTATCATAGTCTATTGATTTGGATTAACCTTTTCATAAGGCAAGTTCGACTACATTCATCAAGGTGCATTACATCATGTAACAATTGACATGACACTTTTCATGTGTCATTCATTCCAATTATAATTGACTTATAACATATCAATGTATATCAGAATTGGGGTGTTGGATGTGATATCTATCATATCTTGATGTATCACTTCCCTTAACACCTTCATCTTGCTTGAGTTCATCCACTTAGCTTGTATTAGGGTATTTCCCATCCTAATACTTTATGCACTAGATCATCACATTCATCATGCAATGTATTGGTCATAGTTCATCTATTTAGACAATGCAACTATTGCCAATGATATGGACTCACCCTTGAGTCAAGAACTATTAATGTAAGGATATCCATTATCAACCCCTATAGGTGTTACATTTGTCAATACATGAATCACTATTCTATTAATAGGAATAAGATTTCCACAATTATAATTTGAGGTTCACTTAGCATCTCACATATATATGGATTTCACCTAGACTCACTCTTCATTATAGTTTCACATAACATCCTTCTATATTAGGGTTTCACCTCGTATAATGTGAATTTAGTATTTCACAACACATCACCCAATGATAGGATTTCACCTAGAATTAGTATTACTACCCTATATTAAGGTTTCATGCACCTTTACCCCGTTTTAGGGATTAAGGTTTACTATTCACATCCAAGTAGGGTTTCTCTTACCTCATACCAAAATTAGGGTTAGGATGTACAATTCTCATTAAATTAGGGTTTCTTACATTGTTACACTAAGTTAGGGTTACATCATCATCCTAGATTATGCTTTCACTGAGCTTGACCCTCAAATTAGGGTTTCACATAACCTTGCCCTAAATTAGGATCAAGGTACATCAATCTTTTCAATGAGGATTTCATGATCTCATATTATGGATCAAACCCTAATTACTCATTTATTCATAATGAGAGAATTAGGGCTTATTAAGTAAGCAATCATCTCTCCCATTCACTCTCCCCCTCCTCCTTTCTAGGATGTTAATTACTCCAAGATTGATCTATGGTTAACTCTTCACTTAAGTACATATAGTTAGGGTTAACCTTCATAGTCATCATTGGTCTACATCATTAAGAACCAAATAGCTAATTGACCTTTGATCATTTAAGGTGTCCAAATGGTTTAACCAATTTGGACCTCAAAATATCTAGGTCACTTAGACCTCAAACGGTCTTAGTCACTAAGTTCAAATGGTTTGAAACCGTTTAGACAACACATCTTAAAACTGCATGAACTTGAGTCTCCAAACAGTTTGAGATCGTTTGGCCAAATGGTCTTGAGACCGTTTGGTCCAAACCTTCTAAAAAACGCATGGACCAAAAAGGTACTTCAACACTTAATTGATTCAAGGTTTCAATCCATGAACCAATTATCAACTGAACCACTAAAGTATTCATCAATTGAACCACTGAATTACCATTCAATTAGACCTTCAATTTAGGGTTTTGAACCCAATTGAACTAGGTTTTATAATCCAGAAACCATCACTTAGGGTTTTGAAATAGAGGATCCATCAATGGTTGACATTGTGGAACCAAATCAATAAAAATCAATGAACCATCATCATCACATGATATGACCTGACCTAAAACGGTAATGAATGACCTCCAAACAGTCTTGAGACCGTTTGGGTGATCTCCAAATGGTCTTGAGACCATTTTTCCATTCCAACATCAAAATCCATGTCATCCAATTAGGGTTTGGATCATTGGAATGATCATCAAATCAACAATTGATTGCATTTCAATTTAGTACCTTTGGATCTTCAAACACCTAACCATACTCAACCCTAGACCTCCAAACGGTCTTGGGTGACCACAAAACGATCTTGAGACCGTTTGGGTGATTCCCAAACGGTTTTGAAACCGTTTGGGTCAATCAACCAAAATCATCAAGTTATTGGAAATTCAGCACTTAGTCGATTAGGGTTTGCAATTAAGGAATCATTAACAATTGAAACCTTCAAGATCAAACCAATTGAAACCATTGGACCAAGATACAAGTACCACAACTTATATCTTCAAACAATCAACCATTCCAAATGGGTTGGAACCCAAACCACCAAACAGTTTGGTGAAACCGTTTGGACTCAAACATTGAAACCGTTTGCCCTAGATATTTGGGAAGGTGTGTGCTTATGATGATGCCATCATCATCAAGCTCTAAACTCATGAAATCTTCTGTGATTTCCATGGAGATTGCATCAATCAACCAAACTAAATTTCGGAAATGTAGAAATGATCTCCAATTGTAAGGAATTGATTGCAATAATAAAATTAAGGGTTCAAGTTATAAAACCCGCCTCCAATTGAGATCCAAAGCTACAAATGTTGGGTTTTAGGGGAGGCAGAGAAGGCAGCGGAAATAAAAATTTTCTCCTCCCAAACCCAGAACAAGGAAACACGTCAACGTCTATACAATAGGAAATGATGGTTTGTGGAATCATACCTTGTCCTGAGGCTTGCTCAGCGACAATACCTCATGGCTTGCATGGTCTTCACCTCCGGTCTTGGACGATGTTTGTGCAGCTCCTGGTCACACTGGGACTGACGAATCCTGGTCTCACCGGGACTGTTGGGATTGAAAATTGTCCTCCGAGCAGCAGAAATCTCCCATCTCTGAAGTAGTCCACACAGACCACCTGGAACTCCAATCTCCTTGTCTCACAAGGAATTGGAAGGAGTCACACCCTCCTATTAGCGTACTAGTCACTGGCACACTCTCCTGGCACCAGTCGCTTTCTACAGTTGTCTTTCCCTTGCTGTGCCTCCCTTATCAGGTAGCACTTGTTCGGGCTCTCTCGATTACCAAAACCAGAGAGAACGACAACTTTACAGAGCAACTGGTTGCAATGAGTTGTTCTTTTAGAAGCCCCCAATACCCCTATATATACAGGAGGGTCATGGGATAGGGTTCTCTATCCCGGGAAATGTGGGACTAAACCAGGAGTAGAAGGGTTTGAGATTTTGCACAAAACAACCAACTGCGCAACCTGAACCGATCGTTTCATTTCTGAAACGGTCGGTTGGGGACCTGAGCCGGTCGGTTGACACCTCAACCGATCGGTTGGGACCCATGAAACGGTCATTTCACTTCTGAACCGGTCGATTCATGGTCCTGATCAGTTCCCGATTGACTTTTCTTCTTTTGTTTCTAATTGGTACCTAATACCAATCCTTATCAATCCTACTTTCCCAACTTGCTTGGCTGCATCAGTTGAACCGATCATTTCAACACTTGAAGCAATTGTTTCACCCTATTGATAACACCAAATTTTGTGACGTTTTTGCCCTTTATTCCATTATCAAAACTGCCCTTTTTCTGCTATTTTCCTCTCTTTTATATGCATTTTCGCAATAATTGGCCAAGCAACGCTTTTACTCCAATTTTCCTATCATCTATAGAGTTTTCCTCATTTTTGTGCAAAAAGGCCGATACCGGCCCACAATAAGTCTAAGCCCGCCTCGGCCTTCCTGTCGCCCGATACAAGCCCAGCCCAACAGGGGTTGGGCGACACAAGGATGCTCAACGGAGAAGGGTGCTGTACGAAAGGGACGTGCCGGTCGACACACCTTCTACCCGACAGGGAGCCAAAGCCGCATCGACGAACCAGCTCGTCAAGCAACACGACCACCCACCGGCAGGCGTGCCGCCCACCACGTGACCAATAGCCAGCACCTCGCGCCGAGATATGCATGTATCGGCCATCCACATCCATCGACCGGCATATAAGGGAGCTACGTGGCGCTTCGAGCACCATAACTCCTTCAACTGCCGGTATAAATAGCAGCTACAGGAAGCCAAAAAGATGGGTCAGACAGGTTGGATAGGTCAGGACGGCTGGCCAGTTCACAGTTCGGACAGTTGGGGACTTGAGCTATCTGCGAGAGAAGTGCGAGAGAAACCGTATCGTGCCCCAGTGCTCGTACCGGGCGACACTAGGTGAGCTCTTCCTCATCCCGAGAGGGAGAGGATCGGTTCACCTAGGACTGTACCAGACGACACTGAGGGCCGATATCGGCCGATGTAGATACGCGACACGAGTGCCTGACAGCAATGCCCGACAATAGTATATGTAAATCCTTGGCCGACACGATACCGAAACCGATACGCTCTCCCCGTCAGTCGTGCCGCCTGAGAGGGTGTGCCTCCCGACATGAGCGTATCGGCCAGGGTCTTCGAACGATATAGTCGTCCGTCAGGCGTGCCGTCCGAGAGTTCGTGCCGCCCGACACGGCTGTACCGGGATAGGTCCCTGGACGGTATCGGGCTGGGAGTAGTAGTAGTCTGTCGCCCTTCTACATCAAGAAGGGGACATCTATGTTTAATTCTGTTATTTAAATTCTTAGCTTATGCATTGTATTAAGACCCTTTTTGCTGATGGAAATAGAAATGCCTAATTGCAAATTGTTTAATGCTTAGTGCCTTATGATTGGATAACTGCTGTGTTGGATATCTGAACTCTAGCTTGCATGTTTTGGATCGCGTTTCGCTTAGCTACCGAATCGTCTTTCCCGTCGCAACTACTTCGAGAGTTGGGTTGTGGCTCTAGTGTTCGGTCCGATTCTGGAGTACGAGAGTGCCCAGAACAGAGTTGTTTTAGTATCATTCCACTCTAACTTGAGACCTGCAACCTTGAGAGGGGTGTTGATGCTTGGTTAGAGGCACCCGCTCTTAGAGGAGGGGTGCAGGGTGATACTGCTACTGCTTGTCTTACTGAAGTCTTGTCCCTTGCATTACGCCTTAAACTGCAGTCTATCTTTCTATTTTCTGTCGCATGAAAACTCCTAAAAACTGCTAAATGACAAAATCTTAATCTTTCTTGTAGCTCCAGTTGGAGATAGTTTTCTTTGATTTAATCGTGACATCTTGTTGTTCCCTTCGGGAATTTTAATATCTCTTTATACCCACCGGAGTGTAGAGTGTCGATTCAGAGTCATCAACACAACCCACCTTGTCCCTGTGTTCAACCCCGTATGACTACTTCGACCCCGTAAACAAAGTTGCGGGGGCCTAGAAGGATTCGAGTTATAAATGCGAAGGCTCGACTACCTCAAATACACCTCCAATTTTAGGACGCGTGATTTAGTCCGATCAACTTTCTGGCGCCGTTGCCGGGGACAAGGCAAATGGCACTGTTGACGAATCCGAATCCATTAACTACACTCCCATGCCTCAAGCTTAGAAATAGGCTTGACAACACTTCTTTTTCTTTTTCTTTTTCTTTTACTCTAAGCATTATTATTTACCCCAATTATAATTTTCTAAACATGATTTTTATGCGGTTTTCAGGTACTCTGATCTACTGAGCACGAGACTGTCAACCATGCCTCATCGCGTAGAGCCGCCTTCTGGAAACGAAAGCTCGGGAGGGAGGCCAGCTTTTCCTCCACCGGAAGACAACGACCGGTATAGTGATCATGAGCGGCAAGAAGATCTAGAATCACCAGGGCATGAGGAAGAGGATCATCAGCATAGACGTCGTCGGAGACACAGGAGGAATCATGATAACCGGGAGCGACACCGAGACGCCAGCAACAGTGACGACTCGGAGCAAGAAGAGAAAACTCTGAGAGAGTTGGCTTCTACAAAGGCCAATAGATCGAGGTGCCCCGTTATCATCCCAAGGTTCAATACGACAAACTTTGAGCTCAAGCCATCTGTGATCTCCATGATTCAAAATAAAAGCTTCAGGGGGAGTTCTAAGAGCGACAACCCTTACCATCACCTTGATGCTTTCAAAAACATCTGCGACACCATAATGATGCGAGGGGTTCCCCAAGAGGTCATTTACTGCAAGGGTTTCATCTTCTCTTTGGAGGATAAGGCTCTATCATGGTACCTTGGGCTACCCCACCAAGCGCTGAATGGATGGGGAGAACTGGCTGATGCATTTGTAAACAAGTTTTACCCCACTGAGAAGACGATGAGGAACAAGTTAAAAATCACGTCTTTCACGCAAAAGCCAAATGAAAACCTCCACGACGCCTGGGAACGATATCTGGAATATCAGAGGGACTGCCCTCACCACAATTTCAAGAAGGGCTTCCTAGTCTCCACCTTCTACAATGGGCTAACTCCCGATGAAAGGGTATCGCTGAATGCGGCAGCAGGAAGTGACTTCTTAGGGAAAAAGCCGAGCAAGTCCGAAAAGATCATTAGGAACATGGCTGAGTTGAAGGCCGATGTTGACTATGATAGATCCGATAGAGGGCAGGCGAAGAAGGCAGGGGAAGGAATCTCTCTTGAGTCCAAGGCTCTGGAAAACATTACTTCTCAGATTTAAAGGATAGCAACAGATGTGAAACAGCTGAAGGATCATGGCGGAAAGGGGAAGAAGCAAGTTGAGAAAGTCATGAAATGTGTTACCTGCGGTGAAGGAGGACATGGGGTAGACAACTGCGTCTACACCAAACCGGGCACCGACAGTGACTCCGACTCGGAAGAAGAGAGGACCGAGAATGTATCCTACATGAGCTTCAAAAGACCAGACCACCCTGGATTTAATTATGGCAACAAAGACGCGGCCTAGAACTCGCATCAGACAAACACTTTGGCCAGGCCCATGCAACCTTTTGAAAAGAGGGGGGGATCAGGCCAATACACCAAGAACAGCCAGTTCCAGCCAGCAAAAGGTAATTTCCAAGCACCAGGAAAGTACCAAGGCCCGCCCCGTGAACATGAGAAAGGGGTGAACCAATCCGAAGTGATCGGCCAGTTGTTCGATTTTGTCAAGAAACAGGACACCGTTAATCACCAGTTAGCGCAAAGTGCGCTGTCCAATTCGGGGGTTTTGAACTCGTTGCAGGTCCAGTTGGCAGATATGCAGACACATCAGTGCCAAATCGACCAGCAGCTAGCGCAGCTCGCCGAGATTATGAAGAATCCTGTAGGGAAGATCCCGTCTAACACCGAACCAGCTAAAAGATAGATCAAGATGAAGAAGCTGAAAGATGTCTAGCTGTAGACAGAAAATGCAGCGCTCCTCGGGAGGCAGCCCGTGTTTTATTTTCCTGGAATAGGATGTTATTTACTTTCCTGCAAGGCAGACATTACAAACATTATGGACTGTAATAAGGCCCGAGTCAGTGCATGCGCACGTGTGCTGACTCTTTTTGTTTTAAGGGCCACCGCTTTAGTTTTTCCAGGATGGGTAATACCATCTGAGGCCGGGTTTAGCCTTAGGCCAATGATGTTTTACCCGCCTGTCGCCTCTTCCTCTAAGTGGGTTTTACTTCGGAGTTTTGTCCCGAAAAATCTTGTATCGGTCGGGCGAAGTCTGGTCTAGCAACTTTCCAGGCCGAATCGGGCGGCACACCAACCGACTTACAGATTGCGCCCGTCTCGGGAGGGAATGTTTTTACCACGACATTCAGCCGCTATATATAAGGCAAAAACTTTACCGTGTCGTGCTCCCGGACTTTACCTTTTTCAGCTACCGTATCGCGCAGTACTTTTCTTGCCCTCCGCTCCCGTGTCGCGCAGAGACCTCTTTCGATCCCGTGATGCGCAACACCTTAAGGAAAACAAAGGTATTGCGCGACAGCCCTATCGCCCGAGCATACCCGATACAGACCTTTATCGCACACGATGTATCGGGCGAGGATTGTTGCGTTGATTTTTCTTGTCGCCCGATACTGTTATCGCGCGACACGCTTCTCTCGCACCTGCCCGATACATCTGTGTCGGACGGTGACCGTATCGTCCGTTTATTCTTGTACCGAGCAGCGCTCTTTCAAGACCCTGCCGGGCACTCAGTTCCTTTTGGTCGTATCGCCCGACACGGTTGTATCGGGTAAGATTTACCTGATCTTGTCTCAAGGCCCGATACAGTCGTGCCGGGGTGCCTTTCCCCTTATTAATTTTTCTGTTGATAACAAAATAGCATTTATTTGATTGATGATAGGGATGGCACGCACAAAGATAACCGTTAGACTCATTGGCGAGCAAGGCAGGAGAGTCGTCACCGAACCAGAGGCAGAGGTGGCCACTATCGGGCAGAAGCGCTCGAACCCTGAAGCAGCTGGACCCTCAACGTCTGGAAAGAGGGTGAGGACAGAAGAAGCGGCCACTCCAGCTGCATCATCTGCTCCAACAACAGAACCCCTGGAGCACACACCAGGAAGGTTCGTGCCAAGAGATGAAGAGCACGGACGCCGGTATGCTGAACTAGGGACCAAGCTCTACAGGCCGAGCAGGTTTGGCCACCAGTCATCCTTCATGCAGTTGGGCATCTTCGGGAGACTAGAGGACGTACTTGTTGTAGCCGGTCTGAGGCAAATCTGCTTCAGCCTATCCGCCTCCTACACAGAGCTCACAAGGGAGTTCATGGCGTCCCTTCACCGAGTAAAGAATACACCTGCAGAAGCCAGAATGTATGGCGGAGCAGACAGACTCCAGGGGCGGCTTTACAATGCAGAGCACGTCATTTCAGAGAAGCTGCTCAACTAGATTTTCTCCTCCAGTGAAGAGGAGAGAGGGAGACTAGATAACGGTGAAAGAATCACCGAAGGGGACAGATTCAACCCCGTAGATATCTGGGAAAAGCTAACCGGGGAGTCCTCTTTCAAACCCGGGAGCAAGGTGGCAGCAGTGCACTCGTGCTTCTGGAGGATAATACACAAGCTGGTGGCGTGCCTCCTCTTCAGCAAGAACGAGTCCAGCAACATTTACTCCGAGGAACTCCATGTCATGTGGCACATGATGGAGGGCCGGACTATCAACCTGGGGCGCTTCTTGCTGAACAAGCTGCACCCAATAAAGGATGCCACCAAGGAATATTGCATGGGTGGCATCGTGAACCTAATCACGGTGGGGTTGGGATACCCACATGAGCCGCGCAACCTCTCAAGAACGAGAGGGGACGAGTTGATCGACCTCAAGTACCTCATGAGGTCGGGTATAATAAAGAAGGAGGGGCGGAGTTACTTCTACAAGTTCGCAAGGACGAAGATCTTTCTCCCACTTCCTCGTGCCGCCTACGACGCAGAAAGGCTAGTCTTCACCACGGCCGAGATCGAGGCTGTGGCAGCAGGCGCAAGCTGCGCTCCACCCCCAAGAAGCCAAGAGCAGGGAATCACCAGAGGGCCCACCCCGCTGGGTACTCGGCAGGACGTATCTTCAACAGCTCCTGCCGAGCGGCTCATTGCCTCGGAGCCACCAAAAACAGACACAACGACAAGGCCAGTGGTGGCGAGGGAAAAACCGGCAATCGTGGAGGTCGCCGAGACAAGGACTGGAACTGCAGCAAGAGAGACGGCTGCAGTCCCCGTAGTTTCTACTGCGCCCTCAAGGGCAACTGATGAATTACAACCGGATGTCAGCGATGAGGTATTCGCCGATATCCTACAAATGGAGATCGAAGGAGCACAGGTGACGCCGACACCACCACCAAAGTCACCTGTTGCAGTTGTTGAGGAGATCGTCGACAACGTCGATATGGGGCAGCATCCGTCCCCCACAACACGGTCTCCTCCGATACAACAAGAGGGCGGGGCAGCACCGACACCTCGCCCAGAAGCATCAGCCGCGCGAACAATAGAAGTAGGTTCTGCCTCGTCAGGCAAACCTTCGCGCAGGAGGAGCATTTCGAGGTCAAGGGGGAGACAAGCGGAAAACCCTCCTTCGCTCGGAATGATGCTAGGACAAGAACTCGATTTCTTGCGGGAGGTAACATAAAACCATTCTACTACATTTCTTTCCCTAACCCGCAAGTTTTCATTTTTCGAACAGAGGCTGGATAGGCAGGAACGAGAGCTGCTGACTTTAGCCAGCCTACCTGGCCGGCTAGAGGCAGTGAATGCCACGCTCCAACAAGTTCTGCAGCGCCTTAGCGAGATCGAGGGAAGGCTGAACAGGGAGGACGACCATCCATGCCCAATGCAGCCGAGAAGATCGCCGTCGCCTCCCGGCCCGGGCTCTCAATCCTCGTCGTCAAGAGCGTCGTCAGGATCATCCTCATCCACCTCCTCCTCCGGCAGATCGTCATCAGCAACCGGAGGAAATTCTTCACAAGGGCAAGGCTATGAAGCTCCTTCCAGACAAGAAAGCCCTTTTGACCTGAATGAGGCCGCTCCCTCAGCCCCCTTTGATGAAGCTGAGGATAACAACGAAGATATCAGCGTCGGGGAAGGCTCTTCTGACGAATCCGAGGGAGAAGGGGGGGACATCTGCACTGCAAATGAAAGACACCTCCCTAGAGGAAGGAATTCAAAGGCCGACATCACCAATTTCTCCGCACCGACAGAGATACCTTCTTTCGAAATGGCTGACTTTGACAGAAGGGTCATAGGATATCTAACGATCAGAGACCAGAAACTGCTCAACATGGTCCTAAGATCGCAAGCCGACGAGGAAGAGGTACTCTGGAGCGACGGTTATTTCTCGGTGCAGCGGGGAACTCTGAGAAACATCTTCCGCGCCAAGGCCGTCGTAGGGAAGAGTTTGTTCAGAATACTACAAGGGGCCATTATAGAAAGCGCCGACAAGAAGAAAGGCCAACATACAGTTTACGCTGCCACCCCGATCCTAGCAAGAAGACTAATGATGGGGTTGTACAATTCTACGCATGTAGAAAGTATGTTGGATTACATTAAAATGCACAATCTGAAACTGGTGCTGGCCCCTTACAAACACAGAAACAACTGGTTCCTGTGCATTGCCGACCTCTGAAATCATGATGTCCAACTGCACTGCTGCTGCAGCAAAGAGGTCCCGCACACAGGAAGTACGTTCCTACACCCAAAGGACGTAAAGCTAAGACTACTGCCGCTATGTCTCCACCGGGTCATCAAGTACGGAGTCCAGCGCCACATCGGCGTCTGGAATTTCTACTCACTAAGGGACTTCCCAGTCCAAGAAGAGGAGGGTAGTGGAAATAGCGCATTCATAGTCCTCAGAGCCATGGAGATGATACATATCTTCGGATACTTCAAGCAACTCCAAAATAATAACTTCTACAATCTCAGAAGCAAATATGCATTGCTGGTGATAAAGGACAAGCGCTACTTCCGAGACACGGGGATACCAGAAGAGCTGCTGGATGGTGAACAAGAAGAAGAGTCATCTAAACACAGCAGCTCTCCTGAAAAAGAAGCAGAAGCAGAGACAAACGTCTGTGGGGCAGGCAAACAGATAAACATCTTGCGGCAAGTTTTCGGACATGACGAACATGCCTCGCCCCAGAACCTGGAGGAGTCAATCCACAACTTCGACCGTTTCTCATGCGCTACCCTCACGCAAAAATAGGTCAACGAAATCCACATGAAGTTGGCTGACTCCAACCCTGCAGACATAGCTTACTCGGCAGGCGATGTCATAGTCCCGATTGATGACTTAAGGGACATGGTAAAAGAGGGAGGGTGTCTGGCGTTATATGTGGCGGTCGCCTACATCCAGATACTACGAAACAAGTCTGAACACACATACATAGCAGATCCAATGCTGTTCAATGACATTTGCCTAGCCGATGAACAAGGGGCAAAGGAAGCTTTCCTAGCAGAATTGGAATGCAGAGTCCCGGATACCATTCTCCTTCCAATCCTGCACAACAACCACTGGACGCTCTTAATGGTGTACACCCAACAAGGAGCAGGGATTTTCTACAACAGCTCGGACAGCAATAAAGACCATCCAGTGCCTTGGACATCGACAGCGCTGACATCTCTTGAACGATTAGCACGAAAGTACTATATCGATATAGTAGCGCTGATACTACCATTTCTGGGAATGCAAGCAGGAAGCTGGCATGAACTCCAGTTCTGCCACCGCAGCCCGCAACAAATTCAACTATCCAACGACTACGGCATCTTCGTCCTAGAATGGATGGCAAACGAGGCAACGCCTGATCAGCTCCTCCACATCGACTATCACAGCAAAAGAGGAGAATATGTGTGGGAGCTCTTATCTAGCCCAGGCGCGCTGATCATCTAACCCTCACTGATTAACATTTCCTTACCTCATCTACTTCACAACTCTGGGACAGAGTGTGGAGTAAGTTTGGGGGGGTACCATGTACCAGTGAGGGAGGTACAAAAATCTTCTGATCTCTCTGACTTAAATTCCTTATTCTTTTGTTCTTTATCTTAAATTCCTTATTCTTTTGTTCTTTATCCTTTTGTTCTTTCCTATATCATGTGTACATATATATGTTTATACCAAAATTTCTGAAAATTTTGAAAATTTTGCTTATTTTGTCCCATATGCATATGTACAAAGTTGCTATAATAATAAAAACCTGTTGTGACTTCTTGCAAAGTTTACTTTCTGTATATTTAACAAGTTACAAGTTCTGTCATATCTTTCTAATAATGTTGTCTCAAACAAACAAAAGATTGTGCCTTGCCATCCAAAAATTTTCGAAAAATAATAATCTCGCAAACGGCTAAGAGACGAGTATGGAGAAGGAAAAAGCTGCCCAAACAGCAGATATCTCTTTTGTTTTCCCTTACCCAGCAAAAATCCCAAAAAGAGAAAGAAGCCTTATGAGCGTGAATAAAAGTATGAGAGTTGTGCCCAATAAAAGAAAAAAAAATAAATATATATACACCCTTGTTTTCCAAAAGTACCCATCTTTAGGCATGGTAGATCCGGGGCAGTGGTACGTAGGATGTGAAATCACTACTCTAAAGCCAACTGGCTTGGACTGCAGGGACCACTTGCCCGTTAACGGACCCTTACCTAGATGGACTGATGGGAAACAAGAAGAAAAACCCAAAAAGCCTTAGCCTACCCTATACACAACTTTCTGCCCTTAAAATAAAGCTGTTTGGTGTGGAAGCTAACTTCGGAATCATACACCATAGTCTCGCTGAAGCTGTGGAGAAGAAAATTTTTACTTAAATAATAAGGCAAGTAGGGCAAGGTCTTTTGTTCGCATTAAGACAGCATTACCTCCAAGACATCGCAAATCTTGTGCAACCCTTTAGCCTCAAAGTTTTGCTGTGCAAGAAGAAGCAACACAAAGTCTAGTTTAAATATTGATTGAGGACAATCAAAAAGCTAAGTTTGGGGGAGTTGATAACACCAAATTTTGTGACATTTTGCCCTTTATTCCGTTATCAAAACTGCCCTTTTTCTGCTATTTTCCTCTCTTTTATATGCATTTTCGCAATAATTGGCCAAGCAACGCTTTTACTCCAATTTTCCTATCTTCTACAGAGTTTTCCTCATTTTTGTGCAAAAAGGCCGATACCAGCCCACAATAAGTCTAAGCCCACCTCGACCTTCCTGTCGCCCGATACAAGCCCAGCCTGACAGGGGTTGGGCGACACAAGGATGCTCAACGGAGAAGGGTGCTGTACGAAAGGGACGTGCCGGCCGACACACCTTCTACCCGACAGGGAGCCAAAGCCGCATCGACGAACCAGCTCGTCGAGTGACACGACCACCCACCGGCAGGCGTGCCGCCCACCACATGACCAATAGCCAGCACCTCGCGCCGAGATATGCATGTATCGGCCATCCACATCCATCGACCGGCGTATAAGGGAGCTACGTGGCGCTTCGAGCACCATAACTCCTTCAACCGCCGGTATAAATAGCAGCTACAGGAAGCCGAAAAGACGAGTCGGACATTTTGGATAGGTCGGGACGGCTGGCCAGTTCACAGTTCGGACAGTTGGGGACTTGAGCTATCTGTGAGAGAAGTGCGAGAGCAACCGTATCGTGCCCCAGTGCTCGTACCGGGCGACACTAGGTGAGCTCTTCCTCATCCCGAGAGGGAGAGGATCGGTTCACCTAGGACTGTACCGGACGACACTGAGGGCTGATATCGGCCGATGTAGATACACGACACGAGTGCATGACAGCAATGCCCGACAGTAGTATATGTAAATCCTTGGCCGACACGATACCGAAACCAATACGCTCTCCCCGTCAGTCGTGCTGCCTGAGAGGGTGTGCCGCCCGACATGAGCGTATCAGCCAGGGTCTTCGCACGATATAGTCGTCTGTCAGGCGTGCCGTCCGAGAGTTCGTGCCGCCCGACACGGCTGTACCAGGATAGGTCCCTGGACGGTATTGGGCTGGGAGTAGTAGTAGTCTGTCACCCTTCTACATCAAGAGGGCGACATCTATCTTTAATTCATGTTATTTAAATTCTTATCTTATGCATTGTATTAAGACTCTTTTCGCTGATGGAAATAGAAATGCCTAATTGCAAATTGTTTAATGCTTAGTGCCTTATGATTGGATAACTGCTGTGTTGGATATCTGAACTCTAGCTTGCATGTTTTGGATCGCGTTTCTCTTAGCTACCGAATCGTCTTTCCCGTCGCAACTACTTCGAGAGTTGGGTTGTGGCTCTAGTGTTCGGTCCGATTCTGGAGTATGAGAGTGCCCCGAACGGAGTTGTTTTAGTATCATTCCACTCTAACTTGAGCCCTGCAACCTCGAGAGGGGTGTTGATGCTTGGTTAGAGGCACCCGCTCTGAGAGGAGGGGTGCAGGGTCATACTGCTACTGCTTGTCTTACTGAAGTCTTGTCCCTTGCATTACGCCTTAAACTGCAGTTTATCTTTCTATTTTCTGTCGCATGAAAACTCCTAAAAACTGCTAAATGACAAAATCTTAATCTTTCTTGTAGCTCCAGTTGGAGATAGTTTTCTTTGATTTAATCGTGACATCTTGTTGTTCCTTTCAGGAATTTTAATATCTCTTTATACCCACCGGAGTGTAGAGTGTCGATTCAGAGTCATCAACACAACCCACCTTGTCCCTGTGTTCGACCCCGTATGACTACTTCGACCCCGTAAACAAAGTTGCGGGGGCCTAGAAGGATTCGGGTTATAAATGCGAAGGCTCGACTACCTCAAATACGCCTCCAATTTTAGGACGCACGATTTAGGCCGGTCACCTATCCATGAGATGATCGACTCACCACCTGAGCCGATCGGTTCACCAAGCTGAGCTGATCAGTTCATCACATGAGCCGATCGGTTGGGAGTGCAAATTGTACAGAATCAGTCAATTGCACTTTAAATCAATCTGATATTCCAATCAATCCGTCCAATACCTTGAACATTATGGTACTGAGCTATCAATTGATTGAGTGTTTAATTGAACTACTAAACTCCTTTAGTAATAAATCTAAACATTGTTTGTGGACAAAACTCCTCTTCCTGGTTAAATCCTATGTATGTGACCCTGCAGGTCCATTTCACGTTGGCAGTGAAAGTCCATAACACTTATGACTTCACAAACAAAGAGCGATGCCTAGTCACACATTAGTGCTACCCAAGTGAAAGAGAAAGTTGTAGAACAACTTTCAATCCTACAATCCGTGAATGGTGTTACAGTGAATGTATAATTCCTTTGTCACTGATATCCCGAATGAACTCGAGGAATGGAACAATCATCCAGTCAACGTTCATTCACTTTCTTGATCTCAGAGTAGATTGGAAGAGATATGTATGACATCAATATCACATACTGATTCTCACATGCGTGCATGCATTTCTCAATCCTACTCATCAAGTGGCCATGGATATCAAACTCCATTAGGAGGGACAAATCCCATATCTATCACTCACCCCTCAAAACCTCCATGTGTCAAAGCCACCCAATCATCACCTTTATAACAACCCATGTTTCAGGACTACGTTTGATGATGTCAAAGTGTACCCAATGACATGTGTTGAGTGTAGTGATTTTAGGTCAAAGAATCACACTCACCACCATCACTGTGAGTACTGACTGTGACTACCATGTCATGGTTCCATGTGTCAAACTCACGGAGGGTCTTTCTGGTACACTTGTTTTCTAACAAGTACCTATGTGTTTGGTTTAATATCTCTGTATCATGACTAATGAGATTCTCTCATCAACCAACACCACAATCTAGTCTTGTGTGTCATTGCTGTCTATCTACCTTTCATAATGACATCCGACTAGGGACATAACAAGAATGTACAAACTCTTAGCATCCGTATGATCTCATCATTTAGGTCCTTAACCTGAAAGCATATGTCATTGAGTACTGTCATTCTCTAGACATTCAATCTGTTCTATCACTATCTCATATGACTGAACCAGAAAGAATTGGAAGCTTGCCTTTGATGTTTATCAAATCAATCTTAATGTATCCCACCAATCATCCTATGATTGGCTCTCAGGGCATACATACCAACAGACTCCCACTTGCACTACGAGCCAATCACCCTTGAATCATATTCATAGTGACCTTCAAACATGTCCCACATGTTACTGTGCTCCAGTGCGAACATAGTGAGTTATGGAAATACCTTGCCAAAGTCAGTATAAATTGCATGTCTCTCATCTCTGCACTGTACTTCATACGTATGGGATGGAGTTGTCATAATATGCGATCTAGTATTCCTTTGCTAACCTTTAGCCACATTGCATGATCAAGGATTCCATACTTGTCATCAATGAGCAGAATATCTACAAGTTCATCTCATGAACTTCTAGATCCATATAGTATCCACTGCTGTTCTCTAACACATAGATACTCGACATTTCCTTTTAAATGGTTTTATTGGAACAAACTTTCACTTTTATATATCCTATATATATTTTGTGATTAATTTTCTATCCTTTCAGAAGTTCGCCTCAATGTAACTCTTTACATTGAACTCTTCCTTATCTCCATAAAACTAGTACTTCTCAAGTACTTCTCAAGTTCTCATGGTATTCCAGTAACCCTTACTGGAAGTAGATAGACATCCACTTGTCATGTCCCACATATGAGTTATCAAGATGAGCATATCATATTGCCATGTCCTACATACAAGATGATGAATGCATTTTGTTCCTGCCATGTCGATACATGCAAGATAATGGGATGATTACATACATGATAGATCCATATATATTCTTAGTGTTTCCATTCTTCATAATAATTGGAAACTTAGCCTTGGGATACTAACTCCATGTAACATGGACACGTTTTCTCCTATTGAATCTATGCATACTGAACCCTTTAGTACAGATTGCCATTGTATGCTTTCTCTTTCCAGGTCAAGAGGTTTTTGAGAACTATCTCTATAGATCTTTATTCCTATCACATAGGAAATGTCTCTATCTTCCTTAAAGATAATTTCCACTTTTGTATTTCTATTCTAGAACATTTCCATTTCACATCAACATGTGGAATGTGAACACGCTCCCACTAAATCACATATCCCTTCTTTATCTTTGAAATATCAGTCAAACCCTTTGACTATATCACCAAAGTAAAGATCCAATTCTATGTTGCTTGTACTCAATAAATCACATTGATTAGTCCATTGTAACTTATAGACTTCATTTGCATTAGTGGATTCATTAACCTTACATGTTGTATTATGTACACATCCTTGTTTTATTCCTCATAGGAATGCGGTTTTAGTATCCATATGCCAAATGTCTTAGTCATTAAGTTGCAATCAACAAGCATCATCCTTCTCAAAATGTTATCCATGTGTCTTAACACTTTATGGATTTCATCCAATGGGTGCTACCATCAAGGTCATACCTTATGGTTCACATGGATGTCATTTAGGATGTAATGGTCATAAACCATAACTCAAAATTCGGTTCCTCATATTCATCTAGATAGTTGACTCATCACATAGATGATCGAGATGTATCTGTCAAGGATATAAGAGCTCACAACTCCTTGTGATTCTTAATGTCCTTTATTAGTGTGGGGTATTCTTTTATTAAGAAGAATTTAGTTATTTGATCATCATTCTCTAACTCCTTAGAGTATGATTCCTTCTTGATTTAGACATCACCATGCCTTAATCATGAGTTCACTATGATACACTATCATAATCACTCATAAGGATCTCAAACATTTGGTCTAAGTATTTTATTCATTGATCTCATCAAGAATTAACACTTTACCAAATTTGTATTTCATTTATGATATTCTTGAACACTTCAAGATATTCATAGTGGTATTTCTCTAAACACCATTTGATGTATTAGCATTTGTTCCAATATGTATGTAAATACATCACATGTATCATACCTAATAGGATAATCATTCTCCCACTACCTTTAGTGAAGATTGATTAATCATGTCCAAGATATTCATGTCTCTTACTGGTTCTCTAACCAAAAGAGTCTAGACTTATCCATCACATGGAAACTAGAAATGAATTTCTCATGATTGATGCTAATTTGATTGTTTGAGTTATCTATAACTTTTAGGTATCATTTTATCTTATGCATATCAAATACCACAAGATAAATAAGGCATTGCCAAAAAGATCATATCTTTATAAATTGAAACATCTCTTTATTGATTGCCATCATTTTTATACAATATGCAAAAATAAAGTGTTAATATCTATTGGTAAATATGAAATAGTAGTTCTCAACTCTATTTTGTGCCCTTTAGGCTGAAATAAACTGAAAGGTACTCCTATCTATGGCAACAACATTTGCTCCAATGATGGGTACTGTAACATCCCTGACCTGGGTTATAAGTTAACCCTAGGAGTTTTGCCTAAATATGTAATTAAACGCTTGTGATTATCCCCTGGCATGTAATTAAGTTCCTGAGGAACACACTTTCACTTTTCTGTCCTTTTTAAACAAGTTTTAGTATTGTTTTGTAATGCAGGGACCTATGTACAAATTACCCAATCAGAGGGGTTAACTTGCAATTTTCACATGTTGAGATGTTCCTCAGGCTATGAGACATCATATGGATGAATATGATGGGGTATGATGGATTCACCAAGCTTGGACATTGAGATGCAGCTTGTGGAGCAATCCTTGTGCTTGAAAACCCTAATTTTGGTGTAAAGTGCAATTTACCCAAAATGTGGGGTACAACTTGTAAAATACATCTTCTAGAGTATCTGGTGTGATTCGTGACATCTTTTAGAGTGGAAAAGATGAAAAATGGCACTTCATTAGTTAATCATATAAGATGAATAACCCTTGTAAAAAGATCACCAAGTTTTAAGTAAGAAACCCCAAGTGTGTGTACCTTAATGATAAGGTGACCTTTTCTTTGCCTTTGGGTCCTTATTTTAATAAGTTTCTCACCTAGAGAAGGAGGAGGGACGTGCAATAAAGAAAGGAGGGACCTAGATAAGAAATGGGGAAAAAAAACTGGAGGTCCTTTTGGTGAAACTTGTCCTAGCTATATAAACCACCTCCCTTGCAAACAAGTGAACATTCCCTTCATTCTTTCCTTTCCCACCTCGTTTGGACCGTCCAAGGCAGAGCTTGGGAGCTAGAGGAGACGAACAACTTGTTCCAAGGTAATAAGAGACCATCTTCTAGCTCGGTTTCATGAAGGAAAGTGGTTCTTAAGGTTGTTTTTGTGGTCATCTTACCTAGGTTTCTTGTTCTAGCCAACCTTCCCCAACCTTTCCTTGGAGGGAAGTCTTTGGCCGACCAGTGGAGCTCAAGGTGCCATTAAAGACTTGAGAGATTGGAATCTTGGAGCTCTAGGAACATCCATAAGGCGGGTTTTATATCTCTAAACCTCTTGCTTTCTTAATGCATACACTTGTTCATGTTAGTAGTAGCTAGTTCTTCTTCTTCCCCAAACTTCTTTGCCTTCTTGCAAGCAAATCCATGGAGAAAACCGACCTGTCTTGAGGTTGAAGACAATGGGCGTGAATACCTAGGTCACTTTACCAAACGACCTTGGACCATTTGGTCCAAACGGTTTGCAAACCGTTTGAAATCAAACGGTCTCACAACCGTTTTATTTTAGACCTATTTAGGGTTCAACCCGCATCTTTTTCACCTAGATTTTGGTGAAACTTTGGGCAAACGGTATCAAGACCGTTTGGAGGGTGTCCAAATCGTCTCAAGACCATTTAAGCCATGTTTGGGCTCAATTGAGTGCCAATTGATAGGTTCAACTTCAATTAGACTCCTACTTATCAATGTTGATGGTTAATTGTTGATAAACCCTAATTCAATCGGTTTCAAACCCAATTGGTTAGCAATTGAGGGTCAATTGGAGGTTCAATTAGTTAAGGGTAACCCTAATTAACTCAATTGGCAAGTGATTAGCAAGGATGTGGCCAATTGGAGGCTTCAACATGGAAAACCCTAATCAATTACAACCTTGGAGACACTTTGGAGGTCCATGCGGTTTTGAGCCCATTTGGACCAAACGGTCTCAAGACCGTTTGGGCTCAAACGACATCAAGGTTGTTTGGATCCAATTGATCTCAAGGTCGTTTCATCTCAAACAGTTTCAAATTCAACTCATCCAAACGGTCAACGCATCAATGCGGTCTTGGTGACCATGCGGTCTTGGTGTCCAAACGGTTTGGAGGTCAACCATGTCCAAACGATCAACGCCCCCAAACGGTCTCAAGACCGTTTGGAGGTTGAAGTGTGTAACTGTTTGGAGACCTTTAGGGCTATAATTGCCTAATGTTTTGAAGGTTCAATGGGTTCAATGGTGGTCTAATCCAAACCCTAATGGTACCCTAAGACATTAAGGAGCTAAGTAATCAATATATTGAACCATGATAAGAAATAGTGGTGCATTTACCAATGTGCCCTTGAAGGGTTCAAGTAGATGACACCCTATCTAATCAAAACCCTAATGACATGGTGATGATGACTTGGCTCAAGATAACCCATGGAGACTTGTTCTAACCTAATCTAGAGTAACATAATCACCACCTCTTAGCCAAGAGGAGAGAGAAGGTTCCTTAAATAGTTGAAACTCAAATAAAGTACCTTCAATGTACATGAATGTGCATAATTAGGGTATGATCCACTTATGTGAGATCATTTCAACCCTAATTATGAGAATGGATGAATCTTAACCTAATTTAAGGGCATCAAGGATGATAATTTCATACAAGATGATGCTATGAGCTCAATTCACCATGAAGCATACAACAAACCCTAATTTGAAGGAAATTTCATGCAAGTGAATAGTAAACCCTAGTTTAGGGGTTGACTTAAAAAGGGATAATTCTAGGTTATACCTTGGTGTATGAAACCTCATGAATGATATATGTAATGAAGAAACTCCATCCCTTGTGAATATGAAGGGTTGATAACCGGTTTGAGTAGGTGAATGCTAAACCCTAGAAATTAAATGAAGTATGCTGTTAAGCAGCACGACCGTGCTGTGGAGCACGACCATGGTATGTGTCTCCTGCACGGCCGTGCAAGGGAGCATGGCCGTGGTGCTGTATAAATATGTGAAAGAGTTCTGAATAATGTGTTTACACTGCTATCTACGTATGTTCCATTTATTGTAAGCCTTGCAGGTCCAAGACAAAATGGTGATCATAGCCAGGTAAGGGTTATGATGTTCTTTGTATTGAGAACACTTATATTATGTGATGGATACATTGCTTCATTCAAGGTCATGATGACTAGATGACTTGATGATTATGAGTTCTTTGATATCAAGTGCTATGATAACCTGAGGGTTGATCCTGTGTTCCTAAATCACAGTGAGAAGATGATTGAGAACTGATACCATCTGATAATTGATGAGAAATGAGTTGGTTACATTTAGTATTCTTCTGTTATAGCCATGTTTTGTGTTTGAATGCTTGAAAACATACTTGTTGATTAAAGAATACTAAAATGTACCTAACTAATCAAGTATAACCATAACATGTAGAGCCATGATCATAGATTTATCATTGTCAGGTGTAAAATGATGGTGAAATAGGTTTTCCTAAGGGAACTCCTGGAGCGCATACTTTTGAGTATGTGGGGGAGATGGATGTGTATATCCTTACGTCCTAGTATAGGGGTTGATGTAGATGTCTCATAATCCATCAACACTACACTATGTGTTTATGTCGGGTTGATGTATCACTAATCACCCGAGGAATCTGTGATGCCACATCGATGAAGATAAACATGAGATCTTTCGATGGTGAAGAGAGCACAGAATGCCACTGTGACTAATAGAAAAGGACCAGAGTACCCTGGTGAGCTATAGTGGTAGAGACACTAGATGTCCTGCATGTTGAACCTCAACCTGACTGAGGAAGTTGAATGTCATGAGAACCTGGCTCTTTCGATGACCTTGTATGATACCGAGGCGACTTAACAGTGGTCGGTTGGAGTTTAAGTGGTACACCTCATCTCCACAGGGCATAATGTTGTGTGTAAAATGTAATCAGCCGAATAGTATATTTTTGCTTAGATTGAACAACGAGAAGCAATGCTTGATACTGCTTTGATTATAATGTTTCTGTTGCATGCTTAGTATACACATCTCTCATATTTTCTCCACAGAAGTAATTACTGCTTTATCTACTCTTAAGTCTACTTTTGCAGGATAAACTACCTTGCTTATGTTGTTTCCCTTTTCTAGCAAGCTTCTGGCGAAGAGTTATAACTCTCGCTGGGACAATTATTTGTAATTGTCTCACCCTGTAGGCTTCAACCTTTTAGGTGGTCGTCGTGGACGAAGGAACCAGTTTGCAGGAGAGAAGCAACAACACCAGAGGCAGTAATGAGCCTCAGGTGGATACCTTAGCTGTCATGTTGATAGTTAGAAGTCTTATGTCATCTCTGTACACTCAGGTCCCGGGAGTTAGTTCTTAGCTTTTGAATTTTGGAGTCTTGAGATTTTGTATATGGTTGTATATGTTCACTCAAGAAGTGACTTGACAGAGATGTAAACTATTTATCATACTTTTATGAATGATGTGTCATGCTTTCAAGATCTCTTCTCGAAAAGTTTTAATTTTTTGTGATTTTTCGCATTTTTATGTTAACCGAATCATTTCCTCTACGTTTATCTCATGTTTTGGACATCGGAGCCCACAATTGAGTGGTATCAGAGCTCTAGGTTCGCTGAGTCTACAGAGACATAGGAATTAGGATGTCGAGTCTGTCCTTAGTGTTCCTTCTTATCTAATAGAGTCTTCTTCTCCCCAGGAGAAGAAGATATATAAGGATGTCCGAGCCACATGAAGGGTCTGAGGGAGAGAGTAGCGTGGCTGCACCTCGAGACAGTGCGAGAAACTCCGAGATAGAGAAGCCCTTGCCTGAGCCATCTATACAGCCACCCCCGTTTGACCCCGCCGATATGGCGAACCCAACTGTCCAAGCTATGTTCTGGAAGTTCCTGGCTGCCATGACATGTATCACTGACAGGATGCCCATGCCTGCACCTAGGGCACCTGCTCAACATGAAGGACAAAGTATCGGGAAGACGTTCGAGCGACTTCGCAGAGTCGGAGTGACTGAGTACTTTGGCACAGCTCACCCCGCAAATGCAGATCTGTGGCTGACCGAGCTGGAGAAGGCTTTCAGAATCCTAACCATCCCCAAGGCTGAGAAGGTGAGACATGCTGTCTATCTTCTCAAAGGAAGTGCTGGTCACTGGTGGAACATGGAAGAGGTGAAAAGGCCTGGAGTAGAGGTTTCATGGGAAGACTTTCGTCGGGAGTTTGTTAACCGGTACTTCCCGAAGACCTTTTTGGACGAGAAGATCTCACAGTTTGAGAGGCTGAGACAAGGTATGATGAACGTTAGCGAGTACGAGGCTAAGTTCATGGAGCTATTATAGTTCTATCCGCATATGTCTGCCACAGAAGAGGAAAGGATCAGGAGGTTTGAAAAGGGTTTGAATGCCGACTTATCTACTCCCGTGTCTGCTCTAGAGAGCCGGGAGAGATTTGCTACCTTCGTTGAGTCAGTCCGAAGGATAGAAAGGTCGATAGTTGAGAAGAGAAAAACCCACAAGAGGTATCCACAGTTCCATGCATATTCATCTAGAGACTTTAAAAATCCTAGATCCTCTGCACCTAACCCTCCACCACCCAGATCGAGTTTTCAAACACAATGGTCCCTGAGTAGAGGTCAAGGACGGAGTCTACCGCCTCAAGAGACTCACAGTTCAGCATCGGTATCGGTCACGAGACCACCTAGACTATAACAAGATAGAAGTTGCTACAACTGTGGGAAGGTGGGACACCTGATGAAGGACTACAGGTCTAAGCCTGTCAGTGTGACACAACCTCAGAGGCAGAGTCAGCAGGGGTCCCAGAGGAGGCAGTTCCAGGGAGCAGGTAGGGGACGTGGACAAGCATCCCAAGCCGGATCGTCAGCACCAACTCAACCTCAGGCGATACTGAGGTTCTATGCTATGAATCCTCCAGATGCAGTGGTCGATCCACGGGTTGTGATAGGTCAGATGGAACTTTTATATTCTGATATGTCTAAATCCTGCATAGTATCTGTTTTGATTGACCCGGGTGCTATGCACTCCTTTATCACTCGGAGAGTGATTCGTGACTACAATATGATAGTTAATCATACGGCAGATAGTCTGTTGCTTGAGACTCCATTGCGAGGGTCTGCTGTCCTGAGGGAGGTATGCTCTCCTTGTATCCTCTTCTTTTCTGATCATCGCATTCAAGTGGATCTTATACCACTTGAGATGCAAGGATTTGATATAATCCTTGGTATGGATACCTTGGAGAGGTATAGGGTTGTCTTGGATTGTGAATCTAAGCAGGCTGATTTTGCTGATGGTAGTGATATCTAGATCTTTCAAGGAGAGAGAAAGATTCTACCCACCTGTTTAGTGTCCACTTTGGTTGCTGAGAAGCTGATGAGGCAAGGATGTTATGCATTCTTGGCCCATGTGGTAGATACTACCTTGGAGAGTCCCACCCTTGCTGAAGTTCCTATTGTCAGGGAATTCGAAGACGTATTCCCTGAAGAACTTCCTGGTTCACCACCACCTCAGGAAATTGATTTTGAAATCAATTTGATCCCAGGTACACAACCCAAAGCCCAAACACCGTATAGGATGGCGCCTGCCGAGATGGAAGAACTCAAGAAACAACTTCAAGAGTTGCTTGAGAAGGGTTTCATCCGACCGAGCACTTCACCTTGGGGTGCTCCAGTCTTGTTTGTTAAAAAGAAGGACAGATCAATGCGGTTATGCATTGATTACAGATAGCTTAATAAAATAACAATAAAGAATAAGTACCCTCTGCTGAGGATTGATGATCTCTTTGACTAGTTGCGTGGTGCATCCGTATTCTCAAAGATAGACTTGAGGTCCAGTTATCATCAACTACGTATTAAGGACAGTGACATACCTAAGTCTGCCTTTAGGATAAGGTATGGTCACTATGAGTTCACAGTTATGTCGTTTGGACTAACTAATGCACCAGCTGCATTCATAGAACTCATGAATAGAATCTTTCGACCCTTTCTCGATCAGTGCATTGTCGTCTTTATAGATGACATCCTGATCTATAGTAGGGATGCCCAGCAGCATGAACAACACCTTCACCAAGCTTTGACCTTGCTAAGAGAACATAAGCTATACGCTAAGTTCAGCAAGTGTGAGTTTTGTATGACGGAGGTATCCTTTCTCAGGCATGTGATATCTGCCTCGGGAATTCATGTTGACCCCAAAAAGGTAGAATCTGTTCTACAATGGGAACAACCGAAGACACCGACGGAGGTTCATAGTTTCTTGGGGTTAGCCGGCTATTACCAGAGGTTCATTAAGAACTTCAGTTCCATAGCCCTACCCCTAACGAAGTTGACCCGGAAGGATGTTCCCTTTGTCTGGAGTGATAAGTGTCAGCAGTCTTTTCAGCTATTGAAGGAGAGGTTGACAAGTGCACCTGTGATAGTGCTACCTGAGCAAGGCAAGGGATATGTAGTTTTCTGCGATGCCTCTAAGAATGGAATCAGGTGTGTGTTGATGCAGGATAAGCAAGTGATTTCTTTTGCTTCCCGATAGCTTTAGAAACACAAGGAGAACTATCCGACACACGACCTGGAGTTAGCAGCTGTAGTCCATGCCTTGAAGATCTGGAGACATTATCTTTATGGAGAGTCGTTCCAGATTTTCACAGACCATAAGAATCTTAAGTACATCTTCTCACAGCATGAACTTAACATGAGGCAACGTCGCTGGATGGAGTTAATCAAGGACTATGATTGTACGATAGATTACCATCCAGGGAAAGCCAATGTAGTTGCAGATGCTCTGAGTAGAAAGTCAGCAACACCATCCTCTGATAGGGCACATCTGAACTCTTTGGTATGCCCTAGAAGAGATATGCTCATCTCCTTAAGGCAAGATAATGTACAGTTGAAAGTATCATGGTTAGCCGGGTTGTTGGCGGAGATGCATATCAAACCCACCCTAAGAGAGCAGATTAGAGAGGCACAACTAGTTGATGGTGCGGTTCAATAGATTAGGTCAGAGTATGGTGATGGGGAAAGAGATGGTTTTCATGACTCAGATGATCAGGTGGCCTGCTATCATGGGAGGATGATAGTACCGGATGTGGATAACTTGAGGAAGTTAGTCCTGGAAGAAGCTCATTCCTTGATGTATGCCATGCATCCAGGGAGCACCAAGATGTATCGAAACCTAAAAGATATGTATTGGTGTCCAGGGATGAAGAAGGATGTTGCAGAGTTTGTTCTGAGGTGTCCTGTGTGCCAACAGGTTAAAGCTGAACACCAGAAGCCTGCAGGGACAATGCGCCTTTACCCATACCACAGTGGAAGTGGGACCATGTGACCATGGACTTTGTAGTTGGCCTACCCAGGACAAGCAAAGGACATGATTCCATCTGGGTAATTGTTGATAGGTTGACAAAGACAGCACACTTCTTACCTGTCAAAACAACCTATTCTGCTGAGAAGTTGGCACAGTTGTATGTTGAGGAGATAGTACGTCTGCACGGAGTTCCAGTCACCATAGTATCGGATAGAGGTCCCCAGTTTACGAGTCATTTTTGGGAACGACTGCATAAGGCCTTGGGCACCCAGTTAAGGTTTCGTATAACCTTTCACCCCCAGACTGATGGAGAGTCGGAAAGGACTATACAAACCTTGGAGGACTTGTTGAGAGCATGTGTTCTCTAGTTTACCGGGAGTTGCGACCTACACCTGAGCTTGATAGAGTTTGCCTATAACAATAGCTATCAGGATAGCATTGATATGGCACCTTATGAAGCTTTGTATGGTAGACGTTGTAGATCACCAGTATGTTGGTATGAAACTGGTGAATATCAGTTGTTAGGCCCTGAACTAGTGCAGCATACTACAGAGAAGATCAAAGTAATCCAGCAACAACTTAAGACTATACAAGATAGACAGAAGTTGTATGCCGATAAACGTCGTAGACCTTTAGAGTTCCAGGTTGGAGACAAGGTGTATCTCAAAGTCTCGCCTTGGAAAGGAGTTCTGAGGTTTGGAAGGAAAGGAAAGTTAGCTCCTCGGTTTATGGGACCTTATCCAATCATTGAACATGTTGGAAAGGTAGCCTATAGACTAGAGTTACCCCCAGAGTTGCAGAGGTTACACCCTGTGTTTCACATTTCCATGTTGAGGAAATGTCACCCAGAAATCGAGTCAGTTCTACAACCTACAGAGGTAGAATTGAATGATGATGTAACATATGAGGAAGGACCAATACCGATCCTTGATAACAAAGTTAAAAAGTTAAAGAAGAAAGATATAAGTCTTGTGAAAGTCCTCTGGAATTGTCGTGGTGTTGAAGAAGCCACTTGGGAACTAGAGGAAGAAATGAGGAGGAAATACCCTGCTCTTTTCTCTTAGTATGTCTTATCGATTTCGAGGACGAAATCCTTGTAAGGGGTGGATGATTTGTAACATCCCTGACATGGGTTATAAGTTAACCCTAGGAGTTTTGCCTAAATATGTAATTAAACACTTGTGATTATCCCCTGACATGTAATTAAGTTCCTGAGGAACATACTTTCACTTTTCTGTCCTCTTTAAACAAGTTTTAGTATTGTTTTGTAATACAGGGACCTATGTGCAAATTACCCAATCAGAGGGGTTAACTTGCAATTTTCACATGGTGAGATGTTCCTTAGGCAATGAGACATCATATGGATGAATATGATGGGGTATGATGGATTCTCCAAGCTTGGGCATTGAGATGCATCTTGTGGAGCAATCCTTGTGCTTGAAAACCCTAATTTTGGTGTAAAGTGCAATTTACCCAAAATGTGGGGTACAACTTGTAAAATACATCTTGTAGAGTATCTGGTGTGATTCTTGACATCTTTTAGAGTGGAAATGATGAAAAATGGCACTTCATTAGTTAATCATATAAGATGAATAACCCTTGTAAAAAGATCGCCAAGTTTTAAGTAAGAAACCCTAAGTGTGTGTACCTTAATGATAAGGTGACCTTTTCTTTTCCTTTGGACCCTTGTTTTAATAAGTTTCTCACCTAGAGAAGGATGAGGGACGTGCAAGAAAGAAGGATGGACCTAGATAAGAAATGGGGAAAAAAATTGGAGGTCCTTTTGGTGAAACTTGTCCTAGCTATATAAACCACCTCCCTTGTAAACAAGTGAAGGTTCCCTTCATTCTTTCCTTTCCCACCTTGTTTGGTCCGTCCAAGGCAGAGCTTGGGAGCTAGAGGAGACGACCAACTTGTTCCAAGGTAAGAAGAGACCATCTTCTAGCTCAGTTTCATGGAGGAAAGTGGTTCTTAAGGTTGTTTTTGTTTGTCATCTTACCTAGGTTTCTTGTTCTAGCCAACCTTCCCCAACCTTTCCTTGGAGGGAAGTCTTTGGCTGACCAGTGGAGCTCAAGGTGCCATTAAAGACTTGAGATCTTGGAAGCTTGGAGCTCTAGAAACATCCATAAGGCGGGTTTTATATCTCTAAACCTCTTGCTTTCTTAATGCATACACTTGTTCATGTTAGTAGTAGCTAGTTCTTCTTCTTCCCCAAACTTCTTTGCCTTCTTGCAAGCAAATCCATGGAGAAAACTGACCTGTCTTGAGGTTGAAGACAATGGGAGTGAATACCTAGGTCACTTTACCAAACGACCTTGGACCATTTGGTCCAAACGGTTTGCAAACCGTTTGAAATCAAACAGTCTCACAACCGTTTGATTTCTTGCGGTCTTGCAAGACCGTTTGGTAGGGTTGACCAAGGGAAGACCCTTTGGAGGTTTTTTGTACACATATTGAATTAAATAACACCAAAGAATTGAAGCCTAATTGCAAACCAATCTCAAGTTGAAGGCACTTCAACCCTCTAAACCCTAATCGATTGAAATTGCTGATTTCAAGGATAGATTTTGGTGAACTTTGGGTTGAAGGGCCCAAACGGTCTCAAGACCATTTGGTGACATCCCAAGACCGTTTGGAGGTCTAGGGTTAAGGCAATTTGATGAATTGCTGGTCCAATCACAGTAGATTGAGTAATTGAATAAAAGTGCTGATTTTAGACCTATTTAGGGTTCAACCCGCATCTTTTTGACCTAGATTTTGGTGAAGCTTTGGGCAAACGGTCTCAAGACCGTTTGGAGGGTGTCCAAACGGTCTCAAGACCTTTTGGGCCAAGTTTAGGCCCAATTGAGTGCCAATTGATAGGTTCAACTTCAATTAGGCTCCTACTTATCAATGTTGATGGTTAATTGTTGATAAACCCGAATTCAATCGGTTTCAACCCCAATTGGTTAGCAATTGAGGGTCAATTGGAGGTTCAATTAGTTAAGGGTAACCCTAATTAACTCAATTGGCAAGTGATTAGCAAGGATGTGGCCAATTAGAGGCTTCAACATGGAAAACCCTAATCAATTACAACCTTGGAGACACTTTGGAGGTCCATGCGGTTTGGACCAAACGATCTCAAGACCGTTTGGGTCCAAATGGTCTTAAGACCGTTTGGGCTCAAACGACCTCAAGGTCGTTTGGATCCAATCGATCTCAAGGTCATTTCATCTCAAACGGTTTCAAAGTCAACTCATCCAAATGGTCAACGCATCCATGCGGTCTTGGTGACCATGCAGTCTTAGTGTCCAAACGGTTTGGAGGCCAAACATGTCCAAATGGTCAACGCCCCAAAAGGTCTCAGGACCGTTTGGAGGTTGAAGTGTGTAACCGTTTGGAGACCTTTAGGGCTGTAATTTCCTAATCTTTTGAAGGTTCAATGGGTTCAATGGTGGTCTAATCCAAACCCTAATGGTACCCTAAGACATTAAGGATCTAAGTAATCAATAGATTGAACCATGATAAGAAATAGTGGTGTATTTACCAATGTGCCCTTGAAGGGTTCAAGTAGATGACACCCTATCTAATCAAAACCCTAATGACATGGTGATGATGACTTGGCTCAATATAACCCATGGAGACTTGTTCTTTCCTAATCTAGAGTAACATAATCACCACCTCTTAGCCAAGAGGAGAGAGAAGGTTCCTTAAATAGTTGAAACTCAAATAAATCACCTTCAATGTACATGAATGTGCATAATTAGGATATGATCCACTTATGTGAGATCATGGAAACCCTAATTATGATAATGGATGAATCTTAACCTAATTTAAGGGCATGAAGGATGATAACTTCATACAAGATGATGCTATGAGCTCAATTCACCATGAAGCATACAACAAACCCTAATTTGAAGGAAATGTCATGCAAGTGAATAGTAAACCCTAGTTTAGGGGTTGACTTAAAAAGGGCTAATTTTAGGTTATACCTCAGAGTATGAAACCTCATGAATGATATATAAATGAAGAAACTCCATCCCTTGTGAATATGAAGGGGTGATAACCGGTTTGAGTGGGTGAATGCTAAACCCTAGAAATTAATTGAAGTATGATGTTAAGCAGAACGACTGTGCTGTGGAGCACGGCCGTGGTATGTGTCTCCTGCACGGCCGTGCACGGGAGCACGACCATGGTGCTGTATAAATATATGAAAGAGTTCTGGATAATGTGTTTACACTGCTATCTATGTATGTTCCATTTATTGTAAGCCTTGCAGGTCCAAGACAAAATGGCGATCATATCCAGGTAAGGGTTATGATGTTCTATGTATTGAGAACACTTATATTATGTGATGGATACATTGCTTCATTCAAGGTCATGATGACTAGATGACTTGATGATTATGAGCTCTTTGATAGAAAGTGCTATGATAACATGAGGGTTGACTCCTGTGTTCCTAAATCACAGTGAGAAGATGATTGAGAAATGATACCATCTGATAATTGATGAGAAATGAGTTGGTTACATTTAGTATTCTTCCGTTATAGCCATGTTTTGTGTTTGAATGCTTGAGAACATGCTTTTTGATAAAAGAATACTGAAATGTACCTAACTAATCAAGTATAACCATACCATGTAGAGCCCTGATCATAGATCCATCATTGTCAGGTGTAAAATGATGGTGAAATAGGTTTTCTTAGGGGAACTCCTGGAGCGCATACTTTTGAGTATGTGGGGGAGATGGACGTGTATATCCTTACGTCCTAGTGTAGGGGTTGATGTAGATGTCTCATAATCCATCAGCACTACACTATGTGTTTATGCCGGGTTGATGTATCACTAATCACCTGAGGAATCTGTGATGCCACATCGATGAATATAAACATGAGATCTTTCGATGGTGAAGAGAGCACAAAATGCCACTGTGACTCTAATAGCAAAGGACCAGAGTACCCTGGTGAGCTATAGTGGCAGAGACACTAGATGTCCTGCATGTTGAACCTCAACCTGATTGAGGAAGTTGAAGGTCATGAGAATCCGGCTCTTTCAATGACCTTCTATGATACTGAGGCAACTTAAGAGTGGTCGGTTGGATTTTGAGCGGTACACCCCATCTCCACCGGGCATAATGTTGTGTGTAAAACGTAATCAGACGAATAGTGTATTTTTTCTTAGATTGAACAATGAGAAGCAATGCTTGATACTGCTTTGATTATAATGTTTCTGTTGCATGCTTAGTATACACATCTCTCATATTTTCTCCACAGAAGTAATTACTGCTTTATCTACTCTTAAGTCTGCTTTTGCAGGATAAACTACTTTGCTTATGTTGTTTCCCTTTTCTAGCAAGCTTCTGGCGAAGAGTTATAACTCTCGCTGGGACAATTATTTGTAATTTTCTCACCCCGTAGGCTTCAACCTTTTAGGTGGTCATCGTGGATGAAGGAACCAGTCTGTAGGAGAGCAACAACAGCACCAGGGGCAGCAGTGAGCCTCAGGTGGATACCTTGGTTGTCATGTTGATAGTTAGAAGTCTTATGTCATCTCTGTACACTCAGGTCCCGGGAGTTAGATCTGAGCTTTTGAATTTTGGAGTCTTGAGATTTTGTATATGGTTGTATATGTTCACTCAAGAAGTGACTTGACAGAGATGTAAGCTGTTTATCGTACTTTTATGAATGATGTGTCATGCTTTCAAGATCTCTTCTCAAAAAGTTTTAATTTTTCGTGATTTTTTGCATTCCGATGTTAACCAAATCATTTCTGCTACATTTATCTCGTGTTTTGGAGATCGGAGCCCACATGTACTCCTTTCTTGGTCCTTTCACAAAGGCCATCACTTATTTGTGGATATTGCATATCATATATAACATATCCATATCTTGGTATCATATACCTTAGATAAAGAAGTTGTTCATTTCATGATACCTTAGGTGGAGATCTCCATCCCCTCCTTCATCTTCTTTTGTTCTTCCAGATATAGAGGGAAATTCCCTCATACACCCTTTCCCCATGTGCCTTGAGGCTGAAGACGGCTTGGATTGCTGGCTAGCATCAGAACACTTCTTTGCTTTGCCCTTGCCCTTACCCTTAAGACTTACCTTTCATTGATCTCATCAAAGATTAGGGTTAGTCTTTCTTCGTATTTGCCTCTACTGTCCTCAACATGTCCAACAAATTTGTCAATGCTTGTCAAAGTTATTCATGTTGTAGTTTATCATGAACTGTATGATTCTCGCAATATTTGCAGTATCATACCAATAGCCAACTCTTTTTTTTGGTTCTCAACAGACAACTCTTGGCTCAGAGGGAATCCTTCTTATTCAGGTCTTTCCACATACCCAATCACATTGAGTGTGTGAATACCTTACTGGATATCCTTCTGTCATGACATACTAGGACAATGTCTTGGAGACATCATATGTCTCATCTTATCTCTGCAACTCATAATTCAGAGAACACAACATCAAGCACTCCTCATCAATGTCATCCTCGGTATGCTTCCCTAAGCATACTTTCAACCATTGATGTGGTGGGATCGAGTTCATCTGGTTCTGGTATAACTAGGACTTAGAGCTTTCGCTCTTTGATTGAGAACGCTTCTCAATGTCCTAACCAATTTTGGAAATTATTCCCATTAAACTTGTCCTTTTCCAGGACGGATCGCAAAGAAAAGTGATTGTTGCTTGTTGCCATTTGTACTACAAAAGAAAATATGCAATTTTAGTCCAAAATCTCATTTTTGACTTATTTGATTGATTTGAAAAGTTGACGATATAATTAGTCTTTTAATTAATTATCACTCCCACTATTTTACTTCAAATTGATAGCCCATACCATCAAGTCAGAAGATTACAGCGTACAACCTTCTAGTGGAAAAGATCCATATTTCATCAAGTCATGAGTCAGCTTTGGATGTTCGCCCACAATCTTGACTATTTAGGTAGGCCATCATGCCAATTGCATAATATGAAACTCTTGATGAATGAACATGCGCAACACCTCGTCCTTGCCTCTGGGCTTAGACGCTCTAAGAATCACCAGTTAAGTCTAACACAAAAGCCGACACGGTAAACATGCACCCTGCTTTGGCAGAACCTACATTTCTACCCTTCACACTTTCACAAGATAGACGACACACCACACTTTGGCGTAACCTATGCTTGGTCGATCGAGTTTTTCATGTGTGCTGCTAATGGAAGGCAAATAAGACTTAATATTTTAATGAGGGATTTGGTTTTTATATAAATATACATATCCAATCACCAAAATACATAATACACATCATATACATGCTATATCCCACAGAAAACACGTGAAATGATAAAAGCGATGATTATGGCCATCCTTATATGATTCCTCGAGCCATGGGAATCATGGTCATCTAGGTCTACATCACATGAAACATGTACAAGATGAACTCTATGCTTTGCCATTCTGGGTTTGATCAACTCATCATATGAATGATCGGCTCGCCATCAGACTGGTCGACTAGGTGCCACCAGCCGATCGGTTGGCTCCTCCAACCCATCAGTTCGCCTGGTCTTCGTGCATCTCATCATGGCCACCACCCGCTCGTCTCACTCCTCGAACCATTCATCAACTGATCGGCTCACTCCTTGAACCGATCGTCTCGAACATCAACTGATCGGTTCACGCCTTGAACCAATCATCTCAGTTGTCGTCAGGATGTCCTCCGTTCTTTGACATAACAGGAAATAAATTCTATCCTATTTTACATTGTAAAAAGAGAAACCCCGAGTTACATTTGAGGGGAGCAAAGGTAGGAAAGAAATCTCAAATTATTTTGAGTTACATTAGGAATAGGAGAAGGAAGATCGATGCGCAGACCGAGATGCAAACAACCACATACAACCGTACACAGATAGGGTTTATTGGCCATAACTACACTATACATCCACCACAAAACTCGTTTAAGGGAGACGAGTATCAAGTGCATTCATATTACATATCATATATGTATATTAGGATTTGTGGATTTAGGATTGGACATGCATAAAGACAATTTTATTCGCATCGTATGCAATAAATAAAGACGACAAACCAAAATTGATCATATCGATAATACTTAAAGTATAGAGAAGTTGACGTGGCTCTGATACCACTGTTGGGTTTTAGGGGAGGCAGAGTAGGCAGCAGAAACAAAAATTTTCTCCTCCCAAACCCAGAACAAGGAAACGTGTCAACGTCTATACAATAGGAAAGGATGGTTTGTGGAATCACAACTTGTCCTGAGGCTTGCTCGGAGACAATACCTCGCAGCTTGTGCAGTCTTCACCTTCGGTCTCGGACGGTGTCTGTGCAGCTCCTGGTCACACCGGGACTGACGATTCCTGTTCTTACCGGGACTGTCGGGATTGACAGCTGTCCTCCGAGTGACAGAATTCTCCCGCCTCTGAAGTAGTCCACACAGACCACCTAGAACTCCAATCTCCTTGTCTCACAAGAAATTGGAAGGAGTCACACCCTCCTGTCAGCGTACTAGTCACTGACACACTCTCCTTCCACCCGTCACTTTCTACAGTTGTCTTTCCCTTGCTGTGCCCTCCTTATCGGGTAGCACTTGCTCGGGCTCTCTCGGTTACCAAAACCAGAGAGAACGAAAACTCTATACAACATCTGGTTGCACTAAGTTGTTCTTTTAGAAGCCCCCAATACCCCTATATATAGGAGGGTCATGGGACACAGTTCTCTATCCCGGGTAATACGGGACTAAAGCAGGAGTTGAAGGGTTTGAGATTTTCCACAAAAACAACCAACTGCGCAACCTGAACCGATCGTTTCATTTCTGAAACGGTCAGTTGGGGACCTGAGCCGGTCGGTTGACACCTCAACCGATCAGTTGGGACCCATGAAATGGTCGATTCACTTCTGAACTGGTCGGTTCGTGGTCCTGATCAGTTCTTGATTGACTTTTCTTCTTTTGTTTCTAATTGGTACCTAATACTAATCCTTGTTCCAATTAAATTGGGCAAGTGAAACGAAAAGAAATTTCTTACCAATCCTACTTTCCCAACTTGCTCGGTTTCATCAGTTGAACTGATCGTTTCAACACTTGAAGCAATCGTTTCACCCTGTCCATGAGCCGATCGACTCACCACCTGAGACGATTGGTTCACCAAGCTGAGCCGATTGGTTCATCACATCAGCTGATCAGTTGGGAGTGCAGATTGTGCATAATCGGTCAATTGCAGTTTCAATCAATCCAATACTCCAATCAATCAGTCCAACACCTTGAACATTATGATACTGAGCTATCAATTGATTGAGTGTTTAATTGAACTACTAAACTCCTTTAGTAATCAATCTAAACATTGTTTGTGGACAGAACTCCTCTTCCAGGTTAAATCCTATGTGTGTGACCCTGCAGGTCCATTTCACATTGGCAGTGAAAGTCCATAACACTTATGACTTCAAAAGCAAAGAGCGGTGCCTAGTCACACATCACTGCTACCCAAGTGAAAGAGAAAGTTGGAGAACAACTTTCAATCCTACAATCCGTGAATGGTGTTACAGTGAATGTATAATTCCTTTGTCACTAATATCCCGAATGAACTCGAGGCATGGAACAATCATCCTGTCAACGTTCATTAACTTTCTTGATCTCAGAGTAGATTGGAAGAGATATGTATGACATCAATATCACATACTGACTCACACTTGCATGCACGCCTTTCTCAATCCTACTCATCAAGTGGCCATGGATATCAAACTCCCTCAGGAGGGACAAATCCCATATCTATCACTCACCCCTCAAAAGCCCCATGTGTCAAAGCCACCCAATCATCACCTTTATAACAACCCATGTTTCAGGACTGCATTTGATGATGTCAAAGTGTGCCCAATAACATGTGTTGAGTGTAGTGATTTCAGGTCAAAGAATCACACTGTGGCAACACGTCCCACTATCACACAGACAGCGAGGTGTTATGCAAAAACGTGCGGAAATCACCATAACCACAGATTATCAAAAACACGGGTTAATTAAAACCGATTGCGGAAAACTGAGAAACTATTACATTCCAATCCATATCCTGCAAGGAAACATGTTATATACATACAAGCCTTGATATATGTCCACATCTTAGGGCAACAACAGTCCTGTCGTCACATAAGTTCATCACCTGTTTATATATATATAAAGGCCCACATCCGGCTAGCAGCATGATATACAAAACATCTACAACTCTACATCGTGAAACAACATCAAAACATCACCAAGGACCTGAGAGTACATGGATGACTCTAGACTCTATCATAAAACATCCAAAACAACATCATATCCGTCGCTTGCCTTCTACTATTCTTCTTGCTGCTCGGCCACAACTCCGCAACCACCACCACATCTAGCTCGACCACCTAAAAAGGGTATAAACCAGCGGGGTGAGATAATTGAAGATTGTCCCAGTGGCAAACATAACTCCCCGCCCAAACTACAAAACCCCAGATGAACATATACATGAAGCAGTTAACTGATGAGAAGTATAGCAAGAGAAGTTATGAAATAAAGCTATCTAAGCTTACCAGATGTAATCAAGTATTACATGTGAAACATGATTAACAAGACAAGGTATATAAGTTCTACTATATATGAAGAACATGTAAGTAACTGCAAGATATAAAGAGAGTAATTACACACACAAGGCCTCAACCAATGTTTCATGTTTGTCTTAAGTACTAAATACTAAACGGCTGGATTATGTTTTATTATTCCATGAGGAAGTGAAATGTACCGTTCAAATCCAACCTTCGGCTGCGAAGCCCATAACCGGTGCCATACAAGGTCAATGGAAGAGCCACAATCCACAACCTTACTCCTCATGGTCAGTACATGAGAAACAAAGCAGGATCGCAGTCTCATGCTCAAGTGGTCTTCAGCCACAGGGTCAGCTCCTCAGGCTACCCTTCCTCTAGCCCGCCTTGGTACATGTCACGACGCTAGTAAAATTGAGCCACGAGTCTGATCACCGTGCTCTGAGCCATGAACACATTCATGCTCATCATATCACATATCTGGAGCCATGGGCCTGTTCACCATGCTCATCATATATCCGAGTCGGCAACTGCAGCTGCACTCATTTCCCTCTCTATTTGAGGCTAGGAGAAACCTCACATATTAAAAAATATGCGCTCCGGGTTAACCCGCAGGAGAACCCATTTCACCATCACCAAATGCTGACGATGATGGATCTATGGCCAGGGCAACTACATGATAGATTTCATTGTGATTTATTATTATCTTTTAGATGGATTGCAAGATTCAACCAAGTTGTATAACATGCAATCTATAATAGGAATTAAACAACATAAACTCAACATTATGCTTTCACTACAATTCACATCATACTGATCCATCACAAGGATCTCACATCCTATGTTATCACTTGGCCTCTTTCCAGTCATCTAGGTCCATCTCAAGGATCATCACATACCATGGGATCTCAATCCCTCATCACATAGTGCCACTGCCTCTCAAGGCTTATATCATCATCATCATGGGACAAACACATCATATATGCAATCTCGTTCACAAGAGTAAATATTAAAGTGATGTTACTTATCACCTATTTCCCATAGCCCTTTCATGGCTAATCATCACCCGCATGGTTAGTGCATAATAATGATAGAATGACCAGACTATCCAAATATGGTGACAAATATTAGATATAATTTCTTAACCATGTATATAGTCTTGTTGAATATAAGGAGCAACCGTTATTGTAACCATTCTATAAGCAGGGAGTCACCACCATTTTAAGAAAGGATATAACTAGACGGTTTCCATGATACGAGAATCCCTCATAAAAGCTACCACGAACCCTCACTAAAAAGGGGTGTATCAGGCAACCTGCCCTCACCCAAAGCCCATCAGCTAACGGCCAACCTACATAACGCACGATGCTGCGTTGCAAGAGATAACGTGCGTCAGGGGTATCATACACCAGGGTGTGTCGGGCACTCACTTATCAGGAAACGCCCGTCACAACTCACAGTGTTATCGGCCGACACAAGAGCATGTGACGCCCAACACCATACCCATCATGTATCGTCTAAGATTCAAGATCAAGTGGGGTGTCGTCCAACACAACTACCACCACCTATCGTCCAAAGCATCTAGGTCATGGGAATTGTCGGGAAGCACTTCCCTACTCTCAAACTGATCCAAAGGTACCATTCACAAGGTCATCTTCTTCTTCAACACAAGGTCACCTAAAACCCTAGAAAGAGTCACCACCAAGCTGAGCTCACCCTTCTAGCCCATGGTGAGAGGAGAGTATTGCTCCAACATCTAGATCACAAGCTCACCTCAATCGGCTAGGAAGGAGGGGTGTTTCTCATGATACTAGAAGCTCAAGCTCACTCCTCTAGACCAAGGGGAGAAAGGAGTATTGCTCACCTACAAACTCTGGATCACAAGGATCGTCCAACATGAAAGCTAAGAAAGAAACTAAGCTACTAGCATGCATATAAACAAGATTAGAGCAAGGGATAGTGTAATTAGGGTTAGAAGTTATGCAACCCTCCTTAAGCAACTCCAAGCTCCAAGCACCACCCAGCAAGGAAGGAGAGACTCCAAGGGATATCGACCACTAGCTTGCTTCTCCAAGGTGTGTCGGCCACCAAGCTTGCTCTTCCAAGGTGTGTCGGCCGACAGACTTGCTCCTTCAAGGGGGTATCGACCACCACTCTCTTATTCAAGGGGATATTGGCCACCACTAGAAAGGAGGAAGGTTGTGTCGTGCAACAAGGTGGAGAGGAACTAAAAGGGACCTAAAGCTAAGGAAAGGAACCGCCTATGTAGAAGGAAAGGGAGGAGAAAACAAGGTTGGTCCAAGCAAGGTGTCACTTGCCTAGGGACACTTGTCCTAGTGCACGAGCCACCACTCTAGCAAGCTCCTTACAGATGTCCAAGATATGTTCCAAGTATCCACTAAACAAGGTCAAGGCTAGGTCAAGCATCATGGGTGACACAACAACTTGCTCCTTGGGCGACACACCTCTTGCCCGATACACTCCCTTGGCCGATACACATCCACACTTGGCCGATACAAGGCTCAACCCTAAGAAAAACAAGGCACCTCAAGGCCCAACTAGCTCAACAAGGCCCATAAGAACTCAAGCAACGAGCCCAATCCTAACTCTCTATACAAGAGGAAGCAAAGAGAGGTAGGAACACCTCACAAGGTGGTAATCTTGCCTACAAAACCCTAGACTTGGGTTATTTGCAAGTAGCCCCTCCTGCTCTCAACAAAGCACAACCAAACCCTAATCACCACTAAAGGTGATTAGAAAGCACCAAAGCACCAAGATTAAGCTAAGCAAATAGGGTAAGCCCTAAACGAAGGTCAGGGTCCTTACACACACTCACCACCATCAATGTGAGTACTGACTGTGACTACCATGTCATGGTTCCATGTGTCAAACTCACAGTGGGTCTGTCCGGTACACTTGTTTTCTAACAAGTACCTATGTGTTTGTTTTGATATCTCTATATCATGACTAATGAGATTATGTCATCAACCAACACCAAAATATAGTCTTGTGTGTCATTGCTATCTATCTACCTTCCACAATGACTTCTGACTAGGGACATAACAAGAATGTACAAACTCTTAGCATCCATATGATCTCATCGTTTAGGTCCTTAACCTGAAAGCATACGTCATTGAGTACTGTCATTCTCTAGACATTCAATCTGTTCTATCACTATCTCATATGACAGAACCAGAAATTATTGGAAGCTTGCCTTTGATGTTTATCAAATCAATCTTAATGTATCCCACCAATCATCCTATGATTGGCTCTCAGGGCATACATACCAACACTAAGATCATGGAAACAATGGTGGATGAAGCTTTTCAACTCCTCCTAGGCTTGTCTTCAAGCTTTTGGTTGAAAAAATTAGCTAGGGTTGAAGAGGAGATCGAAATAAGAAGAAATCCATGATTTATTTTTGATTTCCACCATGGAATCAAGGTGAAAAGAGGTCAAGAACCTTACCAACAGGTTGGGGGTCGTCCTCCTGATCCTCCACAACTCCTTGGTCATTTACCAAGCAAGGGGAAATAAGTGGGATCGGGAAAAGCCTTTCATTTGGCTTGTAAAAGGTCTTTTTATAAAAATTCCATGAGAGAGAAAGTGCCTTATAAAAATTCATTTAATCCCAAAAATGGTGCCGCCTCTTCCCACTCAACTCCTTGGCCACGAAACCATCTTGTTTACCTATTATTCCTCTCAATTATCTATGATTTAACAAAAAGCAAATTAAGCACCTCAAATCATATTATACAAATATCCATATGTGAGTGGATATTTCTTTTTCTTATAATAATGTGAGTTATCCACTCCCTTGGATACTTTCGTGGCCTAGGAAAGGCAAAAAGGTGTTCACACTTGAGCAAATTCAACCATGCCATTTTTGGTTGAAGGCCCTTCAATTTTTTATTTATTTTTGCACTAAATTGAATTAGGGTTTCAATTAGGATTAAATCTTGATTATTTTAATATCAAGATTCTCTCTCCTCCAACTTAATTCAAATGAGTCGCCCCTCTCATTTTCTTTGCTCTACATGATGCCAAGAAACATTAGGGACCTTATTGAAGTGGTAAATTACATATTGCACCCTAGGTTTTGGGTAAATTGCACATTACACCAAAACTAGGTTTTAATACACAAGGATTGCTCTACAGGCTTTATCTTGGTGCCCAAGCTTGAGGAAAGCATAACACTACATCATATTCATTCTTATGATGTCTCAACATCAGAGGAACATTTTATCATGTGCAACTTGAAAGTTAGCCCCTCAACTTAGGTAATTTGCAATTTAGTCCAAAATTAACAAAACAATGTTTCAACATTGTTCAAATAGGACCAAAATCGATACATAAGTTCCTCATGAGCCCTAATTACTTTTCACAAGATAAGATTAAGAATATACTCAACCTTATTAGGCAAATCATCTAGGTTTAAGCATAACCCTAGTCAAGGATGTTACAAATTATAAACCCCTAACAATGATTTCATCCCCGAAATCCGAGGAAAAAGAAGGAACACATTTATTCATTTGTCATACTCTCAAGTCTCCACATAACTTCTTAATGTCATGGAGATACCATAGATCTATAATCCACACAAAGTTCCTTTCACTAAATAAACCTTATCAATGTTTATGTTTATGCAGAGCATAAACCCCTAACATATGATGTCCATATTGTTTTAAAGGAAGAAACATAAAAGAAAATACTTCTATCATCACCCAAGGATATTTTCCAAAAGAGAAACATATATATCTAACAGAGGTAATTCACTCAGCAAACCTTTATTTGTTTGGGAAAGTTCAATTAGCACTTTAATTGGAAAAGTTCATTGAGAAAATTCACTGAGAAATTTATTTGGGAAAATTCACTAAGAAAGTTTCACTGAGCAATTTCACTAAGAAAGTTTCACTAAGCAATTTCACTGCAAAGGTTTTCACTAAGAAATTTCATTGAGAAGGTTTTCACTAATCGATTTCATTGAGAAGGTTTTCACTAAGTAATATCACTGAAAAGGTTTTCACTAAGCAATTTCACTGAGAAGATTTTCACTAAGCAATTTCACTGAGAAGGTTTTCACTAAGAAATTTCACTAAGAAGGATTTCACTAAGAAATTTTACTGAGAAGGTTTTCACTAAGCAATTTCACTGAGAAGGTTCTTACTAAGCAATTTCACTGAGAAGGTTTTCACTAAGCAATTTCACTGAGAAGGTTTTCACTAAGCAATTTCACTGAGAAGGTTTTCACTAAGCAATTTCATTGAGAAGGTTTTCACTAAGCAATTTATTTGGGAATGTTCACTTAGCTCTTCCTATTTAATTTCATTATACTATCTAGATTGTTTCAAAATGATTACTTGATCATAGAAATCAGAAAGATAATAATTTAAGAGTTCCATACTTGCCTTCTCTACAATAATCATATACTTGGACAGGGTATACAAGTACTGAGATTAGGTAGTATGCACTTTATTTGCTATCATATTCCTCACTTTTCATATCATTATACACACAAGATTTTCCATTCCTAGATTTTCTCCAGGCATCACTTCTATATTTTATTTTGTATCACAAAGATAAGAGAGATTATAAAGCATTTAAAAGAGCACTGAGTCAAATTTAGATTCTCATCTTCCTTATGTCCTTATAGGACTAGTCAAAGGAAACTAAAAAACAACAACTTTCTTATTTTTAACACATAGAATCATGATATGGAATATCAGAATGAAACTATTTCATCTGACCTGTCTGGGACATCTGTCCACGTCCTCTATTATTACTAGAAGACTGTCTCCTCTGTGAGCCCTGCTGACTCTTCCCCTGAGGTTGAGTCATCATCAAATTCCCGTCTGGACAATCCTTTGCTAGATGTCTCGGTTGTCTACATTGATAATAGGTCCTAGGTGCAAAATGTTTGTGAGAACCAGTCACCGATGTTGATGCTATGTCGGAGGCTCTACTTGGAACATTACTATGATCCCTACCCCTAATTGACATCCATTGTTTCTGGGTATGGAATCTCGATGATGCTACCGATGTACAAAAACTCGGCTTCTTAAAACTTTCTGACCTTTGTCCATGAGAATGGGTGTACACCTTTTTTGCACTAGCCTGCTGTTTCTCAATTTCATACCTCTCTATCCTCCTTACCGACTCCACAAATGTGGAAAACCTCTCCCTATTCTCTAAAGCAGACACAGGAGTGGTCATTTGAGCGTTCAACCCTTTCTCAAAACACCAAATTCTTTCCTCATCACTAACTACCATTTGCGGACAAAACCGCAACAACTCCATGAACTTAGCTTCATATTCGCTAACGTTCATCTGTCCTTGTTTGATCCTCTCAAATTGAGATATTTTATCATCTAGATACTTCTTAGGAAAGTATCTACTAACGAATTCTCGTCGAAATACCTCCCATCCAATTTCTTCACCTGGCCTCTTATCTTCCTCTATCATCCACCAATGACCATCACTTCCTTTTAGGAGGTACACATCATGTCTTACCTTTTCAGCTTCAGGAATATCAAGGATCCTGAAAGCCTTTTCTAGCTCTTTCAGCCACAGATCAACATCTGCTGGATCAGAATTACCAGGATAATCTATGTCTCCAACCCAACGAAGTCTCTCAAAAGTCTTGTCGGCTCCATAACCCTCATGATGGACTGGTGCCCTAGGTGCAAGTGGTGGCATCCTATCTGTCATATGTGTCATGGCTATCAGGAATTTATCAAATAGAGCATGGAGGGCTGGGATTTCTACCATAGCTGGGTCAATCTGGGGATGTTCAGGTACATGGCCTTCTCTATTCTGGTCTCTTGCACCTCCTCCTGGTGCAACAGTGCTGCCCTCAGTAGAATGTTCTTCATGTGGTACATACATCATCAAGTTCTTCTTCTCCTATGTGAGCAGAAGATACAATCAGATAAACTGGAAGACACTTAGAACAAACTCTAAAACCTTAGTCTTATGTCTCTATAGATTGAACGAACCTAGAGATCTGATACCACTAAATTGTGACATCCAACTCACAAAACATGATTAACTAATGCGGAAGCATTCTCTAAGAAGCGGATTACCGAAAATTACTAAAAATTTAAACCTTTTTACCAAGAGATCCATCAAAGGAAAACTTTCTCACATAGAATAAAAGTAACAAATTTACATTCTGTTTTCAAAAGTACATATCTTGTATCATCTCTTTCTGTGAATTACAAGAATCAGCTGCCCTGTTAAACCAAGCACAGGAAGTATGAAAATCTCGAGGCATTGAGCCAAAATCTTGAAATCACCAACTACTACTCTGAGGATCTGAGAGTACAGAGACGACACATAGGACTCCATGTACATCTATACAAGACACATCAACCAATATCTCCACCTGAGACTTCATTCCTTCCCCTACTACTACTGTTGCTGTCCTTCACCTACTGAAGGATTCCTGCCTCCTCGTCTGCGTCCACCTAAAAATGTGGTTCCCACAGGGGTGAGACAATTGTAAATTGTCTCAGCGAGAGTTATAACTCTCCGCCAGAAACATTATTATTGCAGCTCAAGAAGATAAATATGAATAGAGTAATCATATTTGTTTGACAGTAGTTAATTCAATGTCTAACAGATTAGAACATTATTATTATTAAAAGCATGGCAACTATAACTTGATAGAGAAATATGTCACTTATCCTATAAGGAATATGAAGAACATGTATCATATTTATTCACTACAGAATCATTACCACAACATTATCTCTCTTCAGGCTTAGATCATATATCTAATGACTGACATTGTCATTGTGGAGTCATGGCCTATAGCCATACTCTTTTCACAAAGAATTGGGATCTTAATCCCTCAACTCATCAAGTACAATTCCTCTTCTCAACAAGTGCATCATAATGATTATAGTATCTGGGTATTTGAACCCATATCTCATCATAGGATACTTATGACCACTTATTTGGTAACTTAATACCTTTATATTATCTGACCAAGGACATCATGATTCTTGCTACACAAAGTATTGCACATAGTACACAAAGTTTGTATCACCTCTTATTACCCCTTATTAGTCAACAAGGCACATTAAGGCTTATGAAGACATAACCAATTTCAATAAGTAAAACATCATATGGCACACATGGCTCATAAGTTTTCAGATTACTTCTCACTAAGCAATAAAACATATGAAGGCTTATAAGGCCTATGAAACATTTTCAGTATACAATGCATTATAGCCCATACCTAGCTATTCTCATCACCTCAACATACCTGCATGTTTAGTACTCATGATAACAATTATAATGCTTTCATATCAATATCATACAATACTAAGTAATAACACTATTCCCTCTTTAGGGTTCATGATATCTCTTTCATATCAGAACCCTCCATTAGGGTTTTCCATAAATAACCACTTGGGTTCTTAAAATTATATTATTAATGATAAGCCCTATTTCATTACTTCTCACAGCTAGAAGTCAATATTGATATCATAAGTATTGAAACATACTTGGAAGAAAAAGAAGACTTTCGACTAAGCGCATCAGCTACCACATTTGCCTTACCAGGATGATACTTGATAGTGCAGTCATAATCTTTGATCAGCTCCATCCATCGATGTTGTCGCATGTTTAACTTGTGCTGCGAAAATATGTACTTCAGGTTGTTATGATCCATAATGATTAGACACACTTCCCCATAAAGATAGTGTCTCCAAACCTTTAATGCATGAACCACTGCTGCCATCTCCAAATCATGAGTCGGATAGTTCTCCTCGTGTTTCTTAAGATGTCGCGAAGCAAAAGAAACTACATGATCCTCCTGCATCAGCACACAACCTAAGCCTTTCTTGGAAGCATCGCAGAAAACCACGTAGCCCTTCCCATGCTCTGGAAGGATCAACACTGGAGCACTGGTCAGCTTCTCCTTCAAACTCTGGAAAGCTTGCTAGCATCGATCATCCCAGACAAAAGGTACGTTGTTTCTCGTCAACTTTGTCATCGGTAAAGCAATCAAACTGAAGTCCTTGATAAACCTCCGGTAGTATCCTGCTAAACCCAGAAAAATGTGAACTTCTGTCGACGTCTTTGTCTGTTTTCAATCTGCAACGGATTTCACCTTCTTCGGATCTACTTTGACTCCTTTAGCAGATATCACGTGAACCAAGAAGGTCACCTCTTCCAACCAGAACTCACACTTACTTAACTTGGCATACAACTGATGTTGACGAAGAAGAGTCAACGCTCGATGAAGATGTTTCTCATGCTCTTTCCTATCCCGACTATAGATCAAGATGTCGTCTATAAAGACTACAACAAACTGATCTAAGAGCGGACAGAACACCCTGTTCATCAGGTCCATGAAAGCAGCAGGTGCATTGGTTAGCCCGAATGGCATAACCAAGAACTCGAAATGACCATAACTCGTCCGAAAAGCTGTCTTTGGTATGTAATCCTCCTTGATCCTCAACTGATGATATCCGAACCGCAGATTGATCTTCGAAAACACTATAGCACCACGCAATTGATCAAACAGATCATCTATTCTCGGAAGTGGGTACTTGTTCTTGATCGTGACCTTGTTCAACTGCCGGTAATCTATACACAACCGTATCGAACCATCTTTCTTCTTGATGAAAAACACGGGAGCACCCCAAGGTGACGTTCTTAGTCAGATAAAACCCTTGTCCAACAAATCTTGTAACTGCTTCTTCAATTCTTCCATCTCCACTGGAGCCATCCTATACGGTGTTTGTGCAACTGGCTGCGTCCCTAGAGCCAGATTGATCTCGAAATCAATCTCTCGGGGTGGAGGAACACCAGGAAACACCTCAGGAAACACATCTGCAAACTCCCGGACAACGGTCACCTCTTCAAGGCTAGGACCCTTCACCTTTGTAGCTACAACGATATCCACTACATGAGCTAAGAACGCCTCACATCCCTATTGTAACAACTTATCTGCCACCATAGATGATACCAGACATGTTGGAAGAATCTTCCAATCTCCTTGGAAGATCCACTTCTCTCGGGCATCATCAACCACCGCCTGCTTGGTAACGTAGTCCAAAACAACCTTGTACCTCTCTAAGGTATCCATCCCAAGGATAACATCAAAACCGTACATATCAAGCGGTATGAGATCCACTCAAAAGCGGTGTCCCGCGAAAGACAAGACACAAGATGGACACTCTTCTCGAAGCAACAAGGAACCAGCAAGAGGGGTTTCTAACAATAAACTATCCTTCTTACGATTAATAGGTAAAATATAGTTCTCAAGAATACTATAGACAATAAAAGAATGCGTAGCACCCGTGTCAACTAGAACATATATAAGGCAAGAAGAAGACATATCAGAATGAAATAACTCCATCTGACCTGTCACTATTCGCATGTTGACTATCGCCTCCGGCTAACTCATGACATAGAATCGAGCTGTTGCTTGCTGTCCACGACCTCTGCTTCCTTGAGCAGATGATCCAGCCTGAGACGCTTGACCACGCCCTCGTCCTCTGCTACCACTGGACTGCTATCGATCCAAACTTTGAAGATTCTATCTCGGTTGCTGTGTCACCTCATCATCTCTGTAGGGACAACTCGTCTTGACATGCCCTATCTGACTGTGAGCATAGCATATCCTAACATCAACTCGTGGCCTGGATGGCCCTGTCACTGCCACGAAAGCCACACTTTGTGCCTTAGATGGTGAAGAAACATAACCTCCTCCTTTACTCGGAGACCACTGAGACGATCCACCAGAACCTTTCATTGCTGATGGTGCTGAAAACCTGTGCTTCTTGAAGCCACCATACCTATGCCCCTGAAACTGAGCAGGTCTCTTCTTTGCCATAGACTCTCTCTTCTCCCTTACTGATTGTTCGATCCTCCGGACAGATTCCACAAACGTCGCAAACTGCTCCTGGTTCTCTAACACAGAAATCGGTGCCATCGACTCAGCACTCAGACCCTTCTTGAAACATCTGATCCACTCCTCCTCTCTCGTCGCCATGTGAGAGAAAAACCTTAATAAATCCATGAACTTGTCCTCATACTCGGTGATGGTGATGTTCATCGTTCCTTGTCGCATGCTCTCAAACTGACTGATCTTCTCATCCAGATACATCTACGGGAAGTATCTACTGACGAACTCACGTCGAAAAACCTCCCAACAGATCACTTCACCAGGCCGCTTCTCTTCCTTGATGGTCCACCAGTGACCAGCACTACCTTTCAGAAGGTAGACAACGTGCTTTACTTTGTCTGCTTTGGGGATTTCTAGGATCCGGAAAGCATTCTCAAGACTTGTCAACCATAGATCCGCATTCGCTGGGTCAGCCGTTCCAGCATAATCCGAAGCTCCGACTCAGCGAAGCCGCTGGAAGGTCTTCCCAATACCTGATGTTTCACCATGGGGAGCCTGTGCTCTCGGAGGAGGCACTGACAACCGCTCAACCATGAGATTCATCGTAGCCATCATATGCCCCAAAAGCTGTTGGTAAGCAGGATGCTCAAGAATGGCTGGGTTAGGTTGGGGGGCCTCAGGCACCCGATCTTCATGTGCCTGGCCTACTGCTTCATCAACAGATGCAACATCGCTATGCTCAACAGTGAGTTCTTCATGGTTTCCAGACATCTTGGCCTTTCTTTCGCTGAGGGCATAAGATGATTGTGAGAAAATCTGGAAAGCGCATAAGAACAGACACAACCTAGTCCTACATCCCTGTAGACACAGTGAACCTAAAGCTATGATACCAAACTTTGTGGCAACACGTCCCACTATCACACAGACAGTGAGGTGCTACGCGAAAACGTGCGGAAATCACCATAACCACAGATTATCAAAAACACGGGTTAATTAAAACTGATTGTGGAAAATTGATAAATTGAGAAACTATTACATTCCAGTTCATATCCTGCAAGGAAACATGTTATATACATACAAGCCTTGATATATGTCCACAACTTAAGGCAACAGCAGTCCTGTTGTCACATAAGTTCATCACCTGTTTATATATACATAAAGGCCCACATCCGGCCAGTAGCTGGCTATATAAAACATCTACAGCTGTACATCGTGAAACAACGTCGAAACATCGCCAAGGACCTAAGAGTACAGGGATGACTCTAGACTCTATCACAAAACATCCAAAATAGCAACATATCCATCGCTTGCCTTCTACTATTCTTCTTGCTGCTCGGCCACACCTCCACGACCACCACCACATCTAGCTCGACCACCTAAAAAGGGTGTAAACCAGCAGGGTGAGAGAATTGAACATTGTCCCAGCGGGAAACATAACGCCCCGCCCAAACTACGAAACCCCAGATGAACATATACATGAAGCAGTTAACTAATGAGAAGTATAGCAAGAGAAGTTATGAAATAAAGCTATCTAAGCTTACCAGATGTAATCAAGTATTACATGTGAAACATGATTAACAAGAAAAGGTATATAAGTTCTACTATATATGAATAACATGTAAGTAAATACAAGATATAAAGAGAGTAATTACATAAACAGGGCCTCAACCAATGTTTCGTGTTTGTCTTAAGCAATAAATACTAAACAACTGGATTATGTTTTATGATGTCCTAAGGAAGTGAACCGTACCGTTCAAATCCAACCTTCGGCTGCGAAGCCCATAGCCGATGCCATACAAGGTCAATGGAAGAGCCAAAATCCACGACCTTACCCCTCATGGTCAGTACACGAGAAACAAAGCAGGACCGCAGTCTCATGCTCAAGTGGTCTTCAGCCACAGGGTCATCTCCTCAGGCTACCCATCCTCTAACCCGCCTTGGTACAGGTCACGACGCTAATAAAACTGAGCCACGGGTCTGATCACCGTGCTCTGAGTCATGAACACATTCATGCTCATCATATCACATATCCGGAGCCATGAGCCTATTCACCATGATCATCATATATCTGAGTCTGCAACCGCAGCTGCACTCATTTCCCTCTCTATTTGAGGCTTGGAGAAACCTCGCATATTAAAAAATATGCTCTCCGGGTTAACCCGCAGGAGAACCCGTTTCAACATCACCAAATCCTGACGATGATGGATCTATGGCCAGGGAAACTACATGATAGATTTCATTGTGATTAATTAGTATCTTTTAGATGGATTGCAAGATTCAACCAAGTTGTATTTCATGAAAGCTATAATAGGAATTAAACAACATAAACTCAACATTATGCTTTCACTACAATTCGCATCATACTGATCCATCACAAGGATCCCACATCATATGTTATCACTTGGCCTCTTTCCAATCATCTAGATCCATCTCAAGGATCAATACATACCATGGGATCTCAATCCCTCATCACATAGTGCCACTGCCTCTCAAGGCTTATAACATCATCATCATGGGACAAACACATCATATATGCAATCTCGTTCACAAGAGTAATTATTAAAGTGATGTTACTCATCACCTATTTCCCATAGCCCTTTCATGGCTAATCATCACTTGCATGGTTAGTGCATAATAATCATAGAATGACCAAACTATCCAAATATGGTGACAAAGATTAGATATACTTTCTTAACCATGTATATAGTCTTGTTGAATAGAAGGAGCAAGCGTTATCGTCACCATTCTATAAATAGGGAGTCACCACCATTTTAAGCAAGGATATAACTAGAACGTTTCCATGATACGATAATCCCTCACAAAAGCTACAAAGAACCCTCACTAAAAAGGGGTGTATCAGGCAACCTTCCCTCACCTAAAGCCCATTAGCTAACGGCCAACCTACATAATGCACGACGATGCGTTGCAAGAGATAACACACATTAGGGGTATCACGCACCAGGGTGTGTCGGGCACTCACTTATCCGGCAACGCCCGTCACAACTCACAGTGTTATCGGGCGACACAAGAGAATGTGACGCCCAACACCATACCCATCATGTGTCGTCCAAGATTCAAGATCAAGTGGGGTGTCGTCCAACACAGCTACCACCACCTATCGTCCAAAGCATCTAGGTGAAGGGAATTGTCGGACAGCACTTCCCTACTCTCAAAACGACCCAAAGGTACCATTCACAAGGTCATCTTCTTCTTCAGCATAAGGTCACCTGAAACCCTAGAAAGAGTCACCACCAAGCCGAGCTCACCCTTCTAACCCATGGTGAGAGGAGAGTATTTCTCCAACATCTAGATCACAAGCTCACCTCAATCGGCTAGGAAGGAGGGGTGTTGCTCATGATAATAGAAGCTCAAGCTCACTCCTCTAGACCAAGGGGAGAAAGGAGTATTGCTCACCTACAAACTCTAGATCACAAGGATCGACCAACATGAAAGCTAAGAAAGAAACTAAGCTACTAGCATGAATATAAACAAGATTAGAGCAAGGGATAGTGTAATTAGGGTTAGAAGTTATGCAACTTGCCTTAAGCAACTCCAAGCTCCAAGCACCACCCAGCAAGGAAGGAAAGACTCTAAGGGATATCGACCACTAGCTTGCTTCTCCAATGTGTGTCGTCCATCAAGCCAGCTCTTCCAAGATGTGTTGGCCGACAGACTTGCTCCTTCAAGGGGGTATCGGCCACCACTCTCTTCTTCAAGGGGATATCGACCACCACTAGCAAGGACGAAGGTTGTGTCATGCAACAAGGTGGAGATGAACTAAAAGGGACCTAAATCTAAGGAAAGGAACCGTCTATATAGAAGGAAACGGAGGAGAAAACAAGGTTGGTCCAAGCAAGGTGTCACTTGCCTAGGGACACTTGTCCTAGTGCACGAGCCACCACTCTAGCAAGCTCCTTACACATGTCCAAGATATGTTCCAATTTTCCACTAAACAAGGTCAAGGCTAGGTCAAGCATCATGGGCGACACACCAACTTGCTCTTTGGGTGACACACCTCTTGCCCGATACACTCCCTTGGACGATACACATCCACACTTGGCCGATACAAGGCTCAACCCTAAGCAAAACAAGGCACCTCAAGGCCCAACTAGCTCAACAAGGCCCAAAAGAACTCAAAGCAATGAGCCCAATCCTACCTCTCACACAAGAGGAAGCAAAGAGAGGGAGGAATACCTCACAAGGTGGTAATATTTCCTACAAAACCCTAGACTTGGGTTATTTAAATGTAGCCCCTCCTGCTCTCAACAAAGCACAACCAAACCCTAGTCACCACTAAAGGTGATTAGCAGGCACCAAAGCACCAGGATTAAGCAAAGAAAACATGGTAAGCCCTAAACAAAGGTCAGGGTCCTTACACACACTCACCACCATCACTGTGAGTACTGACTGTGACTACCATGTCATGGTTCCATGTGTCAAACTCACAGTGGGTCTGTCCGGTACACTTGTTTTCTAACAAGTACCTATATGTTTGGTTGGATATCTCTATATCATGACTAATGAGAATCTGTCATCAACCAACACCACAATCTAGTCTTGTGTGTCATTGCTGTCTATCTACCTTCCACAATGACATACGACTAGAGACATAACAAGAATGTACAAACTCTTAACATCCATATGATCTCATCGTTCAGGTCCTTAACCTAAAAGCATACGTCATTGAGTACTGTCATTCTCTAGACATTCAATCTGTTCTATCATTATCTCATATGACTGAAACAGAACGAATTGGAAGCTTGCCTTTGATGTTTATCAAATCAATCTTAATGTATCCCACCAGTCATCCTATGATTGGCTCTCAGGGCATACATACCAACACCAAGATCATGGAAACAATGGTGGGTGAAGCTTTGCAACTCCTCCTAGGCTTGTCCTCAAGCTTTTGGTTGAAAAGATTGGCTAGGGTTGAAGAGGAGATCGAAATAAGAAGAAATCCATGATTTATTTTTGATTTCCACCATGGAATCAAGGTGAAAAGAGGTCAAGAACCTTACCAACAGGTTGGGGGTCGTCCTCCTGATCCTCCACAACTCCTTAGTCATTTTCCAAGCAAGGGGAAAGAAGTGGGATCGGGAAAAGCCTTTCATTTGGCTTGTAAAAGGTCTTTTTATAAAAAATCCATGAGAGAGAAAATGCCTTATAAAAATTCATTTAATCCCAAAAATGGTGCCGCCTCTTCCCCCTCAACTCCTTGGCCACGAAGCCATCTTGTTTACCTATTATTCCTCTCAATTATCCATGATTTAACAAAAAGAAAATTAAGCACCTCAAATCATATTATACTAATATCCATATGTGAGTGGATGTTTCTTTTTCTTATAATAATGTGAGTTATCCACTCCCTTGGATACTTTTGTGGCCTAGAAAAGGCACAAAGGTGTTCGCACTTGAGCAAATTCAACCATCTCATTTTTGGTTGAAGGCCCTTCAATATTTTTATTTATTTTTGCACTAAATTGAATTAGGGTTTCAATTAGGATTAAATCTTGATTATTTTAATATCAAGATTCTCTCTCCTCCAACTTAATTCAAATGAGGCGCCCCTCTCATTTTCTTTGCTCTACATGATGCCAAGAAACATTAGGGACCTTATTGAAGTGGTAAATTACATATTGCGCCCTAGGTTTAGGGTAAATTGCACATTACAGCAAAACTAGGTTTTAATGCACAAGGATTGCTCTACAGGCTTTATCTTAGTGCCCAAGCTTGTGGAAAGAATAACACTACATCATATTCATTCTTATGATGTCTCAACATCAGAGGAACATTTTATCATGTGCAACTTGCAAGTTAACCCCTCAACTTAGGTAATTTGCACTTTAGTCCAAAATTAACAAAACAATGTTTCAACATTGTTCAAACAGGACCATAATTGATACATAAGTTCCTCATGAGCCCTAATCACTTTTCACAAGATAAGATTAAGCATCTACTCAACCTTATTAGGCAAATCATCTAGGGTTAAGCATAACCCTGGTCAAGGATGTTACAAATTATAAACCCCTAACAAGGATTTCGTCCCCGAAATCCCAGGAAAAAGAAGGAACATATTTATTCATTTGTCATACTCTCAAGTCTCCACATAACTTCTTAATGTCATGGAGATACTATAGATCTGTAATCCACACAAAGTTCCTTTCACTAAATCAACCTTATCAATGTTTATGTTTATGCAGAGCATAAACCCCTAACATATGATGTCCATATTGTTTGAAAGGAAGAAACATAAAAGAACATACTTCTATCATCACCCAAGGATATTTTCCAAAAGAGAAACATATATATATAACAGAGGTAATTCACTCAGCAAACCTTTATTTGTTTGGGAAAGTTCACTTAGCACTTAAATTGGAAAAGTTCATTGAGAAAATTCACTGAGAAATTTATTTGGGAAAATTCACTAAGAAAGTTTCACTGAGAAAGTTTAACTAAGCAATTTCACTGCAAAGGTTTTCACTAAGCAATTTCATTGAGAAGGTTTTCACTAAGCAATTTCACTGAGAAGGTTTTCACTAAGTAATTTCATTGAAAAGGTTTTCACTAAGCAATTTCACTAAGAAGATTTTCACTAAGCAATTTCACTGAGAAGGTTTTCACTAAGCAATTTCACTGAGAAGGATTTCACTAAGAAATTTCACAGAGAAGGTTTTCACTAAGAAATTTCACTGAGAAGGTTTTCACTAAGCAATTTCATTGAGAAGGTTTTCACTAAGCAATTTCACTGAGAAGGTTTTCACTAAGCAATTTCACTGAGAAGGTTTTCACTAAGCAATTTCATTGAGAAGGTTTTCACTAAGCAATTTATTTGGGAAAGTTCACTTAGCTCTTCCTATTTAATTTCATTATACTATCTAGATTGTTTCAAAATGATTACTTGATCATAGCAATCAGAAAGATAATAATTTAAGAGTTCCATACTTGCCTTATCTATAATAATCATATACCTGGACAGGGTATACAAGTACTGAGACTAGGTAGTATGCACTTTATTTGCTATCATATTCCTCACTTTTCATATCATTATACACACAAGATTTTCCATTCCTAGATTTTCTCCAGGCATCACTTCTATATTTTATTTTGTATCACAAAGATAAGAGAGATTATAAAGCTTTTAATAGAGCACTGAGTAAAATTTAGATTCTCATCTTCCTTGTGTCTTTATAGGACTAGTCAAAGGAAACTAAAAAACAACAACTTTCTTATTTTTAACACATAAAATCATGATATGGAATATCAGAATGAAACTATTTCATCTGACCTGTCTGGGACATCTGTCCATGTCCTCTATTATTACTAGAAGATTGTCTCCTCTGTGAGCCCTGCTGACTCTACCCCTGAGGTTGAGTCATCATCAAATTCCCATCTGGAAAATCCTTTGCTAAATGTCTCGGTTGTCTACATTGATAACAGGTCCTAGGTGCAAAATGTCTGTGAGATCCAATCAGCGATGTTGATGCTATGTCGGAGGCTCTACTTGGAACATTACTATGATCCCTAGCCCTACTTGACATCCATTGTGTCTGGGTATGGAATCTCGATGATGCTACCGATGTAGAAAATCTCGGCTTCTTAAAACTTTTAGACCTTTGTCCATGAGACTGGTGTACACCTTTTTGCCACTAGTCTGCTGTTTCTCAATTTCATACCTCTCTATCCTCCTTACCGACTCCACAAATGTGGCAAACCTCTCCCTATTCTATAAAGCAGACACAGGAGTGGTTAGTTCAGCATTCAACCCTTTCTCAAAACACCAAATTCTTTCCTCATCACTAACTACCATTTGCAGACAAAACCGCAACAACTCCATGAACTTAGCTTCATATTCACTAACGTTCATCTGTCCTTGTTTGATCCTATCAAATTAAGATATAATCTCATCTAGATAATTCTTAGGAAAGTATGTACTAACAAATTCTCGTCGGAATACCTCCCATCCAATTTCTTCACCTGGCCTCTTATCTTCCTCTATCATCCACCAATGACCATCACTTCCTTTTAGGAGGTACACATCATGTCTTACCTTTTCAGCTTCAGGAATATCAAGGATCCTGAAAGCCTTTTCTATCTCTTTCATACACAGATCATCATCTTCTGGATCAGATGTACCAGCATAATCTATGGCTCCAACCCGATGAAATCTCTCAAAAGTCTTGTCGACTCCATAACCCTCATGATGGACTGGTTCCCTAGGTGCAAGTGGTGGCATACTGTCTGTCATATGTGTCATGGCTATCAGGAATTTCTCAAATAGAGCATGGAGGGCTGGGTTTTCTACCACTGCTGGGTCAATCTGGGGATGTTCAGGTACATGCCCTTCTCTATTCTGGTCTCTTGCACCTCCTCCTGGTGCAGCAGTGCTGCCCTCAGCAACATGTTCTTCATGTGGTACAGACATCTTCAAGTTCTTCTTCTCCTATGTGAGCAGAAGATACTATCAGATAAACTGGAAGACACTTAGAACAGACTCTACAACCTTAGTCCTATGTCTCTGTAGACTCAACGAACCTAGAGCTCTGATACCACTAAATTGTGACATCCAACTCACATAACATGATTAACTAATGCGGAAGCATTCTCTAAGCAGCGGATTACCGAAAATCACTAAAAGTTAAAACCTTTTTACCCAGAGATCCATCAAAGGAAACCTTTCTCACATAGAATAAAAGTAAACCATTTACATTCTTTTTTCAAAAGTACATATCTTGTATCATCTCTTTCTGTAATTACAAGAATCAGTCTGCCTGTTAAACTAAGCACAGGCAGTATGAAAATCTCGAGGCATTGAGCCAAAATCTCGAAATCACTAACTACTACTCTGAGGACCTGAGAGTACAAAGACGACACATAGGACTCCATGTACATCTATACAAGACACATCAACCAGTATCTCCACCTAAGACTTCACTGCTGCCCCTACTGCTGTTGTTGTTGTCCTTCACCTACTGAAGGATTCCTGCCTCCTCATCCGCGTCCACCTAAAAATGTGGTTCCCATAGGGGTGAGACAATTGTAAATTGTCCCAGCGAGAGTTATAACTCTCCACCAGAAACATTATTATTTCAACTCAAGAAGATAAATATGAACAGAGTAATCATATTTGTTTGACAGTAGTTAATTCAATGTCTAACAGATTAGAACATTATTATTATTAATGGCATGGAAACTATAACTTGATAGAGAAATATGTCACTTATCCTATAAGGAATATGGAGAACATGTATCATATTTATTCACTACAAAGTCATTACCACAACATTAACTCTCTTCAGGCTTAGATCATATATCTAATGCCTGGCATTGTCATTGTCGAGTCATGGCCTATAGCCATACTCTTTCACAAAGAATTGGGATCTTAATCCCTCAACTCATCAAGTACAATTCCTCTTCTCAACAAGTGCATCATAATGATTATAGTATCTGGGTATTTGAACCCATATCTCATCGTAGGATACTTATGACCACTTATTAGGAAACTTAATACCTTTAGATTATCTGACTAAGGACATCATGATTCTTGCTACACAAAGTATTGCACATAGTACACAAAGTTTGTATCACCTCTAGTTACCCCTTATTAGTCAACAAGGCACATTAAGGCTTATGAAGACATAACCAATTTCAATAAGTAAAACATCATATGGCACACAGGGCTCATAAGTTTGCAAATTACTTCTCACTAAGAAATAAAGCATATGAAGGCTTATAAGGCCTATGAAACATTTTCAGTATACAATGGATTATAGCTCATACCTGGCTATGCTCATCACCTCAACATACCTGCATGTTTAGTACTCATGATAGAAATTATAATGCTTTCATATCAGTATCATACAATACTAAGTAATAAAACTATTCCCTCTTTAGGGTTCATGATATCTCTTTCATATCAGAACCCTCCATTAGGGTTTTCCATAAATAACCACTTGGGTTCTTAAAATTATATTATTAATGATCATCCCTATTTCATTACTTCTCAAAGCTAGAAGTCAATATTGATATCATAAGTATTCAAACATACTTATTTATTCTCATCATTCATCATTGAATGTATTATCAACACAAAGTATGAGTTTCTCTCTCATCTTTATCAGAATATTATTGTATCATATTCTATTGATAAGGATTAACCTTTTCATATGGCAGGTTAGCCTACATTCATCAAGGTGCATTACATCATGTAACAATTGACATGCCACTTTTCATGTGTCATTCATTCCAATTATAATTGACGCATAACATATCAAGGTATATCAGAATTGGGGTGTTGGATGTGATATCTATCATATCTTAATGTATCACTTCCCTCAAGACCTTCATCTCATCCACTTAGCTTGTATTAGGGTTTTTCCCATCCTAGTACTTTATGCACTAGATCATGACATTCATCATGCAATGTATTGGTCATACTTCATCCATTTAGACAATACAACTATTGCCAATGATATGGACTCACCCTTGAGTCAAGAACTTTTAATGTAAGGATATCCATTATCAACCCCTCTAGGTGTTACATTTGTCAATACATGAATCACTATTTCATTAATAGGAATAGGATTTCCACAATTATAATTTGAGGCTCACTTAGCATCTCACATATATATGGATTTCACCTAGACTCCCTCTTCATTATAGTTTCACATAACATCCTTATCAGGGTTTCACCTAGTATTATGTGAATTTAGGATTTCACAACACATCACCCAGTGATAGGATTTCACCTAGAATTAGTATTGCTACCCTATATTAGGGTTTCATGCACCTTTACCCCATTTTAGGGATTAAGGTTTACTATTCAAATCCAAGTAGGGTTTCTCTTACCTCATACCCAAATTAGAGTTAGGATGTACAATTCTCATTAAATTAGGATTTCTTACATTGTTACACTAAGTTAGGGTTACATCATCACCCTAGATTATGCTTTCACTGAGCTTGGCCCTTAAATTAGGGTTTCACATATCCTTGCCCTAAATTAGGATCAAGGTACATCAATCTTTTCAATGAGGATTTCATGGTCTCATATTATGGATCAAACCCTAATTACTCATTTATTCATAAGGAGAGAATTAGGGCTTATTAAGTAAGAAATCATGTCTCCCATTCACTCTCCCACTCCTCCTCTCTAGGATGTTAATTACTCCATGATTGATCTATGGTTAACTCTTCACTTAAGTACATATAGTTAGGGTTAACCTTCATAGTCATCATTGGTCTACATCATTAACAACCAAATAGCTAATTGACCTTTGATCATATAAGGTGTCCAAATGGTTTAAACAATTTGGACCTCAAAAGATCTTGGTCACTTAGTGTGGCAATACATCCCGCTATCACACAGACAATGAGGTGTTACACAAAAACGTGCGGAAATCACCATAACCACGGGTTACCAAAAATACGGGGTAATTAAAATCGATTGCGGGAAACAGATAAATTGAGAAACTATTACATTTCACTCCTCATCATGCAAGGAAACATGTTATATGAGCATATACAAGATCTCGATATGTGTCCACAGCTTAGAGGAACAGCTGTCTAACCATCACATGAGTTCATCACCTATTTATACATACATAAAGGCCCACATCCGGCCAACAACATGATATACAAAACATCAAAAATTACACACCGTGAAACAACATCATTCACCTCCAAGGACCTGAGAGTACAAGGATGACTCTAAGACTCTACTACAAAACATCCAAAACAACATCATATCCATCACTTGCCTTCTACTGCTCGTCTAGCTGCTCGGCCGCAACTCCGCGACCACCACCATGCCTAGATCGACCACTAACAAGGGTGTAAACCAGAGGGGTGTGACACACAATCCCAACGAGAAACATAATTCCCCGCCGAAACTACAAAACCTCAGAAGGATAAGGCAATAACAACATATAACTGATAAGAAGTATAAGAAGAGCAGTTATGTAAAGTAAAGCTATTCATACCATCAAGCATACCAGATGTACGAAAGGCATATATCCAATTATTTCTTTATGGAACATGATTAACAAGATAAGATTTATAAGGTATTACCACCTAGCATGAGGAACATATAAGTAGATGCAAGATATAACAAGATTAACTACACAAACAAGGCCTCAACCAATGTTTCGTGTTTTGTCTTAAGCAGTAAATACTATACGACTGAATTACGTATTCTTATGCCCTAAGGAAGTGAACCGTACCATTCAAAATCCAACCGATGGCTGTGAAACCCGGGGCCGGTGCCATACAAGGTCAAATGGAAGAGCCGGAGTCCACGACCTCCCACCTCGTGGTCAGTGCAAGAGTACAACACAAATAGGACCGCAATCTCATGCTGAAGTGGTCTTAGCCACAGGGTTAGGCTACCCTCTGCCTAGCCCACCTCGGTACAGGTATCGGTGCTAGTGAAACTAAGCCACTGGCCTATTCACCTCGCTCTGAGCCATGAACGCATTCATGCTCCTCATATCACATATCCTGAGCCATGGGCCTGTTCACCATGCTCTTCACATACTTGGGCTACGGGCCTAAGTCCGCACCCTGGAGTCTACAACTGAAGTTGCACTCTTACCTCCTCACTTTAGGCTAGGAGAAGCCTCACATACTCAACAATATGCGCTCTGGGTTAACCCATAGGAGAACCCATTTCACCATCACGAGCTCCTGACGATGATGGATCTATGGCCAAGACAACTACATGATATATTCCACTATGATTAATTAATATCTTTTATATGGATTGCAAGATTCAACCAAGCTATATAACATGTAAACTATAACAAGAAATAAACAACATAAAACTCAACATTATGCTTTTATTTTAATCAGCATCGTCCCGATTCATCACAAGGAATCATGCTACATGTTATCACTTGGCCTCTTGCCAATCATCCAGATCCATCTCAAGGATCATCACATACCATGTGACTTCAATCCCTCATCACATAGTGCCATTGCCTCTCAAGGCTTACATCATCATCATGGGATAACAATCCCCAGTAATTTAGTCAAGTACATCATACCAATTGTCTCAACATTAAGAGTAACAATCACAACAAGGTTACTCAACATATACACATACCTCATAGCCCTTTTTAATTGGCTATGCATCACATGCATGGTTAGTAACAACAATCATAGGCTTTAATAGAATAACCATGCTATCAGTATAAGGTGACATTTAATGATTATATATATAAACTTTCTTAATCATGCTTCAACTTATAATCGTATGCATAGGGCACATCATTAAGAAATCCACATTACATGCCTACCATTATCTCAGCTTTATACAGATAATCAAGATGATCACATTCATGTGTATGACCATGTTAAGCTAAAGGGAAAGATTTATCACAAACACATATCAGCTTTCCATGATAATCAGAACCTTCACTAGAGGTACCCTCTACCCTCACCAAAAGTGGTATCGGCAGGGCTCACCCTATCGCCCAACTCACAACGGACAACACCCAAGTGCAACGCACAACGCTGCGTCTCAAGGTCTGTCGTGCACCTGTGTTGTGCAGGGTGTATTGGGCGACGCAGCGTCGTGCCCAACTGCAACACCCGTCACAAGATAGGGCTGTAGGCCGATACATAACCAGTGTGACGCCCGTCACAAGATGCATATCAGGCAAGATACTCTACAAGGGGTATCGTCCAGAGGTACAACACAAGCTACCATCAAGGGACCTATCATCCAACCAACTAATCCAGGGCCTAACGACCGTCACAAGGCAGAGTGGACGGTGTCGCCCGTCACAGAGACAAGGGGTGTCGTCCACGACCAACACACACATGTGTCGTGCAAGGTTCTAGGTCTTCCAGGCAACACATCTCCAAACTCATAACGACCAAGGTGCAACTCATAAGATCATCATCCACCTTAAGCACAAAGGCACCAAAACCCTAGTGGATCAAGAAGATGGCTCACCTCAATCAACTAAGAAGGAGGGGTCTTGCACATCAACCATCCCCAAACGGGAACACAAGGAAAAACCCTAGAGAGAGTCACCACTATCATAAAGCTCACCCTTCTAGTCCATGGTGTGAGGAGAGTGTTTCTCAAGCAACTAGAACACAAGCTCACCTCAATCCGCTAAGAGAGAGAGGGGTGTTGCTCATGATACTAGGAGCTCAAGCTCACTCCTCTAGACCAAAGAGAGAGGAGGATTGCTCACCAAGAAACCCTAAATCCCAAGGATCGGCCAACATGGATACATAAGCAAGATACTAATCTAACAACATATAAACAAGATCATAGAAGGAGATAGTGTAGATAGGGTTGGGAGTTATGTAACCTGCCTTAAGCAAGCTCCAAGCTCCTAGCTCCGCCAAGCAAAGAAGAAGGAGACTCCAAGGATATCAGCCACTAAGCTTGCTCCTCCAAGGGTATTGACCACCAACTTGCAAGAAAGAGAAGGATGTGTCGTGCACTAAGATGGAGAAAGAACTAAGGAACCAAAGGAACTCTTAGCAAGGGAAAGGAACCACCTATATAGAAGGGAAGGGAGGAGAAAACAAGGTAGAACCAAGCAAGGTGGCATCCACCTGGGGACGCTTGTCTTAGTACATGAGCCACGACTCTAGAAAGCCCTAAACACATGTCCAAGGTCATTGCTACATGCAAGCATCGAGCACCAAGTGTCCACTAGTGGTGACACAAATGAGGTCAAAGCTTGGTCAAAGACTCTAGGGCGATACACTAGGGCGATAGACCTCCATGGGTGACACACTCCCATGGGAGACACACTCCTCTCTTGCCCGATACAAGGTTCAACCAAACCAAAGCAAGGCACCTCAAGGCCCAACAAGCTCAACCAAGCCCAAAAGAACTCAAGTAACGAGCCCAAACCTTCCTCTCTACACTAACTTTCCATGCTTACTCAAATGCATATTGGGCGGGGGACAAGGATGATTATATATCTACTACTGGCTATGTTCTGTATCTCGGGTCTACGCCTATCTCATGGAGTTTCTGGAAGCAAAAATCAGTCGCTCGATCATCCACTGAAGCTGAATATAAAGCCTTAGCTGACACATCGACAGAGGTCTTATGGGTTTTATCTCTTCTAGGCAAACCAGGCCATAGTCCAGTGGAATTGCATGCCATCTGCTGTGACAAACTTGGTGCTACAAACCTTAGTGAAAACCCAATTTTTCATTCAAGAATGAAGCATATAGCATTGGCTTATGACTTTGTCAGAGAATAGGTTCAATCAGGGAAACTACGAGTGGCGTATGTCTCTACTCATGATCAACTTGCTAATTTCTTGACCAAACCTCTTCACAAGCCTCGGTTTGTCACATTACTTTTCAAGTTGAACTTGTCCTCATGACCGTACAACTTGAGGGATCGTATTAACAATAATTAAGTTTATTCAAATAATCTTTGTATATTTGGAATCAGTCAATCTAACTGAATTCTTAGGTGTTGGTTAGTTGTTAGATTTAAGAGTATCAGTAGGAAAGTTGTTAGCGTAAATATCTCCATTATCTATATCTATAATTGGTATATATTTATTGCACAACACTCATGAATAAACATCAAGTTTCATAACTCTTATAGAATACACCTCTTGGACGATATGAGGTCAAGCATACACCTCTTTGCCCGATATGGTGTGAAGCACACACACACCTCTTTTCCCAATATGGTGTGAAGCATACACACACCTCTTTGCCAGATATGGTGTGAAGCATACACAAACCTTTTGCCCAAGATGGTAAGAACACATACACCTCTAAAGTGAAAGGGAAAGAAAGCATGCACATCTTGCTCGAGATGGTAATCATACATACACCTCTAAAGTGATATGGGTAGAAAGCATACACCTCTTGCCCGATATGGTAAGCACACATACACCTCTAAAGTGATATGGGTAGCAAGCATACACATCTAAACCCATATTGAGTTAAGCATATACCTCTTGGATGATATGGTGTTGAGCACACATCTCTAAAACAATATGGTTGGTAACCCAATACACTAGATGATAAAAGTGGTAAGGTGGTTATTACCCTAGAACATGTAATGGCCAATACACTAAAGTATGGTGTGGCCAATATCTTCAAGTGAGGTGATGATGTTACACCCATGTATGGTGAAGGTGATACACCATATGATTGGTAAGGTTGATACCTTGATGGGTAAGGGTATGAGGGATATGATGATGTCTAGCCCAATATACACCTAACCCGATACATGTGTTCAACTTGACCTACACGATTCAATCTGATACACCTTCTAAAGGTGAGGGACAAACACTCTTAGGAGTGATGAGTGTAACACCAAGTAATGGTGTGGCTAATACCTTGATAGGTGAAACACCTAACGTGGTTGATAAGGGTCAACCCTATATAAACAATGCCTTAACCCGAGATGAGTCCATATCACTTGATGATAGTTGGGTAATTCAAGTGGGTGACTTATGGCCAATACACTAAAGGATAAATGTGATGAGTTAGTGTATAAATTATTAGGATGGGAAATACCCTAATACAAGATAAGTTGATGAACTTAAGTAAGTTAAAAGTGATGAGGGAAGTGATACATCATGGTATGATAAATATCACATCCAACACCTCAAGGTTGATACACATTGATGTACCTTAAATCCAATATACGTGGATGAGTAACACATGGAGTGTGTCATGTCAATTGTTACATTAAGATGTAATGAGTTTAATGCACTTTGATAAGTGTAGGCTAACATGCCTTGAGAAATGGTTAAGCCAAGTTAATAAAGTATGATGTAATAGATATCCTAGTGAGGATGAGAGAGAAACTCATACTTTGTGTTGATAATCATTTAATGATAAATGATGAGAATAAATAAGTATGATTGAATACCCAGATTTAGTAATCATGATGATGATGATGTTAAGGGATGATAATTTCCAGTAATGTGAAAAGAGACTGAGATCTCGAGTGTATGTATCTAAATATGTTCCAAAGATTAGAAAAGTACTTGATAGATGTATTACACCTTTCTTTGTAGCATTTGTTTATGATTGATGATTATAACTTGTTTGATGCTAAAAGAATACTGTAATACACTTAATAAATCATTAGGAACCATAAAATATAGTTGCCCTGACCATAGATCCATCATCGTCAGAATTTGCTAAAATGGTGAAACGGGTTTTTCTTATGGGATTATCTAAAGCACATATTTTTGAATATGCAGGGGTGTGAGCTTGGACGACCATATGTGAGCCAATCCCCTTACGTCCTTAATCTTGGGTAATGGCTATATGCCATATCCTAGCACAAGTGTGATAGTGGTCATAGACTTAGTAATGAGCACGGTGAACTGACCCGTGGCTCAGAGTATGGCTATATGACATGACTAAGAAATTTTATAACTGGGGAAGGTTGGGGGTCTGTTTTCCCCTAAGAGAGTGCATGTTGTGGTTGTATCTCTGAGCGAAGATGCCACTATACCCTGGAATGCTTTTTTGCAGTTTGATATGAGATGTAACTTCCAGTTGTCTCATACTGACTGAGGTAGGAGAGGTCTGTTGGGTTTTAGGGGAGGCAGAGAAGGCAGTGGAAACAAAAAATTTTCTCTTCCCCAAACCCAGAACAAGGAAACGCGTCAACATCTATACAATAGGAAAGGATGGTTTGTGGAATCATACCTTGTCCCGAGGCTTGCTTGGTGACAATACCTTGCGGCTTGCACGGTCTTCACCTCCGGTCTTGGACGGTGTTTGTGAAGCTCCTGGTCACATTGGGACTGACGACTCTTGGTCTCACCGGGACTGTCGGGATTGACAACTGTTCTCCGAGCGGCAGAAATCTCCCACATCTGAAGTAGTCCACACGGACCACCTGGAAATCCAATCTCCTTGTCTCACAAGGAATTGGAAGGAGTCACACCCTCCTATTAGCGTACTAGTCACTGACACACTCTCCTGCCACCAGTCGCTTTCTGTAGTTGCCTTTCCCTTACTGTGCCTCCCTTATCGGGTAGCACTTGCTCGGGCTCTCTCGGTCACCAAAACCAGAGAGAACGACAACTTTACAGAGCAACAGGTTGCACTGAGTTGTACTTTGAGAAGCCCCCAATACCCCTATATATAGGAGGGTCATGGGACATGGTTCTCTATCCCAGGCAATGCGGGACTAAAGCAGGAGTAGAAGGGTTCGAGATTTTCCACAAAAACAACCAACTCGCAATCTGAACCGATCCTTTCATTTCTGAAACAATCGGTTGGGGACCTGAGCCGGTCGGTTCACACCTCAACTGATCGGTTGGGACCCATGAAATGGTCGGTTCACTTCTAAACCGGTCGGTTCGTGGTCCTGATCTGTTCCCGATTGACTTTCCTTCTTTTGTTTCTAATTGGTACCAAATACCAATCCTTGTTCCAATGAAATTGGGCAAGTGAAACGAAAAGAAATTTCTCACCAATCCTACTTTCCCAACTTGCTCGGTTGCATCAGTTGAACTGATCGTTTCAACACTTGAAGCAATTGTTTCACCCTGTCCATGAGCCGATCGACTCACCACCTGAGCTGATTGGTTCATGAAGCTGAGCCGATCGGTTCATCACATGAGCCAATCGGTTGGGAGTACAGATTGTACAAAAACAATCAATTGCAGTTTCAATCAATCTGATACTCTAATCAATCAGTCCAACACCTTGAACATTATGATACTGAGCTATCAATTAATTGAGTGTTTAATTGAACTACTAAACTCCTTTAGTAATCAATCTAAACATTATTTGTGGACAAAACTCCTCTTCCAGATTAAATCCTATGTGTGTGTCCCTGTAGGTCCATTCCACGTTGGTAGTGAAAGTCCATAACACTTATGAATTTACAAGCAAAGAGTGGTGCCTAGTCACACATCAGTGCTACCCAAGTGAAATAAAAAGTTGGAGAACAACTTTCAATCCTACAATCCGTGAATGGTGTTACAGTGAATGTATAATTCCTTTGTCACTGATATCCCAAATGAACTCAAAGCATGGAACAATCATCCTGTCAACGTTCATTCACTTTCTTGATCTCAGAGTAGATTGGAAGAGATATGTATGACATCAATATCACATACTGATTCACACATGTGTGCACACCTTTATCAATCCTACTCATCAAGTGGCCATGGATTTAATACTCCCTCAGGAGGGACAAATCCCATATCTGTCACTCACCCCTCAAAAGCCCCATGTGTCAAAGACACCCAATCATCACCTTTATTACAACCCATGTTTCAGGACTACGTTTGATGATGTCAAAGTGTGCCCAATGACCTGTGTTGAGTGTAGTGATTTCAGGTCAAGGAATCACACTCACCACCATCACTATGAGTACTGACTATGACTACCATGTCATGGTTCCATGTGTCAAACTCACGGTGGGTCTGTCCGGTACACTTGTTCTCTAACAAGTACCTATGTGTTTGGTTTGATATCTCTATATCATGACTAATGAGATTCTGTCATCAACCAACACCACAATCTAGTCTTGTGTTTCATTGTTGTCTATCTACCTTCCACAATGACATCTGACTAGGGACATAACAAGAATGTACAAACTCTTAGCATATGTATGATCTCATCGTTCAGGTCCTGAACCTAAAGGCATACATCATTAAGTACTGTCATTCTCTAGACATTCAATATGTTCTATCACTATCTCATATGACTGAACCAGAAAGAATTGGAAGCTTACCTTTGATATTTATCAAATCAATCTTAATGTATCCCACCAATCATCCCATGATTGGCTCTCAGGGCATACATACCAATAGACTCCCACTTGCACTGCAAGCCAATCACCCTTGAATCATATTCATAGTGATCTTCAAACATGTCCCACATGTTACTCTGCTCTAGTGCAATCATAGTGAGTAATGGCAACACCTTGCCAAAGTCAGTATAAATTGCATGTCTCTCATCTCTTCATTGTATGTCACACGTATGAGATGGAGTTGTCGTAATATGCGATCTAGTATTCCTTTTCTAACCTTTAGCCACATTGCATGATCAAGGATTCCATACTTTTCATCAATGAGCGGAATATCTATAAGTTCATCTCATGAACTTCCAGATCCATATAGTATCCAATGTTGTTCTCCAACACATAGATACTCTACATTCCCTTTTAAATGGTTTTATTGTAACATTTCCAATTATCAACAAACTTTCACTTTTATATATATCCTATATATATTTTGCGATTAATTTTTTGTCCTTTCGGAAGTTCGCATCAATGTAACTCTTTACATTGAACTCTTCCTTATCTCCATAGAACTAGTACTTCTCAACTACTTATTAAGTTCTCATGGTATTCCAGTAACCCTTACTGGAAGTAGAAAGACATCCACTCGTCATATCTCACATACGAGTTATCAGGATGAGCACATCATATTGCCATGTCATACATACAAGATGATGAATGCATTTTGTTCTTGCCATGTTGATACATGCAAGATAATGGGATGAATACATACATAATAGATCCATATCTATTCTTAGTGTGGCAACACATCCCATTATCACACAGATAACGATGTGTTACACAAAAACGTGCGGAAAACACCATAACCACAGATTATCAAAAACACGGGTTAATTAAAACCGATTGCGGAAAACTGATAAACTGTGAAACTATTACTTTCCAGTCCTCATCCTGCACAGAACCATGTCATATAAATATGTACATACACAAGATCTGACACGTGTCCACAGCTCAGGAACAACTGTCCATCCATCACATGAGTTCACCACCTGTTCATATATACATAAAGACCTACATCCGGCCAACAGCAGGATATACAGATATCATCGAACGATCTTCGTGAAACATCATCAAAACACTGCCAAGGACCTGAGAGTACAGGGATGACTCTAGACTCTACTACAAAACATCATAACAGCAGCATCTCCAAAGCTTGCCTTCTACGGCTCCTCAAGCTGCTCATCCGCAACACCACAACCACGACCACGTCTACCTCGACCACCTAAAAAGGGTGTAAACCAGCGGAGTGAGACAATTGAACAATTGTCCCAGTGGGAAACATAGCTCCCCACAGCAACTACAGAACCTCAGCAAAATAACTATAACAGCAAACTATTCAAAACAGATATAACATTAGCAGTATGTATAAAGCAAAACTATTCATACCGGCAAGCATTCCAACTGTACTAAAGTATATAACCAGATGTCCTTCAAAGGAACATGATTATCAAGGTAAGATATATCAACATGTAACAGGATTTTTAGAACAGAATATGATGTCACATAACCTGATTATCAAGATAAGACAGATTACCACATAACCTGCAAGGTATAACAAACAAGGCCTCAACCAATGTTTCGTGTTTAATTTGATCAGTAATTACTAAACGGCTGTATTACATTTTATTATGCCCTGAGGATTTGAACCGTACCGTTCAAATCCAACCTTCGGTTACAAAACCCAAGCCGATGCCATACAAGGTCAATGGAAGAGCCGGACTCCACGACCTCCCACTTCGTGGTCAGTACACGAATACAACACAAGCAGGACCGCAGTCACATGCTGAAGTGGTCTAAACCACAGGGTTAGCTCCATAGGCTACCCATTCTCTAGCCCGCCTTGGTACAGGTCACGGCGCTAGTAAAACTGAGCCACGAGCCTGTTCACCGTGCTCTGAGCCATGAACGCATTCATGCTCCATACATATCCTGAGCCATGGGCCTGTTCAGCATGCTCTAAACACATATCTGAGTCTGCAACTGAAGTTACACTCTTACCTCCTTATTTTCAGGGTAGGAGAAACCTACACATATTCAACAATATGCGCTTCCAGGTTAACCCGTAGGAAAACCCGTTTCACCATCACCAAGTCCTGACGATGATGGATCTATGGCCAGGGCAAACTACATGATATATTTCACTGTGATTAATTAGTATCTTTTAGATGGATTGCAGGATTCAACCGAGTTGTATAACATGCAAGATATAACAGAAAGTAAAGAACATTATATTATGATCTATTCATATCAACCTGATCCATCTTAAGGATCCAACATCAAATGTTATCACTTGGCCCCTTGCCAACCATCCAGATACATCTCAAGGATCATCACATACCACGGGGTCTCAATCCCCTCATCATGTACTGTCACTGCTTCTTAAGGCTCTCATCATCATCATGGGACCAACACATCACATACACAATCTTATAGGGCAATTATCAAAGCAACGATACTCATTACATATGTCACATAGCCCTTTTATGGCTAAGTCATCACCTGCAAGGTTAAGGTATGCAATAATGGCAGGTTCAACATTCAAGATAATCAAAATACCAATATTACAGTTATTCGGTAACCAAGTATATTAATTACATCATTATCAACCATACTGATGCTTACCCTAAATCTCAGGATTTTACAAACAATCAAGGCATATGGAGATCATGTTGAGTATACAGAACCAACACTGTTATTAACAAGGTCATTACTATGTCATCAACTATTGTCATCTTTATCATGAAGCAACTTTTTAACGTAACTGTCACTTAGCATCTTTATGACAATCATTATTATAATAAAACAAACTACTAGTGTAACTATCATCATCCCCACAAACATTACTAATTAAGCATAAAGGTCACATCATGCACCTAATACATTAGGGCTATCACCATTGTTACTATCATTAGCATCCTATTTATTTGCGAGGCAACATATATATATATATATATATATATATATATATATATATATATATATATATATATATATATATATATATATTGATGATATCACAAATGCTACCATTGTTTATTTCCCTCACATATGAGACCGTCACCAAAGGAACCTCATTCCCTCACTAAAGCTTCACAACCCTCACATAACACTTATCAAGACCTATCGTCCAACATGGTATCGGCCACCACACCAACCCTATCGGCCAACACACTACTAACCCTATCGGTCACCACACTACTAACCCTATCGGCCAACACACTACTAACCCTATCGGCTAACACAAGTGAGAGGTATCGCCCAACATGGCTATAGGCCATAGGGCTATCGGCCAAAGGGCACATAGCCTATCGTCCAACTCAAAGATATCCATGACGCCCAACACCATTAGACCATGTCGCCCAACATGAGAAAGGGTATCGTCCAACTCCAAGAGCACTAACCAAAACACAAGGGACATCACTATGTTTCCCATCATATCGGCCAACCAAACCCTAGCTCACTCTATCGCCCATTCATGGGCAAGGGTATCGGCCAACTTCAAGGGCTCAACATGTCATCCACCAAGGGGTCATGTCGGCCACCAAAGAGAGCACCATGTTGCCCAACATGGTCACCATGTCGGCCAACACTCAAGCTAGGTCAACCTATCGACCTCCAACTCAAAGAACTCAAACCCTAAAGCATCATATCGGCCAACACAAAGAACAAAGGTGTTGCTCAACCCAAGGACACTCATATCGTTCAACTTAGGGGCAAGTGTGTCGCCCAACACACTCATAAGGAAGGGGGGGGGTATCGCCCAACCCTAGGTCACCTTCAACCTCCAACTCAAGGAAGCCCCAAACCCTAGAAAGCAAGGTACACAAAGGAACCCTAAACCCTAAGGGAGATGTCGGCCACCAAGGTACACTAGCAAGGTACAAAAGCAAGGAGCTAAGCTAAACTACTACATGCATAAGATCAAGCAAGAGGTAAAGGAGTTAGGGTTAGAAGCTATGCAACCCGCCTTAAGCTCCAAGCTCTAAAGCACTCCAGGGTCCAAAGCTATCATCCACCAAGCTGCTCCAGGAGGGTGTATCGGCCACCACTTCAGCTCCAAGGGAGTGTATCGGCCAACACAAGCAAGATGGAGAGGGATATCATGCACTCAAGGTGGAAGAGAGACCAAAAGACCAAAGGAGACTAAGGCAAGAAGAAAAACTGCCTATATAGGAGGAAGGGGAGGAGAAACCAAGGTACATCCATGCTATGTGTCGCCCACCCAAGGGACACTTGTCCTAGGGTTCCAGCCAACACACTAGCAAGGCATGGGACACTTGTCCAAAACATGCACCAAGGGTCCACCACACCAGACCAAGCATCTTGGGCGACACAGGCAGCAGCTCTACTGGGCGACACACCAGCCTGCTGGGCGACACAAAGCAGGTCTTGGCCGACACAAGGCTCAAGCAAGCCCAAACAGGGAACTCCAAGGCCCAAACAAGCTCAACTCAGGCCCAAAGGACTCAAACAACAAGCCCAAGCCTTTCTCTCAGCCCTAGAGGAAGCAAAGAGGGGAAAACATATCAAAAGATGGCAAACTTGCACACAAAACCCTGCACTTGGGTTATTTGCAAGTAGCCCCTCAAACTCTCAACAAAGCTCAACAAAACCCTAATCACCACTTAGGGTGATTAGCAAGCATCAAACCACTAAGGTTAAGCAAAAAAAACAGGGTAAACCCTAAACGCAGGTCAGGGTCCTTACAGCTATAAACCTCTACAAAAGGATTTCGTCCCCGAAATCCGAAGAGAAAAGCGAGGGATACTTCCTCCTCATCTCTTCCTCAAGCTCCCACGTGGCTTCCTCAATGCCACGGTGATGCCAAAGAACCTTCATAAGAAACATGTCCTTCCTCTTCAGCTTCTTGACTCTTCTGTCAATGATCATCATAGGACCCTCTTCATAAGTCACATCTCTGTCAAGCCCAACCTCAACTGGCTGTATCACTGTCCCTGTATCCAGATGACTTTTCTTCAGCATACTGACATGGAATACTGGATGTAACCTGTGCAACTCTGGGGGTAACTCTAACTCGTAGGCCACCTTGCCAACACGTGCTATGACTGGGTAAGGCCCCATATATCTGGGAGCTAACTTACCCTTCCGTCCAAACCTCAGCACACCTTTCCACGAAGAGACTTTAAGATACGCCTTGTCTCCCACCTGGAACTCCAAAGGTTGTCGACGATTGTCTGCATAAGACTTCTGCCTGTCTTGTGCCGCTTTCAACTGTTGTTGTATCACCTTGATCTGTTCTGTCGTCTGCTGTACTAACTCAGGACCCAAAAGATGATATTCACCTGATTCATACCAACACAAAGGAGATCTGCACTTCCTTCCATACAAAGCCTCATAGGGAGCCATGTCAATGCTCCGCTGATAGCTATTGTTGTAGGCAAACTCTATCAAACTGAGATGTACGTCCCAACTGCCTAGGAACTGCAAAACGCAAGCACGAAGAAGATCCTCCAAAGTCTAAATAGTCCTCTCAGACTATCCATCTGTCTGTGGGTGGAAACCGGTACTGAACTTCAACTGCGTTCCCATCGCTCTATGCAACTGCTCCCAAAAACGGCTTGTAAATTGAGGACCTCTGTCAGAAACTATCGTCGCTGGCACACCATGCAAACGAACTATCTCATCCACATATACTCGAGCGAGTTTTTCAGTTGTATACGTCGTCTTCACAGGTATGAAATGGGCAGACTTCGTCAATCTGTCCACTATCACCCAAATGGAATCATGATTCCTAGTTGTCCTGGGTAGACCGACTACGAAATCCATGGTTATATGATCCCATTTCCACTGTGGTATAGGCAAAGGTTGCAACGTACCTGCCGGCTTTTGATGCTCAGCCTTGACTTGCTGACACACCGCACACCTAGCCACAAACTCAGCTACATCTGTCTTCAAGCGGGGCCACCAGTACAAGTCCTTCAGACTATGGTACATCTTGGTGACACCTGGATGCATGGCATACATCGATGTGTGTGCTTCCTTGAGCACCAACTTCCTCAGGTTATCAGCATCTGGAACCACCATCCTATTATGATAGCAAACCACTCCATCCTCAGACTCATGGAACCCATCACACTTTTCGCTGCCAAACTCTGATCTGATTAACTGTACTGTACAATCTGTTTGCTGTGCATCCTTGATCTGTTGTCTCAACGTGGGCTTGATTTGCATCTGTGCTAAAAGTCCAGCTAACGAGGAAACCTCCATTTGTACGTTCATCTGCCGCAAGGAGACTAACATGTCCCGCCTATGGCATACCAAAGAACTCATCTGTGCCTTTTTGGGAGAAGAAGACTTTCTGCTAAGCGCATCCGCTACCACATTCGCCTTACCAGGATGATACTCGATAGTGCAATCATAATCATTGATCAACTCCATCCACCGACGCTGTCGCATGTTCAACTCTTGCTGTGAGAAGATGTACTTCAGATTCTTGTGATCTGTAAAGATCTGACACACTTCCCCATAAAGATAGTGTCTCCAAATCTTTAACGCATGAACCACTGCTGCCAGCTCCAAATCATGGGTCGGATAGTTCTCCTCGTGTTTCTTAAGCTGTCGTGAAGCAAAAGAAACCACATGATCCTCCTGCATCAGCACACAACCCAAACCTTTCTTGGACGCGTCACAGAAAACAACATAGCCTTTCCCGGGTTCTGGCAAGATCAACACTGGAGCACTGGTCAGCTTTTCCTTCAAACTTTGGAAAGCTTGCTGACATCGATCATCCCAAACAAAAGGTACATCCTTCCTGGTCAACTTCGTCATCGGCAAAGCGATCACACTGAAGTCTTTGATAAACCTCCGGTAGTAGCCTGCTAGACCCAGGAAACTACGAACTTCTGTCGGCGTCTTCAGTTGTTCCCAATCCGCAACAGATTCCACCTTCTTCGGATCTACTTTGAATCCTTCAGCAGATATCACATGTCCTAAGAAAGTCACTTCATCCAACCAGAACTCACACTTACTAAACTTAGCATACAACTGATGTTGACGAAGGAGAGTCAACGCTTGACGAAGATGTTGCTCATGCTCTAGCCGGTTCCGGCTATAGATCAAGATGTCATCTATAAATACTACAACAAACTGATCTAAGAACGGTCGAAACACTCTGTTCATCAGGTCCATGAAAGCAGCAGGTGCATTGGTTAGCCCAAACGGCATAACCACAAACTCAAAATGACCATACCTCATCCTAAAAGCTGACTTTGGTATGTCACCCGCCTTTATCCTCAACTGATGATATCCGGACCGTAGATCAATCTTCGAAAACACTGTAGCACCACGCAACTGATCGAACAGATCATCTATCCTTGGCAACGGGTACTTATTCTTGACCGTGACCTTGTTCAACTGTCGGTAATCTATACACAACCGCATCGAACCATCTTTCTTCTTAACGAACAACACGGGAGCACCCCATGGGGATGTGCTCGGTCGGATGAAACCTTTCTCCAACAACTCTTGCAATTGTTTCTTCAACTCTGCCATCTCTGCTGGAGCCATCCTATAAGGTGTCTGTGCAATCGGCTGCGTTCTTGGAGCCAGATTGATTTCAAAATCAATCTCTCGGGGTGGAGGAACACCAGGAAACTCCTTAGGAAACACATCTGCAAACTCTCGGATTATCGACACCTCTTCAAGGTTAAGGCCTTTCGCCTTGGCATCCACAACGGTATCCACCACGTGAGCTAAGAACGCCTCACATCCTTGTCGTAACAACCTATCTGCCACCATAGCTGATACCAGACATGTCGGAAGAATCTTCCTATCTCCTTGGAAGATCCACTTCTCTCCAGCAACATCAAACACCGCCTGCTTGGAACCACAGTCCAAGACAACCTTATACTTCTCTAAGGTATCCATCCCGAGGATAACATCGAAACCATGCATATCAAGTGGTATGAGATCCACCTGAATGCTGTGTCCCGAGAAAGACAAGACACAAGATGGACACTCTTCTCGAAGAAAAGAGGAACCATAAAGAGGAGTTTCTAACAACAAGCTATCCTTCTTACAACTAACAGGTAGATGACAGTTTTCAAGCATACTATAGGTGATAAAAGAGTGTGTAGCACCCGGGTCAACAAGAACAGATATAAAGTAAGAAGTAGACATATCAGAATGAAATAACTCCATCTGACCTGTCACCACTCGCGGGTTGACTATCGCCTCCGGCTGATTCATGGAATAGAATCGAGCCGTTGCTTGCTGTCCACGACCTCTGCTCCCTTGAGCAGACAATCTAGCTTGAGACGCTTGACCGCGTCCTCGTCCTCTGCTACCACTGGGCTTTGGTCTCTCAGACTTCTGGAAACTCTGCCTCGGTTGCTGCGTCACTTCAACCTCTCTATTCGGGCAATTGAACTTCCAATGCCCGACTTGTCCACAGAGATGACATGCTCTATTGTCAACTCGTGGCCTAGATGGCCCTGTCAGTGCCACAGAAGCTGAACTGTGCGCCTTAGATGGTGAAGAAACATAACCTTTCCCTTTACTCGGAGACCACTGAGATGGTACACCAGCACTTCTCATCACTGACGGTGCTGAAAACCTGGGTTTCTTGAAGCCACCAAACCTTCGTCCTTGAAACTGAGCAGGTCTTTTAAGAGACACAGACTCTCTTTTCTCCCGTACTGTCCTCTCGATCCGTCGAACTGATTCCACAAACGTAGCAAACCGCTCTCGGTTCTCCAGCGCAGACACAAGGGTTGTCAACTCAGCACTCAAACCCTTCTCGAAATGTCTGATCCGTTCATCATCTGTTGCCGCCATGTGAGGACAGAACCTCAACAGATCCATAAACTTAGATTCATACTCGGTGATGTTCATCGTTCCTTGCCGTAACTTCTCAAACTGACTGATCTTCTCATCCAGATATGTCTTCGGAAAGTATCTGGTGACGAACTTGCGTCGAAACACTTCCCAACAGATCACCTCACCGGGCCGCTTCTCTTCCTCGATGGTCCACCAGTGACCAGCACTACCCTTCAGAAGGTAGACATCATGCTTTACTTTGTCTGCTTCGGGGATGTCGAGGATCCGGAAAGCCTTTTCAAGACTTGTCAGCCACAGATCTGCATCCCCTGGATCAGCCGTTCCAGCATAATCCGAAGCTCCGACTCGGCGAAGCCGCTCAAAGGTCTTCCCGATACCCGATGCTTCTTCATGGGGAACCTGTGCTCGCGGAGGAGGCACTGGTAATCGCTCAACCATGAGATTCATTGTAGCCATTAACTACCCCATAAGCTGTTGGTAGGCAGGGTGTTCAAGTATGGCTGGGTCAGGTTGGGGGACCTCAAGCACCCGATCTTCATGTGCCCGTCCATCTGCTCCATCAACCGATGCAACATTACTATGCTCAGGAGCATGTTCTTCGTGGTTTCCAGACATCTTGGCTTTTCTTCCGCTGAGGGCAGAAGATTTTTGTAAGATAACCTGGAAAACTCATAAGAACAGACTCGACCTAGTCCTAGATCCCTGTAGACTCAGCGAACCTGGAGCTCTGATACCAAGCTTGTGGCAACACATCCCATTATCACACAGATAACGAGGTGTTACGCGAAAACGTGCGGAAAACACCATAACCACAGATTATCAAAAACACAGGTTAATTAAAACCGATTGCGGAAAACTGATAAACTGTGAAACTATTACTTTCCAGTCCTCATCCTGCACAGAAACATGTCATATAAATATGTACATACACAAGATCTGACATGTGTCTACAGCTCAGGAACAGCTGTCCATCCATCACATGAGTTCACCACCTGTTCATATATACATAAAGGCCTACATCTGACCAACATCAGGATATACAAATATCATCGAACGATCTTCATGAAACATCGTCAAAACACTGCCAAGGACCTGAGAGTACAGGGATGACTCTAGACTCTACTACAAAACATCATAACAGCAGCATCTCCAAAGCTTGCCTTCTACTGCTCCTCAAGCTGCTCGTCCGCAACACCACAACCACGACCACGTCTACCTCGACCACCTAAAAAGGGTGTAAACCAACGGAGTGAGATAATTGAACAATTGTCCCAGCGGGAAACATAGCTCCCCACCACAACTACAAAACCTCAGCAAAATAACTATAACAGCAAACTATTCAAAACATATATAACATTAGCAGTATGTATACAGCAAAACTATTCATACCGGCAAGCATTCCAACTGTACTAAAGTATATAACCAGATGTCCTTCAAAGGAACATGATTATCAAGGTAAGATATATCAACATGTAACAGGATTATTAGAACAGAATATGATGTCACATAACCTGATTATCAAGATAAGATAGATTACCACATAACCTGCAAGGTATAACAAACAAGGCCTCAACCAATGTTTCGTGTTTAATTTGATCAGTAATTACTAAACGGCTGTATTACATTTTATTATGCCCTGAGGATTTGAACCATACCGTTCAAATCCAACCTTCGGTTACGAAACCCAAGCCGGTGCCATACAAGGTCAATGGAAGAGCCGGACTCCACGACCTCCCACTTCGTGGTCAGTACACGAATACAACACAAGCAGGACCGCAGTCACATGCTGAAGTGGTCTAAACCACAGGGTTAGCTCCATAGGCTACCCATTCTCTAGCCCGCCTTGGTACAGGTCACGACGCTAGTAAAACTGAGCCACGGGCCTGTTCACCGTGCTCTGAGCCATGAACGCATTCATGCTCCATACATATCCTGAGCCATGGGCCTGTTCACCATGCTCTAAACACATATCTGAGTCTGCAACCGAATTTACACTCTTACCTCCTCATTTTCAGGCTAGGAGCAACCTACACATATTCAACAATATCTGCTTCCAGGTTAACCCGTAGGAAAACCCATTTCACCATCACCAAGTCCTGACGATGATGGATCTATGGCCAGGGCAAACTACATGATATATTTCACTGTGATTAATTAGTATCTTTTAGATGGATTGCAGGATTCAACCAAGTTGTATAACATGCAAGATATAACAGAAAGTAAAGAACATTATATTATGATCTATTCATATCAACCTGATCCATCTTAAGGATCCAACATCACATGTTATCACTTGGCCCCTTGCCAACCATCCAGATACATCTCAAGGATCATCACATACCACGGGGTCTCAATCCCCTCATCATGTACTGTCACTGCTAAAGTACACAAAGGAACCCTAAACCCTAAGGGAGATGTCGGCCACCAAGGTACACTAGCAAGGTACAAAAGCAAGGAGCTAAGCTAAGCTACTACATGCATAAGATCAAGCAAGAGGTAAAGGAGTTAGGGTTAGAAGCTATGCAACCCGCCTTAAGCTCCAAGCTCTAAAGCACTCCAGGGTCCAAAGCTATCGTCCACCAAGCTGCTCCTGGAGGGTGTATCGGCCACCACTTCAGCTCCAAGGGAGTGTATCGGCCAACACAAGCAAGATGGAGAGGGATATCGTGCACTCAAGGTGGAAGAGAGACCAAAAGACCAAAGGAGACTAAGGCAAGAAGAAAAACTTCCTATATAGGAGGAAGGGGAGGAGAAACCAAGGTACATCCATGCTATGTGTCTCCCACCCAAGGGACACTTGTCCTAGGGTTCCATCCAACACACTAGCAAGGCATGGGACACTTGTCCAAAACATGCACCAAGGGTCCACCACACCAGACCAAGCATCTTGGGTGACACAGGCAGCAGCTCTGCTGGGCGACACAAAGCAGGTCTTGGCCGACACAAGGCTCAAGCAAGCCCAAACAGGGAACTCCAAGGCCCAAATAAGCTCAACTCAGGCCCAAAGGACTCAAACAACAAGCCCAAGCCTTCCTCTCAGCCCTAGAGGAAGCAAAGAGGGGAAAGCATCTCAAAAGATGGCAAACTTGCACACAAAACCCTACACTTGGGTTATTTGCAAGTAGCCCCTCGAACTCTCAACAAAGCTCAACAAAACCCTAATCACCACTTAGGGTGATTAGCAAGCATCAAACCACTAAGGTTAAGCAAAACAAACAGGGTAAACCCTAAACGCAGGTCAGGGTCCTTACACTTAGTGTTCCATATTCTTCATAAGAATTGGACACTTGGCCTTGGGATACTAACTCCATGTAACATTGACAAGTTTTCTCCCACTGAATCTGTGCATACGGAACCCTTCAATACAGATTGACAATGTATGTTTTCTCTTTTCAGGTTAAGAGATTTTTGAGAACTATCTTTATAGATATCTATTCCTGTCACATAGGAAACATCTCTATCTTCCTTAAAGATAATTTCCACTATTGGATTTCCATTCTAGAACATTTCCATTTCACACCAACATGTGGAATGTGAACACACTCCCACTAAATCACAGATCCCTTCTTTATATTTGACATATCAGTCAAACCTTTTGACTATATTATCAAAGTAAAGATCCAATTCTGAGTTTCTTGTACTCAATCAATCACATTGATTAGTCCATTGTAACATATAGACTTCATTTGCATTAGTGGATTCATAAACCTTATAGGTTGTGTCACATACACATCCTTGTTTTATTCGTCATAGGAATGCAGTTTTAGTATCCATATGCCAAATGTCTTAGTCAATAAGTGGAAATCAACAAGCATCATCCTTCTCAAAATGTTATCCATGTGTCTTAACACTTAAGACTTATTTGCACTTATGGATTTCATCCAATGGGTGCTACCATCAAGGTCATACCTTATGGTTCACATGGATGTCATTTAGGATGTAATGGTCATAAACCATAACTCAAAATTTGGTTCCTCATATTCATCTTAGATAGTTGACTCATCATATGAACAACTCATCACATAGATAAACGAGGTGTATCCGTCAAGGATATAAGAACTCACAACTCCTTGTGATTCTTAATGTCCTTTATTAACAAAGTGTATTCTTTATTTAAGAAGAATTCAATTATTTGATAATCATCCTGTAACTCCTTAGAGTATGACTCCTTGATTTAGACATCACCATGCCTTAATCACGTGTTCACTATGATACATTATCATAATCACTCATAAGGATATCAAACATTTTGGTATAAGTATTTCATTCATTGATCTCATCAAGAATTAACACTTTACCAAATTTTTACTTCATCTATGGTATTCTTGAATACTTCAAGATATTCATATTGGTATTTCTCTAAACACCTTTTGAAGTATTAGCATTTACTCCAATAGGTATGCAAATACATCACATGTATTATACCTAATTGGATAATCATTCTCCCACTACCATTAGTGAAGATTGATTAATCATGAACAAGAGATTCATGTCTCTTACTGGTTCTCTAACCAAAAGAGTCTAGATTTATCCATCACATGGAAACTAGAAATGAATTTCTTATGATTTATACTAATTTGATTGTTTGAGTTATCAATAACTTTAGGTATCATTTTATCTTATGCATACCATGTATCACAAGATAAACAAGGCATTGCCACAAAGATCATATCTTTAAGATTGAAATATCAACTTTATTAATTGCCATCATTGTCATACAATATGCAAAAATAAAGTGTTTCTATCTATTGGCAATATATGAAATAGCAGTTCTCAACTCTATTTCGTGCCCTTTAGGATGAAATAAACTGAAAGATACTCCTATCTATGGTAGCAACACTTACCCCAATAATCAGTACTTATTTCTTAGTCCTTTCACAAAGTCCATCACTTCTTTGTGGATCTCGCATATCATATATGACATATCCACATCTTGGTATCATATACCTCAGATAAAGAAGCGATTCATTTCATGATACCTTAGGTGGAGATTTCCATCCCCTCCTTCATCTTCTTTTGTTCTTCCAGATATGGAGGGAACTTCCCTCATACACCCTTTCCCCATGTGCCTTTGAGGTTGAAGACGAATTGGGCTGCTGGCTAGCATCTGAACACTTCATTGCTTTGCCCTTGCCCTTGCCCTTAAGACTTACCTTTCATTGATCTCATCAAAGATTATGGTTTGTCTTTCTTCATCTTTGCCTCTACTGTCCTCAACATGTCCAACAACTTTGTCAACGCTTGTCAAAGTTGTTCATGGTGTAGTTTATCATGAACTGTATGATTCTCACAACATTTGCAGTATCATACCAATAGACAGCTCTTGGCTCAGAGGGAATCCTTCTTAGTCAGGTCTTTCCACATACCCAATCACATTGAGTGTGTGAATACCTTACTGGATCTCCTTCTATCATGACATACTAGGACAGTGTCTTGGAGACATCATATGTCACATGTTGTCTCTGTAACTCAAAGTTCAGAGAACACAACATCAAGCACTCCTCATCAATGTCTTCCTCAGTATGCTTCCATAAGCATACTTTCAGCCATTGATATGGTGGGATCAAGTTCATCTGGTTATGGTATAACTAGGACTTAGAGCTTTCACTCTACGATTGAGAACATTTCTCAATGTCCTAACCAGTCATGGAAAAAATTCCCATTTAATTGTTGGTCTCAAAGACTGATTGCAAATAAGTGATTATTGTTGATCAACCATTTATTGTTCAAAAGGAAATATATGTAATTTTAGTCCAAAACTCATTTCTGACTTATTTGATTGATTTGAAAAGTTGACAATATAATTAGGCATTTAATTAATTATCGCTCCCACTATTTTACTTCAAATTGATATCCCTCACCATCAATTTGGAAGATTGCAGCGTACAACCTTCATGTCTCTCAGGGCACACATACCAACATACTCCCACTTGCACATCAAGCCAATCGCCCTTGAATCATATTCATAGTGATCTTCAAACATGTCCCACATGTTACTCTGCTCTAGTGCGATCATAGTGAGTAATGGCAACACCTTGCCAAAGTCAGTATAAATTGCATGTCTCTCATCTCTTCACTGTACGTCACACGTATGAGATGGAGTTGCCGTAATATGCGATCTAGTATTCCTTTGCTACCTTTAGCCACATTGCATGATCAATGATTCCATACTTGTCATCAATGAGAGTAATATCTATAAGTTCATCTCATGAACTTCTAGATCCATATATTATCCACTGCTGTTCTCCAACACATAGATACTCGACATTTCCTTTTAAATGGTTTTATTGGAACATTTCCAATTATCAACAAACATTCACTTTTATATATATCCTATATATATTGCGATTAATTTTCTGTCCTTTCGGAAGTTCGCATCAATGTAACTCTTTACATTGAACACTTCCTTATCTCCATAGAACTAGTACTTCTCAAGTACTTATCATGTTCTCATGGTGTTCCGGTAACCCTTACTGGAAGTAGAAAGACATCCACTCGTCATGTCTCACATACAAGTTATCAGGATGAGCACATCATATTGCCATGTCATACATTCAAGATGATGAATGCATTTTGTTCTTGCCATGTCGATACATGCAAGATAATGGGATGATTACATACATAATAGATCCATATATATTCTTAGTGTTCCCTATTCTTCATAATAATTGGACACTTGGACTTGGGATACTAACTCCATGTAACATGGATAAGTTTTCTCCCATTGAATCTGTGCATACTGAACCCTTCAATACAGATTGCCAATGTATGTTTTCTCTTTTCAGGTCAAGAGATTTTCGAGAACTATATTTATAAGATTCTATTCCTATCACATAGGAAACATCTCTATCTTCCTTAAAGATAATTTCCACTTTTGGATTTCCATTCTAGAACATTTCCATTTCACATCAACATGTGGAATGTGAACACGCCCACACTAAATCACAGATCATGTCTTTATCTTTGACATATCAGTCAAACCCTTTGACTATATTATCAAATTAAAGATCCAATTCTGAGTTCCTTGTACTCAATCAATCACAATTATTAGTCCATTGTAAGTTATAGAATTCATTTGCATTAGTGGATTCATAAACATTATAGGTTGTGTCACGTACACATCCTTGTTTTCTTCCTCATAGGAATGCGGTTTTAGTATCCATATGCTAAATGTCTTAGTCATTAAGTTTTAATCAACAAGCATCATCCTTCCCAAAATGTTATCCATGTGTCTTAACATTTAAGACTTATTTGCACTTATGGATTTCATCCAATGGGTGCTACCATCAAGGTCATACCTTATGGTTCACATGGATATAATTAGGATGTAATGGTCATAAACCATAACTCAAAATTCGGTTCCTTATATTCATCTTAGATAGTTGACTCATCATATGAACAACTCATCACATAGATAAACGAGGTGTATTCGTGAAGGATATAAGAACTCACAACTCCTTGTGATTCTTAATGTCCTTTATTAACAAAGTGTATTCTTTATTTAAGAAGAATTCAGTTATTTGATAATCATCCTCTAACTCCTTAGAGTATGACCCCTTGATTTAGACATCACCATGCCTTAATCATGAGTTCACTAATGTAGGATATTGAAAATATTCTACAAAGTAGGACTAAAGCAAATACTAGAGAAAGCCCCCAGAGTGAATGCAACCAAAGTAATGTTAGGGAAAATGTATATTGTAAACTTGTGAGAGTGATCATGGTTTTATTTGTGTCAAACATATGTTAAACATTATTACATGGCATATGTGTATGAATGCCACAACAAAGTCACTTCAATGGATACAACTTACCTATTTGAACAAACATGATGCTCTAATCATGTGTTTTAAATGTAGAATACATATGTAAATGAATACAATACTTTGACAGGTTGAGCCTAATTCTGTTGTCATGTGACGAATGATTAGTAATTTCTCATGTATATATATATATAAATATATATATATATATATATTTAAATATATATATATATATATATATATATATATATATATATTTTATACAAGCCAGGAGGTCATCTATTCATCTCACCCTCCTCGTGTGAGCTAGAAGATCAAAGTACAGCTCCTGCTTATAAGATGCAGGTGATGACCCAAACAAACACATAAGCTCCCCCAAAGCAAACAAGACACACACAGAAGAACACGAGAAGGTCCATTCATGAGACATATCTCAACACCACATAGGGAGTCTCATGCTTCTCAAGATAAAGCATACCCCTAATCCTAGGAGACAATCTTCTCGGATCAGAGATGACAATCGGTTGATGGAGACGATTACCCCACTTTGCAAAAGCTCTAGGTATCGAGTTCAGGGATTTGTGCACAAGGGAACCCAGGATGCCTTCCTCCTCAATGTAACTTTTGATTTCCTCAAGCATAGTAGCCAACCTCCAAGGGATGGGATTTGTGCCCCAGACGAGATTAAAGAGAAGAGTATTGTCAACCTCAATAGTAGTAATCCTCAAATTCTGAGATTCAGCGAATCTGAGACTAACCACAATAGCTTGAAGCAAAGCATAGTCAAGGTCATCAGCCGTGAGCCAGGATCTAGCAACTTGACAGACCTTCACATGATGATTTCTAATAACACTGGCCATCCACCATCTTTTATTACCAAACGGATCTTTGTCTTTCCCGATTGTTAAATTGAGCTTAAGGCTGTGAATGTCAGGTCTGTTCCATCTGATAAGAGCAACCTCCTTGAACACATATGTAGGATCGGTCACACCGTGTTCTTGAAATCTGAGATGAACCTCAGGGTCAGCAAAGGCACGAAAGGACTTCTTCTTGATCATGAGATTAAGCTGGTCAGTCAACAAACGAACAACATTCTCAAAAGGTCTAGCTGTACCATCAAATCTAGCTCTACATCTCCATTTCCACAAATGATACGGGATGAGGGTGGCTAGACAAGCCGCCGTCCAAGGGAGTACTTCGGCAGACTTGCCATAGGCGCAAAGGGCTATCAGCTCGGCTTTACTCATCGGTCTCGTCATGCCAGTAACTGATTCAAACATCTCCCAAAATCTAAACGCCATCTGACCAAAGAAAATAACATGATCTGTGTCTTCCGTACAGTTCTCAACGCAGCATTCACATCTAGATGCCAGCTGAACATGGCACTTGCGGACGTTGTCATCGGTCGGGACCGCATTGTTCATCATCTTCCAGATAAAGGTACACTCCTTTGGGGCATCTATGAGCCAAATCTTGATATAAGCGCAACCAGAAGGTTCATCAGCAGCAGTGAGGATCTTCTTGATCGATCTGACAGTGAAAACACCCATCCGCTCAGGACTCCACACAATCTTGTCATCATCATCATTAATCCTTTGTCTTGCTTGCTTGACCAGCTCAACCCCATCGTCGGTAAGGATCTGCCGGATAGCCAACCAGTCCCACCCTTCATCGTCAATCCAGAAGTCACGGACAAGGAATGCATGATTCCTGTCACTGTGAAGCCTCACATAATCAAACAGCCTAACCTCACACCAGACGGCGTCCCAGAAGGGGATCAAACCTCTGCCAAGGATCCACCTACACCACGGAACCACGGATGGAAATCTGTCCCACATCTGCTTCCAGTATGGCGAGGCCGTAGATCTAAACTGAACGTGATGAGGATAATTTGCTGCTCTACTAGGCACCCGAACAGAATATTTAACATTACAGAACCTGGACCACAAAGAATCCATAGCAACAAGCTCCCAACAGGCTTTAGCCACAAAGGCATCAGCAGTAACACTGATATTCGGTAGATTCAGGCCTCCATGCTCAATCGGCTTGGCCACCTTGGACCAGCTCACCCAAGCTCTTCTATGACTATTGTCCCGATCTGCCCAGAGAAACTTCTTGAGCATACAGTCAATACGATCAATCGTCCCACGAGGAATACCAATGGCCACAGCAGTGTACACAGTAGTGGACGAGAGGACATGAGCAATTAACATCTTGCGGCCAGCGAAAGAAAGCAACCTCGACTTCCAGGCGGCAATCTTCTGGTTAATCTTCTGAACCAAGTAATCAAAGTCATTCAGCGTGCACCTGCCAAGCTTGATCAGAACACCAAGGTAAATGATCGTCTCTGCAGTACTATCAATATCAAGGGCCGCAGCAACCTCACTTGAGGTCGCAACGCATCTACTACCTACGACACACAAAGACTTGTTGCGATTGATCGCCTGTGCCGTCGCATACTCATAATTCATGAGGATCTGCTTAACAAAAGCCAACGTGGACGGATTGCCATTGAGGAAGAGCATAATATCATCCGCATATAATAGATGTAAGGGAGCAATACCATGACCACGAGTATGGAATCTCGCAAGGTTCATCTGAAGATCCACTCTAAGAAAGTGTCTGGACAACAACTCTTCGAAAATGATGAATAAGAGGGGTGAGATGGCATTACCCTGCTTGAGGCCCCATTTCATAGGAAAGAAACCATCAGAAGCATCACCAATCGAGACCATAGCCCAGGCATCAAAAAAGCTCATCACTGTAAAGATGAAGCTCTCCGAGAAACCAAAGCCAAGCAAGATCTTCTTGAGGACCTCCCAATTAATACGATCAAACGCCTTCGACATATCAATCTTCACCATCAGATTCGGATATTCGACTCCTTGATAGAGATCATGTGCTAGCTCTTTGACCAATCTAATGTGATGCGTAATATCTCTTCCTTGAACGTAGGCTGCCTGATTATCAGAAATGAGCCTAGGCATAAGAAACTTCATACGGTTACTCATGACTCTAGCTAAGATACGCAGGGTCACATTCTCAATAGAGATAGGTCTGAAATCTTTACTAATCTTAGAGTGATTTTCAACCTTGGGGATAAGAAGAATGTTACAACAAAACAGACTACGGTGGCAAGGTTGTCCACTGAAAAAGGAACTCGTCATCTTCATGAAATCATCCTTTATCGTATTCCAGAAATGACAGAAGAAGTGTACTGTGAACCCATCCGGTCCAGGTGCAGAATGTTTATCCATCTGATCTAGAGCCATGCGCACTTCCTCTTCATTGGGGATGGCCGTCAAAGAAGCATCATCATCAGGGGTAACCAGGTCAGGAATAGACATCATCATATCATCTAACAGACCGTTATCATATCCAGGATTCTCCTTGTAGAAATTTGCGTAGTGAGAAGCAGCATGATTAGCAATGGCCATCGGATCCTCAATCTTCATTCCATCATCCAGCTGAAGATAAGCAACGCGGTTGACCTTTCTTCTTGATCTCACCACCGCATGGTAAAATCTTGTGTTTCTCTCACCATCCTGAAGCCATTCTATCCGTGATCGTTCTCTCCAAACCTTCTCTTCAATATCAAGAATCTGTTGGAGCTCAGACTCAGCAGACTTGAGGTTCATCTCATTGGCCATGGTAGGATTTTCATCAAAAGCCATCTGTGTCGTATAAATCACATCCTCGAGGTCTTTAATACGCTGGCTCGTGTCACCAAAAGCATCTCTGCTCCAAGACTTCAGAGTATCTCTAACCCTCTTCAACTTGGAGTAGAAAATAAAAGAAGGAGAGCCCGAGTAATCCTGCGACCAAATGTCATCAATGATATTCCGACATTCCTCGTAATCAAGCCAGACCTGTGAGAAAGAAAAGGGCCTCCTTTTATTGAACATTCTCAAGCAGCCTGGAGAATATAAGATCGGGCAGTGATCAGAAACTCGATATCTCGTGAGGTGTGAGGAAAAAGCATTGGGTCTCTTCCGACCCCAGGAATCACTAAGAAGAATCCTATCAAGCCTTTCCCAAATGGTGGGAGTGTTGTACTGCTTGTCAACCCAAGTGTACTTGCTGCCAAGAAAACGGGCCTCTCTCATGTTAACATCATGAATGAAGGAGTTGAAATCCAGGATGTCTTGGTAAGGTCTGTCAAGTCCACCTCTCTTCTCAGAATGAAGCCTAATGGTGTTGAAGTCTCCTGCTACGAGCCAGCAATCATCGCCAATCTGAGCGGATAAGTCAGCAACATCCTCCCATAGTAATCTTCTCTGAGGAGCACTACAGCTCGCATAGACCGCGGTGATGTAGAACACCATGCCATCAACATCCCTGAGCTTAACCGTGATATGTTGATTGTGAATCCTCATCACAGACGGATGAAGCGAGACATCTGCATAGAGCCAAATCTTCCCAGCCTCCTCATTATTAGTAATGGACCAGTCTAATCTGACAATGTCCAGTAACTCATCAGCTGAAACAGCATGCAGGAGAGGCTCAAAAAGACACACAACTAAGGGTTTATGCTTACGACATAATCGACCAAGAACTCTCCTGGTTTTATTATTGGCCGCTCCCCTAATATTCCAGAAAAGAAAGTTGGAATCCATTAGGTAAAGGACAGCTCGCTCAAAACCTCCAGCTTCAGCTAGAATCTCTCACGACCTCCATTGTCCCATTCATCGTCAGAAAAAGGATCTTGTCCATCCGAATGCCTCCTTCTATGCCCATATCTTCTGTGATCCGCGAGCTGAGAAGTAGTCTGGGTGAAAGAAGACCCATCTACGTGATGTCTTCTGGATGATGGATATAGATCATCTCTCTTGCGGTGCGAGTTGTACAACTGCTCTGCTGAAGGGATAAAGTCATTAAGGCAATGTCGGTGCAGCGGTCTTCTGTTACCTTCATCATCAAAGACGACCCTACGGGATCGATTTTCATCTGTTAACTGTGTATCTGTGTCGGGATGAGACTCTAAAACATCATGAATGTGATTATCCTCCACTATCAGATCATCAGATGAAGCTTGTCCATGGGAATCCTTCAAAAGAGCGTCTTCAACAGCAGAACAGTGAGTGGCAAAGGCTTCCATCGGAATACGTAGCTCTTCACCAATCTCCGTACGAGAGAAAAGATGAGATCCAGGTTTCCCTCGGGCAACTATGTGCAAGTGCACATCAGATCTTCTGTCCCCATACGTCAGAGATACAAATTGTGGGATATCCTCATTAAACGTCTCCACAAGCACTAGGATTCCTGAGATATCATCGGGGTTGTGTATCCAACCAGATACAACGATAAGCTTTCCAAAGCTATTAACTAATCTGTCTATAGCATCATCATCACGGCAAACAATCGGGAGGTCCGCTATCCAGAACCAAATTGCCTGTTTGCGGGAGCAGGATTCACCTTCCTCCAAGGAAGAGAGGCTAATGATCGAGCCTCTAAACACAAAGGACGGATCAGCAAAGGCCTTGCGTGCATCCTCCTTATTAGCAAAGAAAGCGACCACTTTCCTCTTTGAGTGTCGATATAAATCAGTAGCATGCGGCCACCTTCTTTTAAGCTCAAGGCAAAGCTCTTCCCAAGTCATCCGCGACGGCCATGAAACCTCCACCGCTCTTTCTAGCGCCTGTGCTTTACTTCTTCTTTCCTCTGTGTCAGGACCCAAATCAACAACTATGCGTTTGGGGGTATGCGTCTGACCTCCGCGAGCAGGAACTGCAGGTCTCATCGCCGGGAATTCAGTAAAGGATCGAAGATCTGGCGGGGGAGCACTCGGCCTCACATTGCATCTCCTCGCTACGTGGCCTGGTGCATGGCACTTGTAACAGACGACGGCACGTCGACACTGATATTGCCAATGTCCTTTGCTAAGACAACGATAACAAGTATCATTAGGAACGTCCATCATCCATGGCCGGCGAGACTGATCCCTCGGACTCTGCCGGACATATCCATGCCCATGATGATTAGGGTTCTTCTCCGCCGCCGGGGAGCCTTCAGGACGAGCAGTAGGGATCACATCGTGGTTCAACGAAACCACAGCAGACGGCGGTGCCCTATCATGGGACGATGAAGGGGCAACATCAGCACGGAGAGCAACCACTAAAGTCTCAGGATCTCCAGTATGGTTTTGTACTTCGTTCGTCAACTGGTGCACATCAGGGTTTATCGGCTCGTCTACGGGACCAGTCGATCCATGCTGCAGATCACGATCATCCAGACGATGCGTCGGTGATCCAACGATGGTCCTAACATCTTGGATAATCTCGTCAAGCGGTGTGGCGAGGGCCGCAAAACCTTGTCGTCTGTCTTGGACAGCCTGTTGGGCCCTCATAGCCTGAGTACTCTGTCGCGTGATCCTCCTAGAGAACGGGGATGGCAGCATGGTGGAACCGAGGATGGTGGCCCCCGGTAGGCGGGGTGCCTAGCTGAGGTGAGGGATGGTGGCGCCGCCACCAGACGGAAACCCTAGTAGAGCGCCCCGCTACCAAAGATGATGCTCTCTCTCTCTCTCTATATATATATATATATGCGTCTACGTTTATATCTATGTTTGTATGTGAATTTATATTGATCACAACATGAGCTTTTTTCTTCTAAACATTGGTCAAGGCTCCTATATCTATTGGTTAGGAATTAGACTTGGCCAACCACTATTGGTCACCAAACTTTTGGTGATGGTACATTTGTCAGGGATTATCCTTGACCATGATATATTGGTCAAGGATTCAATAATATTGGTCAGGTATTTTACCTTCAGCTTTAGCTAGTTTTGTGGTACAATATAGAAATTATTGATATGTTCATTGTTTGTCGACATATCAAGTAGTTAACTTGCATGAACATATGATGACTTGGATATTTAGTTCAATACAAATATAATTTCACAAGAAAGATTAGTTAAATAGATGTTGACAACCCATTTTTTCCACATTCCATCCATTTCTTCGCTAATGATGGAACTCAAGCCACATTGCATCCATTTTTCACATATAGCATTTTTGCAAATTTTTCTACGTGTTTCTACCTATTGAAATCAATCTTTTTGCCCACTTTAACCCAATTCAGATCCTTCTACAAAGAAACCTTCTTTTAGACTAAAAGTGCAATTTGTCTTGGAATCTCTTCTTTAAGTAAGCTATCTTTCATAAATTTTCTAGTTGAATTGTTTGTAATTAAATATTTCCTTTTTTAACTTCCTTTTCCAAAAATATCTCAGAGATAATCCTAACTTATCTTTTTCATAAAAGGTTTCTCTAATTTTGTCCAGAACATTTCTAAAATTATTAAGAAAATGAGAAATCGCCCTTTTCACTTTTTTTTTTTTTTTTTTTTTTTTTTTAAATAAGCCAGAGGGTTCTCTATTCATCCCATCCCTCTCTTATGGGCGAAATCGCCCTTTTCACTTGGGGACACTTGATTTGCTGCCTCTTCCAAGAGATTATGCCCAGAATCCTAAACCCCAAAATTCATATATATATATATCTAAACCCCAATAGCCAATGTATTCTAGGTCCCTTTCGTATCTCCTAAAGTCAACGAAATAACTACCTCCCTTTTTATTTTTTGTATATCTTATGATCAAAGGATCCTTCCTATGTCACCTTCTATATTGTTAGATTCATAGAATGAAAAACTACTTTAACATTTGTGCCTAACTACTGCATATATCTCATTATATCTGATCTATAACTGCTACACTTGACCTGGTCTATTGCTGCATTTGACCCATTATCTACTATAATTGAACTTTTCCTATTTTAACTATTGTTGTTATTTGCATCAAAAAACTCAGATCTACTTTCTCTAACTATGCATCCAATAATCAACCTCTTAAATCCTACACATTGGTTATCATTGCTAATCAAGGATCTCTACTATGGGATGTCCTAAGGTGATTATAACATCAACACACCTACAAATTAGGACTTTCAGGGTGATGATAGAAAGGATATGGTTGTCTTCCACCCTGAAAGGCCACCCAATACTTTTTTTAGGTTTATTTCTTTAATTTAACCATACTGAATTTCTCAATTATCCAAAACAAAATAGTGTTTTCATATCAATTTACTAGATAATATGGGGGTACAAATACTTCCCCACTTCTAACTAGATCTCCCTATTTGATTCTAGTTTTGCTTTTTCATTTTGTATTTCTATCCAGCATGAGTAATCACTCAGATTGACATTTTACTTTAGTGGTCTATCTTTTTTCCTCACTTTTAATACAAAACATGGTGTCAAATACAAACGTTTCACTACCATAAGGGTAGAATTTTATTCATGAATCTTTGTCTTTCTTTCCCTTTTCTAGATAGGGTGAGATATACTAGAGATTCTGTTGGGGAATATTTCAAAGATAATCTGAGTCAAACTGTTGTTTCTTATTTTGAACATTGAGAATCTTTAGAATAGTTCATTTTCTATTTCAATTTTTTTTCTATTGTCTGCCATTTTTTGGGTCTGGTAGTAGGGTGTGCATCACCCTGATCCATCAATTCTAGGTGCACAGATCAAGGTGATCTGCCTTCCCTGCCCCCCTATTTAGGTTTATGCTACCTTTTTTTTCTTGCCCATCCTTGTTTCGTCTCGGTTTAGGTTTTTGACCGTGCTTCCCATTTATGGTTTAGTTTTTCCTTCCTTCATTTTTTATAAACAAACAAAAAACAAAATGGAAAAAATATGAAGCATGAATAGTAGGTGTTGGTTGGAAATGAAATATGATCTTTTTCTAAAACACAATTTTTGTTATTTCTTTATTTACATATATATGACTATCATAAATTATGGATTTTCTTATGAAAAGATGCTTAAACCCATCACATGCACTTCACATGCCTATAAACCCATGTGTCATGGAACATGTGCCTACCTCACATTTTATCCCTAGAAATGATGTAGGATGCTATTAAAGGTACCAACATAGTGTTAAGATACACGTCCAAAAATGTTGAAAACATCCCACTCCCCTAGCACTCATGACTTATTACGGCTACCATAGTCATGAGATGTATTGAGAGAAGTACTTTTATCTACTGAATTTGTGCTACCCCTCATTGAGTGCCACCCATCCATATAGATATGGACATGCCCCTGCTATACTAGTCAAACTCAAGAAAGGATGTAAGATGGATCTAAATGGGAGGGTTGTCTACTTCTTGTGCATATTTTTCTATTTACTACTGCAAATGATTGAGATTATTGCTAATCCTTTTTCATGTGTAGATTCGAACAATCCTTTACAAAGATTAACGATCTGAAACTCAAAGAATATTTTTTGAAGATTTATAATTTCAAATTCAAACAATCTTTTTTAGAGAATAACAATCTCAATCTCACATTTTTATCAAAGATTAACAAAATTAAACTGAAACAATATTTTTAAAGATTAAAAATCTCAAATTCTAACAATATTTTTCAAGAATTATCAATATCAAACTCAAATAATATTTTTCAAATATTGAAAATTTCAAATTCAAACAATCTTTTACAAATATTAAACATCTCAAACTCAAACAATCTTTGTCAAAGATTTAACAATCTCAAACAAAAACAATCTTTTTCAAAGGTTAACAATCTCAAATAAAACCATTTTTGCAAAAGGATCACCTTCAACAAATCTACCAAAAGAGAAAGCATCAATTAGAAGTCAGGCTTATCATGCTAAAATCACTCAAAAGAAGAAACAAACCTATCCCCAAATACGGACCTTCCCTTAAAACTTGGGTGAATAGGGGAGTTACTCCATGTCATGTAAGACATCATTTTCTAATGTCACCATGGTCCTAGATTTTGACCTTAAATTGATCCCATTTAAACATTCAAATCCTTTTTGGGTCCTATACCACCACCTAAAATTGTCTTAATCATACTTCCATTTTCCTAAATATTGTCCTAGATTATGTCCTAAAACTAGGCCTTGACCTTTTGATGAGATCCATAGAAAAGGAGAAGCCAAGTTAGGGCTTTCTCCTTGACAATTGTTCCTTGCATCCAAAGGGAAAAAATTGCTTGGACAAAGTGCTCAAACTAGGAGAAACTAGGGTGTCAGGAATGTTGCTAAGGGTTTCAATTTGGTAACCCCATTGGATGAGGAAACCCTGGAGAATATAAGTGATAGATTAAGTACAGTCATTGGTCGAGTGAGAGATACCTTAGTATTGGTCAACCACTCAAACCCTCACCTTACACCTTATTGTGGATGGTTCCCTCGGAGCACTTCCCAAAGGATCCTCACGTCCACCATTTTTTTTTCCTTTCTTCCATGACATTGGTAATCACATTTCATATAAAAGTGGGTAAGCTCCCTCACATAGCCCAATTTAGGGAAAAAACAACCACAAAACAACAATAACAATAAAAAACTACAGATGTCTTCCATTGTCTGAAGGTTGTAATAAATTCAAGAGTATTCCTCTTTGTACACTCCTCAGACTAAAGGGAAATTCCTTTTAATTTCTTGTCTGATGTAGTGCATGCAGTGCAACCCATCCTAAAACATGGAGTATCCTCTCATAATGTTACACCCTACTTTTGAATTTCATTAATGTGCATTTCATGACATCATGTGAATAGAAAGAAGCCCTTACTTCATTTGGTCTCACTAGCGATCAACCTAGGTGGTTGGGAACACCAATACATATCATTAGTCTAATGGTTCTATAAGGGAGATGCCATCCACAACAAGTAAGAAAAATCAAAAGAGGTGTGGAAGTGCAAGGAAGTTGTTGTCATTTCAAAGGTAACAACTGCTCAAGAAGGATCTTAATAAGTGTAGTTTCTCAACATCCCCTTCCCACCTCCATCAAGCTCGTCATATGCATGGGGTGGAATCATCCATGATTCACTGGGAAAGGAGCTACACATGGTGGGTCATCCATGTCATTCTTCCTGTACAACGTGTGGGGTTCCCAATTGCCTCTACTACAAAAATCTCAGCCAATGCTCTACTAGAGTCCCCCATTCAAGAACAATGGGGAAATCTCAATACCTCAAGAGGCCAAAATTCCCTTCTTGAGTCTTGGAAGGAGAAGCTAGAGGGAAAAAGACACAAGTTGTTGCAGCCACACAAGGAGACTCCCAAGGGTTTGAGAAGGTCAACACCCTCACAAAGGCTCAAATTTTATATCTAAATGGTCGGGGATCAATCCCTAGTTTGCACCCTATGCATCCATCACCCTACTACTCATACAACTCGTACATAGGGGGAGGGTATGGATTCCAACCACTAGTATACATGGTGCCACCAATGACAATCAAACTGCCTGTAATATCATTGGTATACATTTGTTAAGATGTTTTCCCACAGGTCCTATAGTTGTAGATCCTATACTATTTGTGATAATTCAAAATATGAAACAAATAGAAGGGAAGGAGGACAATAGGAAGACATTTAGTGATCTTTGACACATTTCAAATGCAAATCTTCCTAACAACTTCAACATGCCTAAGTTCCATGAAAACTCTAAAAAGAGGGATTCTATTGCCAACATCAAGGCATATTGCTTAGATGAGGTGGACATCCATCATGGTGGCATGGTATCGATACATTGTTTCCCACATACTTGACTGACCCCACATTGTCCTGGTACAATAACCATGGCATAACTACCATCACCACATGGTCCAATATATGTAGGAATTTTATTATTCAGTATGTATGGAATCAAGACCAGGTTCTGACCAATGAAGACTTGAAAGCACTGTAATAAAAAGTGGATGAAAGCATGCCCATGTTCATGTGATGGTGGATGGAGCTATCCACTCAACTATAATTCAAGCTTGCAAATATGGAGGCCTTGTACATGGTGATCAAAGCCTCCATGCTAGATCTCATTTGTCTCTCATCTTTTGTCATTTATAACACCTTCCCATAGCTCATACAAGTACGTGTGTGGATTGAAAATTCAATGGAGAGGGGGTCTATCAAATTATAAGCCTCATTTTCTAGCCAACATCCACCTCTTCAAACCCTAGTCAAAATTCTAAGTAGAAGAAGAAAACATTAGATGCCATGGTAGGGGTAGTTCTCGTGTAACATCCTATGAATTTTAGTATAAAATAAACATGACCAATAATTCTAATTTACAATTACATTTTTTTCCAGAGTAACCCCTACACAAGATAATACATCATCTTATCTCATCGCAAATTATGTATGCACATTACCTAATGCAAAATTAAGTGATTAGAATTTGGATGAAATTTTACCCCCCATATATCCATATTATGTCCTCGTATTTGACATTTAAGTGTTTCATGATATATTGGACATTTACTCAAAGTTTAGTGATGCTTCTCCTCTCTAATAATAATTAATGTGTTAATTACCTAAAGTGTCTAATGTTGTAAATCACATATTTTCCTATCTCAAAAATCAAATTGAAATGGATATTTAGATTCCTCATACTTGATTTAGAAAATAGACAAAATTTCATTTGAATTGAGAGACCCTATCTAGGTCAATTGGTTTTGGGAAGAAAAGAATAGACATAAAACATATTGACTGAGATGTATACTTAATTATATAGCATATTAACATAATTTTTCCTAAGTAGCACCTAAGTCGTGAGTCATACAATCACATTTATATCAGATACTTTTGAAGCCATCCGGACAAGATGCAAAGACAAAGACTTCATCCCCTGCATCTGCTAGTCCTCTCTTTTAGCACACTGAGGATCAACCTCCAGCCACAAAGTCTGCCAATCCAGCCCACTCTTTCAGCTTTATGTCTCCCAATTTTCTTTCCACCAATAGACTAAAGGAGTTAGTCCAAGTCGAGTGAGCCCCTATTCAAGCCCTAACTCCCTTCATTCACAAAACGCCAATCTTCCCTCTCCATCAGTTGACACAACCATCACCCCAAGAAACTAGGCTACATAGAGCCTAATCCCAGTGACCCAAGAAGTCTCAAAAGACCCATAGCGAGTCTCTTCCATCATCAATTGGAGTAGGCTCTCCCTAGCACAGTGTCGTGAAGCCGAGGTACTTCTCCAATGTTAATGAGCTTGGTCCTGTTTCTCCAGTCATTTTAGTCAAATTAGAATCCCTATAAGCTCCCTCACTCTCTGTTGAATTTTACCCTTATGTCATTGATTAGTGTGTCTCACCCCAATGCCGAACCCACAAAATGGATCTCATCTTTTCAGAGTTTGATCACAGGCTAGCTTTCTCAGTCATGTACATGGCACAAAAATGCCTCTCTTACCATCACAAGGCTATGAGGAAGATGTTCCCAAGGGTATTTTAGTCATGTCACCATTGTAATGCAATTCTCCAATTTGAAGCTTCTTCCCTTGTTCTGTGCAACCTCCATGTCTTTGTTGAGGATTCAGAGGTCTTTAAACACCACAAATTGTTGTGTGTCCTTTTTTGTGAACTAATGAGTCAATCACACGTTGTGATATTTGTTTTTTATTTTAATGTTTCATCGCATTCTCCTCCTCCACCCTTCTAGTCATAGCAGAAAGGTGGAGCTAGCAGTCTTTGTCACCTCATAGCTGATCGACCTTTTTCACACGTCTGGAAATGAACGCGGGACAAAGGAAGGAATCCAGCTTTAAATTTATAACCTGAAACCTTCTAGGCCCCCGCAACTTTATTATGGGTCTAAGTAGATATACGGGGTCGAACACAGGGACGTGGTGACGTTTAGGACACCACAGATCTCGTTCTTTAGTCAGATAAGACAAGACGATAGTCGATAAAAGTAAGTGCTAGAACTAGTCTAGTGGGTTGTCACGATATAAAACAAAGAAAAGAAAAGAAAACAAAACAAAATAGAACTCGTGATTCTACTAATCAGAGAAAGAGAGTTCATGGCTATGTAACCACAAACGGGACAGTCTATGCACTCATTCTCGGGTGTAGACAACCCTTGAACACCAAAGCAAGCATGTAGTATGCACGGTGGATTCTGTCCTGTGGGGTCATCCCACTCGCTCTCATGATGCTTGACTAAAACCATCAACAATATGTCAATGACCCTCTCTCGAGGAATGACATATCAACACCTCGGAATACACTAAGTTCCCTCTCGGGTCTTAGGATATTCTGGGGTGTTAGGAATAGAATACCTTGGATCGTCCTCCTCTCAGGTTTAGATCCAAACTATCATCTCTTAGCTATTCCTACAACGGATCTCTCGATACAGGCAGAAACAGCAGTTCAAGCGAGTAAGAGATCAACCAAACTAGCAATCATAACTTGGAAAGAGAAAATAGAACATGCAACATACTAGATTTGATATGAATCTACTTTCTTAAAGCAAAAGTACATATACATGCCCAAATTGGGCTACATAGACAAGAAGGAGCTAACTAGCCATAGATAAGCATAGCTGGCACCGAACAAAGATGGATAAACATCGTTTGTACAAGAAACAAAGGAATGCATTAGAATGAAATAGAAGAGGGAAGAGTTATAGCCCATAGAAGAGAGGTGGCTCTTGCTCCTCGGCCTCTGTGCAGGTTGGATCTCAGCCCTTGGGTCTTCTCTTCATCCCTCTGGACTCCTTGGCTCTCTCCCTCTAGACCGTATCGGGCAGACTGTATCGGGCAACTGTATCGGGCAACCATATCGGGAAACCATATTAGGCAGACTGTATCGTGAAGACCGTATCGGGAACAGACCGTATCGGGCAACCGTATCAGGCAGTAGACTTTTGGGGAACTCGACACACTAGGTCCTTGGTCTAGGCACTAGCTTTTGTAGGATCCTCCCTCGGGCTCTCCCATTTTGCTATGTAGGTTGGCAACTGCTATTTATAGGCAGCGAGTTGATGGGAGTTGTAGATTTTATTGGTCCACATGTCCTTCATCCGTGGCTTCAATGTTGAGGCATAAGGTGGGCCAATATGATTGTCGCTCGAAGACCGTATCGGATAGAGGGAGTGTCAAGCAACTGTATCGGGAAGGTCGTATCGGGCAGCTGTATCAGCCAAACCATATCAGGCAGCTGTATTGGCCAGACCGTATCAGGAAGCCGTATCGTCCAGACCGTATCGGGCAGCCGTATCAGACAGGCTGTATCGGGCAGCCGTATCGGCCAGGCCCTGTCAGCCAGCTGCTGGAGTTCTTATCTTTTCAGGTTCAGTACTTGAGAGTCCCAAAATTGGCTAGTTTCGGTGCCTGTAAGTCAAAAAAGGGCTAATTAGCTACATTATTGGCTATTTTTACAACTTTTATCTAATTTGAGACAAAAATCATAAAACATGAACAAAAGAGTGCATATTAAGACTAAAGTGGCACAAAACTATAGATAAAATGCATAGAAATATGCACTAATTTGGGTGTTATCAACAACCCAAGCTTAAAACTTGCTTGTCCTCAAGAAAGACTGTGCTCAAATAATAAAAGATAACATCCAAATTAATCTTGGCAATAAATTTTAAGGTTAAGAAAAATAGTTTAAAACATCAATTCTCCTGATCCATGTCGTTTCATAGCAAACCCCCAACAATCATGCACAATCCCGCCAAAGCAAGATCAATGAGCGTCCAAGCGAGATTATGCGAATTCACTATAGCTTGTCGATACTCATAAGGGTTTAAATCATAATTATTAAACATGAAAGAATTGGCACATAGGTGATCACTCAGGTGATGAGAAATGAGCCGTTACCATGAATCCATGCAAACCAATCAGGAATACCACACCTCTCACTTATTCATGTCCTAAGAAACAATGAAAACAGACTAATGACTTCTGAGGATTCCAATCTGCGTCAGGTTGGTCCATGTAGCGAGCAACAGTCCATGTAGTCTGAACCAGTTGGTCCAAAGCAGTGAGATGAACTCCTCGTACTGTGCCCAAACCAACCCTGCTACTGAGATGATCTCATAGGTCACCTAGGGGGTTCCTAGTGATTCTCTAATGAGCTTTTAGAGTGGTACTACCAGGAACGACATATCTGCGTTCATGAGTGCAGTCATACACCGGATGGGCACCATCCTCAACTCTCCTAAAAAGGGAAAACAACACTCATTTATTGTTCAAACTTAGACTATTATCATCTGCATTCTATTTTTGTGGGCTTGGGTGAGAACTATATAGATACTTTTGGGATTTCGTTGGCGGCCAAGCCTCTTTTGCACATTTTTATGTTTTTCATCTTTTTGACTCAATCTAATGTGAGAAGGCACATAGTCCATCAAGGAAAACACTTCTTCTTGATCATAGCTCAAAGCCCATCATAATCCGCTTGACACCTGTGTGAAAGGTTGCAATTATGATTCAAGAATCCTTAGAATAGAGGCAAGCTTGTGAAACCGTAGCTAGGATTCTTTAATCATGTTTTAGCTCTTTCCAACGCTCCTTTACCATGGATTCTCCATTCACAACATAGATCAAGGGAATTTAGCTTTAAGCTATGAAAAAGGGACATAACCTTATATTTATTACCAAACTCAAGGAAAGAGTCAAAGAGCAAGTCAAGCAAGAGGTCAAGCAATTTTTAAGATAAAAATTGTGCAACTAGGCATAAAGTCAAGCATTTATCTATTAGAGTCAAACCACATAGCCATAATTGCGAAGCTACAAGCTTATGCTATATGTAAGAAATAAACGTGTATGCAAGAAGGGTGGAGAGAAAGAAGGGCGAAGCCTACCACCCCAAGCTTAAGAGTTTGCTCATCCTCGAGCATGACTTAAACTTGAAATAGTGAGGCAGGAATGCATGATTGTTAACGGTAGTTATTGAATTTCTAAAGATGATGCATGGATGCACGGAAATAAAACAATTAGAGTAAAAAAACTAATAAGAACATGAAAAGCAAAATTTATTGTAATAAAAGGGCGGGAGGGTGGGTAAGAGAAAAAGGGGGTGGCTGCCCCACGATACCGACACTGGGATCCCAAATCCAAAGTTTTGGGACCAGTGTCACATGTATCTTGCCGATGGGTTCCGCCACATAGTAGGAGAAGAATAGGTGGATGTGTTGGCCCTGTTGAGTCTGAAAAAGCGAAGTGATATCCGACGAATCAGTGAAGTCATCTTTGTGCTTGAAGTGCCTTGAACTGCAATGGGGTGAATTATTTGACATATCATTCTCTGAGTACCTTTAATTATATGATTCTAAAAATGAAGGTCCTGGGATGTCGACACAGGATGAGATAGATGGGAGAGGTTGGATGTCATCTTGTGGACTCATATCTTCTCTCTCCATCTCTGCACTTGAGGTTGGATGCTCAGATAAATCTTCATGTATCAGTTGAGTCATCCAATCATCTTCTGAGCAAAAAGTACCCCCTGAAGAATCTATTTGTGGTCCTACCACCCCAAGTTTATCACCTAATGTGGAGTCAAGGGTGTCTTCATGCTCAGCAGCCATGTTGTAGTGAACCGTCCATCCTACCCCATTGACATCCACCAAGACTTGTAAAGGTATGGTGGTGAATGATGGCTCGTGCTTCTCCAACTTGTCTTCGTTACTATACTCACTGCTCCATGTCGAGTAGATGTCATCGTCGTCTTCAAACAAATTGTTCCAAACCATGGTTGGCGTACTGCTCAAAGTGAAATGACAAGTCTCAATATGAGAAATGTCACTCGGGTCTGGTTTAATATCTGACTCTAGTTCTTCAAACCAACCTTCTGGTTGTGAGGTCGATTGGCTTTTTGAGTCTTCATCATCGTCATCATGGACCCATTCATGTCTATGACTCATTTCTTCCATTGGTTCATCAGCTGGGTCATCTGGATAGAATGAAGGGCTTTCCCAAGTGGGTTGGTCTTCACAGAAAAATCCTGGTGAATCCAGTTGATGGTCTGAATAGGATGGTGATTCATACTCCACCTCAGACCCAATGGAACACTCTTGATGATTAACATCTTTGTTGTCTTTTGATGGCAGTTGTAACTGAATTGTAACCAAATTGATGAGCTCTTGGAGCCTCCTACCTTGTTTAACATCTTTATCATGAATTCGTTGTACTTGAGTAGCAATGCTTTTGAGATCTGTCGATTCTATCATGCACATATAAGGGGAACCCACTGTATCAAACTGATGCTTTAGGATGAATCCTTGTTCAACAATTTGAAGTATACTACTATTGCAGTGGGCAACCTTGGTGGTTACTTTGAGATGATGCTCCTTCTTGTCTAATAGTTGCTGGAGCGGATCGATGTTTTCTTGGAGATGAGGAACTAGGGAGGTGAGTGCCTTGACAGTTTCTCCAGCTAATTCCACTGCCTTAATCAGTTCTTGATCCCACGATAGCACATGAGTCGATGGTTGACTGGTAGTCTTCTTTATTGGAATTTCAACATATGACGATGATGGAGGTGAGTATAACTCGACTAGATGCAGAGCACGATCTTCAATTATTTGCCAGCAGTTGGAACTACGGAAAAACTCGGACGGACAGGTGGACAAGATGACTTGTCTTGTGGAAGCAAGGTCCATGGCTGAAAAAGGTATGAGAAAAAGAAAGTGATTTAGTATATATGAACAAGTATGTGTAAAGAAAGAGGAAAACTATGCATGCATATACAGACTTATAGTGATAGAACAAAAATCTACTAGGCATGGAAACGTGGAAAACCACGTCCCCGACAACGGTGCCAAAAAGTTGATCGGCCTTTTTCACGCATCCGGAAATGAACGTAGGACAAAGGAAGGAATCAAGCTTTAAATTTATAACCTGAAACCTTCTAGGCCCCCACAACTTTATTACGGGGTCGAAGTAGATATACGGGGTCGAACACAGGGACGTGGTGACGTTTAGGATGCCACAGATCTCGTTCTTTAGTCAGATAAGCCAAGACGATAGTCGATAAAAGTAAGTGTTAGAACTAGTCTAGCGGGTTGTCACGATATAAAACAAAGAAAAGAAAAGAAAAGAAAACAAAATAGAGCTTGTGATTCTACTAATAAGAGAAAGAGAGTTCCTGGCTATGTAACCACAAATGGGGTAGTCTATGCACTCGTTCTCGGGCATAGACAACCCTTAAACACCAAAGAAAAGCATCTAGTATGCACGGTGGCATCTATCCTATGGGGTCATCCCACTCGTTCTCACGATGTGTGAATAAAACCATCAATAATATGTCAATGACCCTCTCTCGAGGAATGACATATCAACACCTCGGAATACACTAAGTTCCCTCTCGGGTCTTAGGATATTCTGGGGTGTTAGGAACAAAATACCTTGGATCTTCCTCTTCTCAGGATCAGATCCAAACTTATGTCTCTTAGCTGTTCCTACAACGGATCTCTCAATACAGGAAGAAATAATAGTTCAAGCGAGTAAGAGATCAACCAAACTAGCAATCATAACTTGGAAAGAGAAAATAGAACATGCAACATACTAGATCTGATATTAATCTACTTGTTGAAGGCAAAAGTACATATACATGCCCAGATCGGGCTACATATCCAAGAAGGAGCTAACTAGCCATAGACAAGCATAGCTGGCACCGAACAAAGATGGATAAACATCGTTTGTATAAGAAACAGAGGAATGCAATAGAATGAAATAGAAGAGGGAAGAGATATAGCCCATAGAGGAGAGGTGGCTCTCGCTCCTCGGCCTCTGTGCAGGTCGAATCTCAACCCTTGGGTCTTCTCTTTGTCCCTCTGGACTCCTCGACTCTCTCTCTCCAGATTGTATCGGGCAGAACGTATCGGGCAACTGTATCAGGTAGACCGTATCGGGAAAACCGTATCGGGCAACCGTATCGGGCAGTAGACTTTTGGGGAACTCGACACACTAGATCCTTGGTCTAGGCACTAGCTTTTGCAAGGTCCTCCCTCGGGCTCTCCCCTTTTGCTCTGTAGGTTGGCAGCTTCTATTTATAGGCAGCGAGTTGATGGGAGTTTTAGCTTTTATTGGTCCACGTGTCCTTCATCCGTGGCTTTGATCTTGAGGCATCAGGTGGACCAATATGACTGTAGCCCGAAGAATGTATCGGGCAGGGGGAGTGTCAGGCAGCTGTATCGGGCAGGTCATATCGGATAGCCGTATTGGCCAGACCATATCAGGCAGCTGTATCGGCCAGACCGTATCGGGCAGCCGTATCGGCAAAACCATATCGGGCAACCGTATCGGCCAGACCGTATCAGGCAGCTGAATCGGCCAAGCCCTATCGGGCATCTGTATCGGCCAGGCTGTATCGGGCAGCTGTATCGCCCGGGCCCTATCAGCCAGCTGCTGGAATTCTTGTCTTTTCTGGTTCGGTACTTGAGAGTCCCAAAATTGGCTAGTTTCAGTGCCCATAAGCCAAAAAAGGGCTAATTAGCTACATTATTAGCTATTTTTACTACTTTTATCTAATTCGAGACAAAAAGCATAAGACATGAACAAAAGAGTGCATATTAAGACTGAAGTGACACAAAACTATAGATAAAATGCATAGAAAATATGCGCTAATTTGGGTGTTATCAACAGCCACCACAATGACTCCATGGGTCTGATGGAGCATGTTGAATGAATTCGTTGTCACGTCCTCCACCCTTGTTCCATGTCTTATGTGTTTTCATCTGAGCATGAAACTTGTAGTGAGAAACTAATGTCATGAGCAAAAATTATGATGCAAACATTGTTCTTATGATTTCTTCTCCTATTTTATTTTAATGTGTGATGCTCCATAATGGTACTTCCCATATACTCATGGTAATACAACAATGAATGTTTAAGTTTAGAATTTGACTATCGTACCATGTCACACAGTTTAGCACATGAACATAATGTGAGGGTAACATAATGTTCTCTTGTATTTCTCCCCTCAAATTTTGAAATGATATTATCAGGTTTTCTCATCTTCTAGTTTGGCTCGTTCCTATCCTATCTTAGATAAATCATAGAAATTAGCCTACAACTCAGATGACGTCAAGCTCTATCTGATTTATCATCAGTTTTTCATGATCTAGTTAATGACCCTAGTTTCATAACTTGTTTTGGGTTGGTTTTAATGAAGTATCAAATTTAATGTAATTAAGGTTTAGAATCCTAATTAAGAACCTTGAGTGTTTATCATAGACTGAGTAAGAGATAATATTAGGGAGATTTTAGGAGCTTTGTTTCCTACTAAAATAGGTAAGTGGTCCACGCACATGAGTATTTACTATTTATTCTTCTTAGTGTCTTTACATGTTCATTTTGTCAATTTAGACATTCATGATTCATATGATCTTATGCTTTAATATTTCAGGTAAAGATATGTTTATATGCCTTTTAGTAAAGTTCATAATTTAAGAGATCATTCTAAGATTTATTATATCATATTTCATCAAGATTCAATGCTAAGACTTCAAGATAAGAACCTATTAAGATTCATGTATTAAGATTTCAAGTTAATATAAGAATTTAGATGATACTAAATTATGGAGTTAGACCCAGGTCTTAGTGCAAGTCAACTCAAGAGACATGACCAATGCCTTAGTGTAGGTCATGAGGCATTGACCCTTAGTGCAGTCTGACTCAGATAAGACAACCTAGGCAACAGAATGCATGTCATGAAAGCTAGGTACTAGAGTATAGATATCCATCATAGGTTACATAATACAATAAGAACTAAGACTAAAGAAAGAGTACATGTTCATGTAAAAGTTTTCTATAGATTTTCATCTTAGATTTCATGCATATTATTTTAGAATAATGCATAGTCTTTTCTTGTTTTGGTATTTCGTGCATGTAGAATATTGATGTTATTTATAGATTATCATTTATCTAATGCATGAATGGGGATGAGATGTCTGTAGGTGAAGAAAAGTATAAGATATAGAGCCAATGACATCAATAAAAGAGACATAACACATTCATATAGAGTGCCTTGGTAGGGTGACATTATCCACCTCAGTTTAGTTTCATGCTTTAAGAAGTTCTGTATGCTTAGGTTTGGAACCATGTCATAGGTGGTACTAAGTTTCCTTTTCATGTAAACTTTTGATGATGATAAATGAAATGTATCCTTAGTTTGGTTAAGCTTTCAATTTATTTATTATACATGATATTCAAGAGCGGTGATGCATGAACAATATTGTGAGTTAGGAATTGATGCTTTCACTCATTTGTATGTGTATAAATATTGGGGTGTGACAAGTTGGCATAATATGCCACCAAATACTCTCATGACTCTCAATCAGTTAGAAGTCCTTTTAGGCCCACTAGACATAGATTGTCTTATGCATCTACGACCAGTTGGGTTTGGAGGAAGCTGCTTAACGTTAGGGGTCTGCTCCGAGTTAATATTGATTTCTCAGTTGGAAATGGAAAGCATTTCCTATTTTGGTATGATCTTGGATCTCTAGGAGGAGGACGCTGCTGGAGATTTGTGATGCTCATCTTATTCTCAGATTGGGGAAAGGACATTTTTGTAGAATTCATGAGTGTCTGCTGAATAATAGATGGGAACTCCCTAACTTCCGGGGAGTGGAGGTGATTAATAGGATAGTTTCTATTTTGAAGGATCTTAATGACAAAGAGGATGATGTTCTCTATAGAGGAAGAAGTGTGTTCAGGCTCAAGCACGGTTGGGAGATTGCTAGATAGAGTTCTGAAGATGTGCGTTGGGCGAGATGGGTGTGGAAGTCTAGTTTCTCGAGGAGCAGTTCTTGTTTTCTCTGGAAATGCTTCTTGAGGAAGCTACCTACCTGTGATTACTTGATGAGGATTGGGTTTTCCATTGCGTCGAGATGCGCATTGTGCTGTTCCGACATGGAGGATATGGAGCACTTCCTGTTTGGCTGTAGATTCAGTTCTGATATTTGGGCCCTCTTTCATGATGAGTATGATGCCAGACCTAAGTGTTTAGATGATGTCTTGATTTTCTCGGGAGAGAGGAAGACTGCTGCATGGCTTATATGTCAAAGACTGTGAGAATTTTTTGCAGCTTTAGTAGGAGTGCGGATAGGATTTGGAAACAAGTATGTATAGACACAAAATCAATACATGGTTGAGGGTGTATAGTTAGTTTCGGTTTGTTTGTTTGCCTTTTGTTTTCTTTCCTCTCTGTTGGGGCTCTGCCCTAGGCATTGTACATACTCGTCTTCTTTTTTGTTATCAATGGAAAAGGACACACGCTAGGTTCACCAAAAAAACTTGAAAAAATGAAGTCAATAGGTTAGACCATACATCCTATTATATGAGGAATGGTTTAAGGTAGAAACCATGAAACAAATATAATCCTATAGGTTATTTATACTAGGCTATGCATATCAAGGATAAGTTTCTATATAGTTTAGATCTTATGTATTAACCATCACATGTCACATGCACTCTCTTTTCGCAATGGTTAGTGTTACAACCCCAAATTTTGGGTTCCTTTGTTGAGAAATGTAATTTCTCATATTAAAGAAATGAGAACAAATAATGATATAATTTTGAATAAATGAGTTTCGTTTACAATATCCTTGATGGTTGTGTTGTTTGCTTTATTGGCTATTGGGTCCAATAATAAGGAAATTCAATTAGTAAGTGAATAATTGAGCTTTTGAGAAAAGAAAGGTGTGGAAACATATAGAAGGAAAAATAACTTAATCCAAAAGGTGAATTTCGTGCCACATGGGTTCCTTGGGTCCCAAGGAGTCCAAAGTTGCAAAGATAATACAATAAGAAAAGAAAAGATCAATTAAGTATTTCTTTATTAAGAAAGAAATTGAAAACAATGGTAAAATGTGGAAAATAAGTGGAAAGAGGTATAATTGAGTTAGCCTTGGTGGAATTTCGTATCTTAAGGATTCCTAATAATAAAAGGAATACCAATGAGAAAAATAAAATAGAAATATAGATAAATTCTCAAAAAGAGCTATTTTAATAAGAAATAAAAAAGATAATGAAGAATAATGCATCTAGAAGGGTAATGAGTATCCAATAAAAAGGATTTCGAAATAATAGAGTTTCTTGGGATCCAAGGGGTCCCAATGAAGAAAGAGGAAAGAGAAAATACCAATAAAAGGAAATAAGAATATAATATGAATACATTATTAATTGATTATGTGGTATTTTTAAAAAGGAAATAGTTTCTACTAAAGGAAAACATAAATTTGTGCCAATTGTTTAAAAATCAAGAATAAAGAGATTAATGGCAAGGATTTTCGAATTCCTATTTATACAAATAATAGAGAATATCAAAAGGATTAAGTAGAGATAGAAGGATTACTTCTCCTTGAAGGAATATAATTCCTTTCGAAAAATGACTCTTTGAGTTATGAATGAGACAACCTAGGGCTTCATTTCCCACCCCTATATAATGGGGTAGATCCAGGTGTGAGTTCAAGAAGGACCCCATGCACCCATCTCTCCTATTCTTCCTCTTCTTGTTCATTGCAAGAAAACCCTGGGTTAGAGGATAACGCCAACCCTAGAGCAACAAGGAATTGTGGAATCATCTCGGTGGATGAGTGATGTCGCACGTGGTCAGAGATGGGCGCAACCATCGTCCTGATGCCCTAGGCCACGCACAACAGCGACATCATGGCTGTAGGGATGGGTACGCCTAAACCGAACCACCTTGAACGTGAGTGAGGAGGCGCCCTGTGTGCCTGGGTGTGCGGAGGTGCTACAGGAAGGGTTGACGGCAACCCTCGTGCCTCAGGGAAGGAGGAGTGACCCTACATAGTGCTTGTTACAACCCCAAATTTTGGGTTCCTTTGGTGAGGAATGTAATTTATCACATTAAAGATATTGGAACAAATAAGGATATAATTTATTTTGAATAAATGGATTTTTTTTACAATAGCCTTGATGATTGTGTTGTGGGCTTTATTGGCTATTGGGCTCAATAACAAGGAAATTCAATTAAGAAATGAATAATTGAGTTTTGAGAAATGAGAGATGAGGTGGAAACCTCTAGAAGGAAAATCCAAAGAGTAATTTCATGCCTCTTGGGTTCCTTAGGTTCCAAGGAATCCAAAAGTTGCAAAGATAATGCAAAAAGAAAAGAAAAGATCAATTAAGTATTTCTTTATTAAGAAAGAAATTTAAAATAATGGTAAAGTGTGGAAAACAAATGAAAAGAGGTATAATTGAGTTATTCTTGGTGGAATTACGTATCCCAAGGATTTCTAATGTTAAAAGGAATACCAATGAGGAAAATAAAAGAGAAATAAAGAGAAATCCTCAAAAAGAGATATTTTAATAAAAAATAAACATGATAAAGAAGAATAATGCATTTTGATGCATGTAGAAGAATAATGAGTACCCTTAAAGATGGATTTCGAATATCTTTGAGTTTCTTGGGATCCAAGGAGTCCCAATAAAGAGCAAAGAAAGAAAAAAATACCAAATTGAAAAATAAAAGGATAATAGGAATACATAATTAATGAATTATGTGGTTTTATTAAGAAGAAAGTATTTCCTACGTAAGGAAAATATAATTTCAAGACCAATGAATAAAAATGCATGAATAAAGAGAATAAGAGGGAGGATTTTCATATTTCTAATTATCCATGCAATAATGAATATCAAGAAGGTAAATAGGAGAGAAGGATTTATTTTCCATGGAGGAATTTGTTTCCTATTGGGAATAGAACTAAGTTAACCCATAGGTGGTCTTCTTAGGGCTTGGATACTCACCCTATATAAAGGGGGTAAGGCCCTAGTTCGATTTCAAGAGAGGGAGAGAGAATCCCATGCATCCTTATCTCTTCTTCCATATTTCCGTTCTTAAACCCTAGCTAAGAGGGACTACGTGATTAGGAGGTCCTGAGGCGGCAAGGGTGGATTTCAATGTCATCTTGATGCCCCAAGATGCCAAGGAGATGCGTTGCCATCATGGTCGTGCCCTAGACAAGGCACAACAATAGCCGCATGGCTGCAACACCTACTGCAGGTCGCACGACAACCCTGCTCAAACCAACTGCTCTGGTTGAGATTTGGGTGGCACCCCAAGTTCGGAAGGAGGTGGCGGAGCAAGGGCAACCTACACCGGTGACCTTCGGGGTCCAGAGGAGGGACAGTAGGTGGCACAAGCCACGCTTAGGGCTGTTGTGGCGGCCTGGTAGCAGGGAGTCTAAGGTTGAAGACGCTCGAAGGGAGTTGGACGAGTTTTCCCCTCCGCGGGCTGAAGAAGCAACAACTTACGTGGGGGTACAATGGTAATTCAGTTATAATTCCTAATCGGACAACTTTGCATGGGATTGACCACGTGGCGCTCCTGGATTGGCCCAAAATAGGTATTTTTTCTAAAATCTTATCTATTTATTCGTAGCTCGGATTAGCACACATAAAATATGAAAGTTGCTTAGAAAAATGAGGAAAATCCATTAAAAATATAAATGAAGTCTGATTTCTTTTTTAATTCGAAAAGTAATTTAAGTTATTAGCTTTTGATGTAATAATATTTAAAGAACCCTATTTCGATATGATTAAAGTGATTAGTAGGGATTAATAGATGATTAAAGTTGATATTAGCATGTTAATGATAAAAAGGAACATTAAGAAGAAAAATGATGAACTTTGCATATAATTAGTTAATTTAGAGTTTCATATGCATGAATATACTTAATGGGCCTTGAAACCCTAATGCTGACTATTAATGGCTTTAATTGATTAATTTCATGATTAAAGTTGGAATATGTTGAATCTAAGCTATTTCAAGAATTAAAGTTCATAATTTGTGGATAAATACCCTAAATTTAGTAGTTAGGGTTTTCTCATGAATAAAAGGTGGAATTAATAGCAAATCGAGTTCATATGTGATTTGGACCATAATGAACTATGAATTGATGATAAATGCGTAAAATGATCTTGTCATGGATTAAAGGGGTAAAAATAGTAACTTTAATGTAAAAGAGGCTTAATGAACTTAATTAATGGTTAATTATGCCTTTAATCCAAAACTGAGGATTAGTTGTGGAAATAATTAGGGTTTAAAATAGTAAAAGATGATGTGAAGCCCTAATTGAAATAGAAACCCTAAAAGTGAATTAGAAATCCTAGGAAGCAAGCTAGGTTTAATGGATCTTGATGCCATGAATAATAAAAAGGAAATTACATGATTATTTCAGGATCTTGTTGAAAATGCTTGCTTGCTTGGATTCTTATTTACATGGATATTTTTGTTCAAATCGTTAGATCAGGTATGTGGTTAATTATGAATAACCACCTTAGTTTCTCGAAGATTTTCTGGATGGTTAATCGCATTGAATGCAAATTATCAGTTTGGGTGTTCATACTTGCAAACTATAAAGTCACTATGATTATCACATTAATAGAAGTATGAATTATCACACTTACATGCCACCCTGATGGATGATGCCAAAGGTCAAGCCCAGATGGGTAGACCAATGGACACCTTGAGTGGTGACCCCAGGCACCAAGCTCGGGAATGATAAGGTGGCCTATGATATTGCATGACTAGTGGGCACCATGAGTGGTGAACCCCAGGCACCAAGCTCAGGATTGAGAAGGTGGCCTTAAGTCATTGGCAAAGGGAACCCTATGGTGGGTATGCCGGGGTTAGGGCAAAAGTGGTGGAGAATGTCATATTGAAAATTGTAAATTGGCTTGTTAATTAACTTGATTGTGATAATTAGATTGTTATCCTTATGTGTAAACTTTTGGTTGTTCCCACATACCAGTACATTTTGATATACTGACTGACATTTTGTTTGTCGATGTTTTAGGAACAACAATTGAAAGAACAAATAGTAAAGTAACACATTGTGGAAATAAGAAATAAAGTGCAAGGAGGATTAGATAGGATAATTTAAGCTATGTATAGATAGATTTCCAAAGTTTTCAAAGGTAAGTAAAGTTTTAATTTTATACCAAATTCCAGTTAGTTAGTAGAATTTCATAATTATTATTGATTATCTGTCGAACCTTTGATCATGTTAATTGAATAACGACTCTGACCTTCGGGTCTCCCTTAATTGGGGGTTACCGAGAGGCGGGGTCATTACAATTGGTATCAGAGCGTAGGTTCCTCACATAATCTTTAATAATTATTAATTTTACAAATTCTATAGAACCCAAGGGAGTTATTAGAGCATTATTCGAAAGACAGAGGTGTCTAGAAAAGGATCACGACCGAGGGCTGGAAATATTTTCCTCTGCACCGCTGGTCGAAATACGAGGACTCTCGGATCTGTGTGACTGCCTGGCCAAAGTCTTAGGGTATGAATCGAAATAAGATACCTTAGGACTCTCTCATCTTGTTCATTCCTTCTCAACTCAAATTCTGATAAGGACCTTAAGGATTAGGGTTTTCCTCTCTTCTCCTCACCCTCTTGAGGTATGGGTAAGGTTGATAAGGATTAAGGGATCCTCCATCAAATTAATGAAAATCATGTAAATAAGATGTCATGGACATAAGCTTAATAAAGTAAGTGTAAAAGGAATAGATACATGCTTAGGTCGTATGACACGAGTTTTCATTGCCCTCAGGAGAGGCCTGAGGATAGACCTCCTTGGCAGGAGGATGAGTAGAGAGAGTTAGTCGTGGAGGTAGAGGCCTCCATTAGAAGTAGAGACCTAGAACATCCTTTGAGGATGATGTTAAACCTAACCCTAAGTGAAGGATAGAGAGGGATATGACATGATGAGTTAGATGTCGTGGTAGACCAGGTGTTTGGATAGACATGCCTTGGATGTCATATGAGCCATGAGAAGTTGATAACCAAGCACCTTTGGCAACCCAACTCTGAGAAGGGTTGTGCATGTTTGAGCGAAGGATAGCTCCTTCATGGATGAGGTTAGAGAAGAACCTATAGAAACCTTATGAGCTATTGCAAGTAGGATATAGATTGCACCCATAGTACATCAATAGTATGAGCTATAAGTTTAAACCGAGGCTAGAAGGATAGGATGGATGACTCATGAGATAAGCATAAGGGGCTACGGATAATCATGAGAAAACTAAAGGTTGAGCATAGGCTCACCCACGCAGAGTTATGCCTATGAGATTGATCCTTCATGGTGAGAGAACCTCTAGTAGTATAGCTGGACATGGAGTTAACTATAGAGATTGAAAGCAGGACTCAAGCAAGAGGGTCGAAAGCTTAGATTTTGAGACATGAGGAACAACAGATGGTTGAGGATGATGCGACCTAAGTGGATGATAGTGGTTTCCTCGTGCTTGATCCATGGAGGATGATTTTATCTTAGTGGCCTTAGGGGAACCAAACCCTAAAGAGAGGATGATACTTTTGGAACCTATGTGCCTATGGTATAGGAGTTTACCTGCTGAGATGAGACAAAGAGTGCCTTAGACCTGAGGTGGTTCAAGTAACCAGTTGTGGGCTTTATATCTAGTTGGTTGTCCTTGAGGAGGACTCAACTCTGAGGTGTTGCTCATATAAAAGGATCATGGGAGTACATGGGATACCTTGGACATGCTTGATTCATGGTTAAGAGGTTGAGCACGTAGTTGGATATCCAAAAGTGAACCTAGGGTTCCTGGACGAAGAGGGGAAGTGGTGTACCAAATGCTCATGATGAGAATTGAGTCTCTATAGTTTCGAGCATTGTACTCTTCATGTTTAGAGGAAAAGGAAACCCCTTAGTTTAAAGGTAGGTTTGATGGACCCCTCACAACTAAGTTGACCTAATGTTGAGGAATGAGAACAAGTATGACCTAGCATGGTTTAATAGGTGACCTGCTTGTGCCTTTGTAGCTGCTGGGTTAGGCATGTTCATGTGAATGTAAACCCTAAGAATGGTTGTGACCTTGTTGTCAAGAGTTTTAGTTTCATCCCATCCCGAGAGAGGGACCGTTTGGTTGGGTGTGCACTAGTTTTGCTAGTTTTGAGGTAACCTAAAGAAGTCTCATAGGATGTTGAGAAGCTAAGTGAAAAGTACATGGTATGAGAATGAACCGGTAGACCCATAGATAACCATCTCAAAGTGCATGTGGATGTGTTACCATGGGGGGTAACCGATATGGGGCCTAACCAAGGTAGGCAAGTTGCTATGACCCCTATGAAGGGATGAAAGTCAGTCATGAATGCAGAGAGAGATGCGGAAGAATTGGGTAAGGTTCTAAGTTGAACATGTACTATAAGGGAATCCTAAGTCTATCCTAGGGTCATGTAGGGATAAGACCGATGGAAGGAGGAGTTTCCTAATTCCCTAGTTATACATGACCATAGGGTCGGGAGGTAACAACTATCATTGTCTAAGGTTCATAGGTTAGGAGATTGATCACCTTCATGAACTCATGGGACCCAAAGGGTAGATGAATAGGGCTCTCTCTAGATGCATAAGGGAAGAGGGATGACCCCAAAAGTATCGGCACCCTATAGACTTAGAGGAGATGACCAAGGATTGTGTAGTAACCCAAGTAGGTTTGAGACCAGTTTTCCATGGAAGTAATGTAGATATCAAGATGATGGCACATTTCAACTTAGAATTGAAGGTGTACTAGTAATGCGGGTTGTACCATCTCTACTCTTGGAATAGGAAGACCTTTGTATTTGGACGGCCGCCAAATGCTTATTTCTTCTTGTTATGGGAGCGAGAGATAGGACAGTACGCATGCCATACACCAAGGGTAAAGATGATGTGAGTTGGAACAAGAAATGAGGACAGAGATGATAATGTGCCCTTGTGGAGAAAATGTTACAGGGATGGTTTACAAACACTAAGATTATTAAGGAAATCATCTTGTGAGGATGTTTTATCTTGAACTAGGTGGATTTTTACATGTGTTACAAGGAATCACAAGGTGGAGCCTAATAACTAAGAGGATGAGCTCAGAATGTTCTTGATAGAGATAGAATTAGAGTTTGAGATGAGATGATAAGTAGAATACATGGAGGTGTATGTCTTCAACATTACCTAACACCTAAGGATAAGAATTGGTAATGATTGCTCTGGTTGAGATATAGCTGCGTACTTAGATGGAATCTAGAAGAAGTTGAGGTTGTATGACTAACCCTATGTTTGGAAAGAGGATGTGTTTTGGCTAACACACGGATGTAACAAGATATGTTGAGCAAGTTAATGGTTGTTTGGTTAGCCAGTTTAGTCCTTGATATAGTAAAAGGATGGTGATAGAACCTTAGATACACTTCTTTGGATAGGAAGGTAATAAAACCCTTTTGAGAGTTGTTTAGGGTTTCCGAGGTATCAAGCTTGAGGAATCATTACATATAGGAAGTTATGATATACCTTGGTACCACAAAGATAGTAAGTAATGGTAGCACTCTGGATTCTTAAAACAAAGTTGCATGTAGCATGTGGCCACGAGGTGAAAGACAAACACAAGTAACCCAGTGTATCAATATAGAGGATAAAAGAGATCATAAGAGGGAATGGGAGTTCATCACTATGAATGTTGTGGTAAGTCTCCCTTTGACCCAGAAGGTCAAGATGCAATATGGGTTATGGTAGATCGCCTTACCTAGATAACATGAGAAAGAAAGGAGTAGTTTTAAGAGATAGATTTTGTTGAACTACATAAGAGAGAGATATGGTTCAACTACACCATGATACAAGTTCAAAAGTTCTTACATATGACATAAAGGTTCATTTCCATGAGGTGGAAGTATATACATGAAAAACTCAATGATAGTATGGTTTATCACCCCTAACTAATGGTTAGTATGATCCAGACTAGAGGGTCTGATGAGAGAAAGTGTGCTTGTTCAGGGTGATACAAAGAGACAATTCTTAACATGTGATGTTAACCACCATAGCCTTTATCAGGATGCAAGAAGTCTTATAGAGAGGTTGTGTCGGTCACCACTTCATTAAGATGATGTTGGTGAAGGAGGCCTCAAGAAGGTCATAAAAGAACCATAGTGTGTGTAGATGAAGTCGCTTTGATCGTGCAATAGTGGAGAGAGAGCCCAGTGGTGACATGAGTCACGAGCTGATGCAAAACAGACTGACATGGAACTCACTGTGGGAGAATATGTGATGTGAAAATCCGACCCCTCTAAGATACAACTGAGAAAGCTGAGTCCCCATTATATGGGTGCATTTGAAATGGATTGGTGGAGATGGTTGTGTTTTACCTTACCGCTCAGGATAAAATGATGTGTTGCATGAGTCCGATCTAGAGCACTATGTGAGGTACCCAAGACAGGTGTTGTGCCCTGAACCTATTCAGCTTTTGAAAGGTTGAAAATTCTTGAGTCTCCTATGAGGGTACGATATACCAAGGAACTCAGATGGAAGAAAATGAGATAATGAAGGTTCTTGGGAAGCACCATGAAAAGGGTGAAGCAACATGGGATCCCTGATGGACATAAGAAGACTTATCCTATTTGTTTGCTTGCTTGATGGAATTTTGAGGGCAAAATTCTCATAAGAGGGGAAGGATGTTACAACCCCAAATTTTGGGTTCCTTTGGTGAGGAATGTAATTTATCACATTAAAGATATTGGAACAAATAAGGATATAATTTGTTTTGAATAAATGGATTTTGTTTACAATAGCGTTGATGATTGTGTTGTGGGCTTTATTGGCTATTGGGCCCAATAACAAGGAAATTCAATAATGAAATGAATAATTGAGTTTTGAGAAAAAAGAGATAAGGTGGAAACCTCTAGAAGGCAAATCCAAAGAGGAATTTCGTGCCTCTTGGGTTCCTTAGGTTCCAAGGAATCCAAAAGTTGCAAAGATAACACAAAAAGAAAAGAAAAGATCAATTAAGTATTTCTTTATTAAGAAAGAAATTTAAAATAATGGTAAAATGTGGAAAACAAATGAAAAGAGGTATAATTGAGTTATTCTTGGTGGAATTTTGTATCCCAAGGATTTCTAATGTTAAAAGGAATACCAATGAGGAAAATAAAAGAGAAATAAAGAGAAATCCTCAAAAAGTGATATTTTAATAGAAAATAAATGTGATAAAGAAGAATAATGCATTTTGATGCATATAGAAGAATAATGAGTATCCTTAAAGATGGATTTCAAATATCTTTGAGTTTCTTGGGATCCAAGGAGTACCAATAAAGAGGAAAGAAAGAAAAAATACCAAATTGATTAATAAAAGGATAATTGGAATACATAATTAATGAATTATGTAGTTTTGTTAAGAAGAAAGTATTTCCTATGTAAGTAAAATATAATTTTAAGACCAATGAATAAAAATGCATGAATAAAGAGAATAAGAGGGAGGATTTTCGTATTTCTAATTATCCATGCAATAATGAATATCAAGAAGGTAAATAGGAGAGAAGGATTTCTTTTCCATGGAGGAATTTGTTTCCTATTGGGAATAGAACTAAGTTAACCCATAGGTGGTCGTATTAGGGCATGGATACTCACCCTATATAAAGGGGTTAAGGCCCTAGTTCGAGTTCAAGAGAGGGAGAGAGAATCCCACGCATCCTTATCTCTTCTTCCATATTTCTATGCTTAAACCCTAGCAAAGAGGGACTATGTGATCAGGAGGTCCTGAGGTGGAAAGGGTGGATTGCAATGTCATCTTGATGCCCCAAGATGCCAAGGAGATGCGTTGCCATCATGGCTATGCCCTGGACAAGGCACAGCAACAGCCGCATGGCTACAACACCTGCTACATGTCACACGATGACCCTGCTCAAACCAACTGCTCTGGTCGAGATTTGGGTGGCGCCCCAAGTTCGGAAGGAGGTGGCGGAGCAAGGGCAACCTACACCGGTGACCTTCGGGGTCCAGAGGAGGGAGAGCAGGCGGTGCAAGCTGCAGTTAGGGCTACTGCGGCGGCCTGGTCACGGGGAGTCTGAGGTTGAAGATGCTCGAAGGGAGTTGGACGAGTTTGCCCCTCTGCGGGCTGAAGAAGCAACAACTTATGCGGGGGTACAATGGTAATTCAGTTATAATTCCTAATCGGACAACTTTGCATGGGATTGACCACGTGGCACACCTGGATTGGCCCAAAATAAGTAATTTTTCTAAAATCATATCTATTTATTCGTAGCTCGGATTAGCACGCATAAAATATGAAAGTTGCTCAGAAAAATGAGGGGAATCCTTTAAAAATATAGTTGATGTCTGGTTGATTTTTCAATTCGAAAAGTAATGGAATTTATTAGCTTTAGATGTAATAATGTTTAAAGAACCTGTGATGGAGTGAACTTTTGGTATTTTGTTCTGAATACCCAATCGGACAATCATGTTCATGGATTTGAGGTTCAAATATGCATATATGTGTTTTGATCATGGGAAGGTGTTTCCATTAGTTGGGAAGAGGTTAGGTTGTTTGATGTTAATAGCATGAGTAATACCCTTAAGAATGTGCTATTTTGGATTAATTGGTTGTCTAGCCAAATAGTTGAATCATGGCACCAACATTGGATGGAATGTAGGTTGGAGATAATTAATTTTGAAGTACAATAAATGGATTGATATCTCCTTTTGATGAGTGTTGAACCAATGCTTCATGATAAGAAACTTAGGCATTGTGAAATGCTTGTTACGTAGTCCACCCAATGCTATAGAAGCTATGAAGAGAAGCGGATTCGCAACTTGGCAACATATCACCGATTGGATTGGCCTGTTTTCACTGTGAGATGCACATTTCATTGAGAAGTTAAGCCTGACATCAATGGTCTCCACGAGCCAGATCGTGGGTTATCACGATGTAAGACAGGTAGAACCCTCCTCGATATTGTGAGATATTAGTTGACCCCTCACTCGGAGGAAATGGAGAGGAGAGGAGGGAGCTCTAGCCTCTTTCCCTAATTGCTCCTCCACCCATGATAAAGGGAGACTGAGACTACGGTTTGTGCCCAAGGAGAATAGACTCACGGATGGAACATGGCTCGAAGCTGATCTGGCCGGCGTCCAGTCGGAGAAGAGATCTGCGGCAAAGTGACACTTGTTGCGGAGAGTGGATCTCGCGTTGCGCGTGTCCCACTGGCGTGAGGATGATGGCGAGGAGCAGGAACTCGCTACCCAGTGTGCATCGGAGGATGGAGATCGGCGGTTGGGATAGAGTCCACAGCAGACTCTTGTATCAGGCTGCGTCGACGTCCAGGTGATGCGGCCGAACAACACAGACGGATGTCAGGGCATGCTCAAGGTCGGCGATTCTCGCACGAGCAGAGGGTGCCCGCTTCACGTAGACTGCGAGGAGTACGGGAGGACGACCAGTTCCTTGCCGGGGATCTTCCTTACGGCGGCGATCTGGAGCAGGCCGAAGACTTGATCCCCGGCGACGGCTGGTTAGTGGAAGACGAGGCTACATCATCCGTGTTCTCGTGAGTAGGGAACTCCGAGCAACGACGGGCGGCGCGATGGGCCGCAGCAGTGTCAGACGGCAGCAGCCAAGGAGGCAGGCTGCCGCACGCCCGAGCAAATGACACAGGCGGGATGGAGATCGCGTTCTACGCGAGAGAGAAAGACAGAGTCTGAGATAGAAGAAGTGGACCGGGTCCAGACCGCTGAACCGGCTGGCTCATGCTTTTGAGCTGTGCCCTTATAAGCCACGTGGCAGCGGCCTGTTGGTTGCAAAAGGTAAAATCCTTATATATTTCCAGAATTTGTTTAATTCATAATAATTAGCTCGAGCACCAGAAAAATAAGTATAATATATCAAAATGTTCAGAAAAATGCGTAGAACACAATGGAATGATAATATCAGCATTTTGATGCACGAATATGAGTGATATCTTGTTAGTTGTAAAATTCTCATAGGATGGATAATAAATATCAAACATCGACCAAATATTATGATAAAATACCAGTAAGTGACAAATCATATCTGTAATCCATCTGATATCAGTATTCATGATGTTGATACACAAAATCATGTAATGTGCTTAATATGACTAATTAGGGCTAATAACCCTAAATAAAATGTATTAAATACATGCATGCTCAAGAATTGATGGAATTTACAGAGTAAGCTCATATCAGTATATTGAACCTCAGTTTTAATTATGAGATCATCATGATGAATAAAATCTATGTTATATGAAGATGAATCTTAATACATGGTTTAAAACCCTAATCTAGGTTAATGATGTAACCTAGGGTTAATTAATGTGTACAAAAATGCTATGGAAGATAATGACCAGATTATGTACCCTAATCTGGAATATAATATCAGTAACCTAATTACAAGATGATAAGACAAGTAATAAAGTACATATACTAAGGAGATAAGAGAAACTTTAATGGACACGATAGGGTTAAAATGAGATGCAAGAGGATGAGAACCTGATGATAGTATATGGTCTTGTCTTGATCAGGTTTGACCAAGCTTATAGTTGACATCAGTGGTATGTGATTAAGATGATCTATCTCTTTGGAAGGTACGCCATTACCTCTTACTTGGCTTATTATACAATATGCTTGTGTTATATGTGTAGTAAAATACTTGGCATATGATATTGGATGAAACGATTGTTCTTGCATGATATGTTACTTGATTTTCCATACTAATGTTTATGAACACATGAAACATAATATATCTGTTCCATTATATGAAAGCACTAATTCTCTTTGGTAGCATAGTGCTGGAAAGTGATCATTCTCTTTGGTAGCAGATCACATTGTACGATGATATAACTCTTTGGTAGTAGATCATAAGGCCTTACATCTCATTCTCTTTGGTAGAAGAGATGATGCATTATTCCCTCAGGTGGCAAATGCATGGATATATAATGGAAAACGAGCTTAAAATATGTGTTCTCTTTTGCTAATGAATATCTTTGTGCAAGTATATGCTTTTCTTATATTCTTCTGTTACTGCCAAGTATATTAGTTTTATCTTATTGCCAAGATATGATGAGAGGTAAATAAAAGACACATAGGCGTACTCAGTACAGTATTCTTGAATATTGTGCTGACGTGTACCGCATGTAATCTTTTGTTTAGGTTGTGGTTATGCTCTTGAAGATCCAGGATAGTGAGAGTTGTGTGGCGAGCTGATGTACAGGTGGACCTGTTGTCTTAAGATCTTGTAGTTTAGATGTAGTACATGTATATGTTTAGTAGTTTGCTGTTCAATATGTAATATCAAATGTTGTAACAATTCATGTTGTAATTATATGTTGAATGGTGAACATGTGTGTATGATTTTATTATTGTTCATGTACATGTGCTACTGATTGTTGTTTCCTTCTGACTCTCTTGATTTTCTTCTTCTTAGCCTCGTGTGGGATGTTTAAATTGGAATTCTCACTGAGGTGAGGGTTTCAATTTGGACGTCACACATCAGATTAAGTTTTAGAAAATCCGGGGACGTCACAGGTGGTATCAGAGCATGAACAATAGCAAAGCCTGACATTTGCTCATTATGCAACTAAAAACTAAAGAACCTTGAACCTTAATAATCTTTAGGGTTAGATTAGTCGTCTTCTAGAGACTAGATCTGACCTAGCCTCTAGGTTAGCACCTAGATGTCCGAGAACTAGGTCTAGACTAGTGCTTGTGGCATGGAAAGTCCTTAGATGTCGTTCTTTCCATACAGTGCAGCGGTATGGGACGTTGCACTATTTGGAAATGACGTGCATCAAGGGAAGAGAAACCCTAGACATATTACGCACGTTGTCTAGAGTAGCTACACAAGTCTACCCCTTGTTCTCACCCTTTTCACTAGTTTTCATGACATTGTACTCTCTACTATGTGTGCGACACTCGTTTCTGGATTTGGTTTTTGATTCCAAACGAATCGAACCTCGATAATTTTCTCTGACGCTTGTTTTATCGGAGAAAAACTATAGAATATTTTATTATGTATATGTATTACAAAAATGTGTCCCCACACATGTACGAGTAGGAGGTGGTCATGCAACCTGAGTGAAAGTGAATGACATCAGTCTAGAAGAGAGTGTAGTTCTAGATTAGATGTCTAGAGCCTTGTTTGGATATATATGATAGATAGAATAGATGATATAAGTTTTGATGATATGATGTAGGTCTTATATAGATGATATAAGATGGTTTATGATGACATATGTTTGCCTTTGAGGACTTAAGTTCAGTTTTGAATATGCAAGATGAGTTCTGATGATGCAAGAAAATAGGCTTTTATGAGATAAGATAAGCTAGGCTGAGACAAGGTTGTTGATCAACATGAGCCTCAAGCTCTTTTACAAAGGAGGACCTCTAGTGTTAGGACCAGTTTTGGGGTTAGCTCAAGAGAGAGCGAGACCCACATGGAGAAGGTTAGAGAACCTAGACTCCAAGATATGAGAATTACGAGATATATGATATGTCCTAAACTAGAATACTCCTGAGTGATTGAGTTGAGTCACTCTATGCATGATTCCTATAGTTTGTCGAACCCTAGATGTCCTTGGGAGTGCCAAACCCTAGAGTCAGAGAGAGGCTGGTTATGTATGCATATGTGAATAAGAAAATATGAGTGCCTGCCATCTGGGTGAGGGAGAGAGCCCAAGACCCTGGAGGAGGTAGCTATGTTAATTTCTGTGAGCCTCATGCTCGGGTTGGTGGTTTCCCACATAGGAATCTAGTGGTGTATATGAGAGAGCTTTGGGTAAGATGTTTCATGGGTAGAGACCTATGAAGAGAATATCATAGCATGCTTTGGTTTTTGCTTACGTGGCTAGAGCTAATGAAGTTATCACTAGTGCCAATGAGGTAATCCGAGAACCCTAAACTGAGAGGAAAGATCATCAATTCATCTGCGAATATCAGGTGAATATCATGGGATTACATTGAGCTTTTGTTTACATCGGATTACATTGAGGTAATCCGAGAACCCTAAACTGAGAGGAAAGATCATCAATTCTCAGATGACACTACCCTCATGATATGGGTCAGGAGAACCTCAGTTGGACGAGATAAAGTTTTGCTATATGTTTGATGAGCCACTTGTATAAGTTTGTTTAGAACAACCATGGTGTAATATAAGTAAAAACATGGTTTGATCTTGACATGTAACATATAGATGCGACATGATAGAAAACCTAGAGATGGTTTAATAGATCTCAATATATAAATGGTTAAGCAGATACATGAATAATGATGATAAAGTGAAATTTGTTGGTTAATCTTGTGATGAAATCACTAGTATGTGTTTTTTTTATTACGAACAATGAAATAAGATCCTGTGAATGAAGCATGTTACATGATGTGTGAATCTTAGTGCATAATAAAGATGAAATATATAGTTTGAAAGTTAGCACAACATAATGCCTATGACACCTTGATATGAACTAGATGGATAAAGTGGGTTAACTTTTAATTAACTCCCTCCTAAAAGGCATATGTCAATGATGAACATGTTCTAACAATGAACTAAATAAAATGTTGATGACACCTTGATGTATGGGTTAACTTGGGTTAACTCCTTGGGAACATGGTAATGTGATGTTGAATAATAACGCATGAATAAAGATGAAGATACAACCCTAATATGTGAGATATGGAATGACATAAGCTAAGCTTCCAAACCCTTGTTTGAGCCTACTATGGAGTGAGGTTTCACCCTTGATGCCTTTGAAACCTCCTAATAGTGCCTTTGATACATGGTTCTAGATAACTTTTGCGGATATGTTACACATAGAATAGTGCCTACATGTAGATGAAGACATGGTAGGATTCCTTGTAGTACGAGTATGGTTAACTTTCGAGGACGAAAGTTATTTTAAGATGTATATGATGTGATAAAGTGGTTTTTCTGGCTTAATTCCGAGGACGGAATTTCTTTTAAGGTGTGTAGGATGTGATGGAGTGAACTTTTGGTATTTCGTTCTGAATACCCAATCGGACAATCATGTTCATGGATTTGAGGTTCAAATATGCATATATGTGTTTTGATCATGGGAAGGTGTTTCCATTAGTTGGGAAGATGTTGAGGTTGTTTGATGTTAATAGCATGAGTAATACCCTTAAGAATGTGCTATTTTGGATTAATTGGTTGTCTAGTCAAATAGTTGAATCATGGCACCAACATTGGATGGATTGTAGGTTGGAGATAATTAATTTTGAAGTACACTAAACAGATTGATATCTCCTTTTGATGAGTGTTGAACCAATGCTTCATGATAAGAAACTTAGGCATTGTGAAAAGCTTGTTACGTAGTCCACCCAATGCTATAGAAGCTATGAAGAGAAGCGGATTCGCAACTTGGCAACATATCACCGATTGGATTGGCCTGTTTTCACTGTGAGATGCACATTTCATTGAGAAGTTAAGCCCGACATCAATGGTCTCCACGAGCCAGATCGTGGGTTATCACAATGTAAGACAAGTAGAACCCTCCTCGATATTGTGAGATATTAGTTGACCCCTCACTCGGAGGAAATGGAGAGGAGAAGAGGGAGCTCTAGCCTCTTTCCCTAACTGCTCCTCCACCCATGATAAAGGGCGACTGAGACTATGGTTTGTGCCCAAGGAGAATAGACTCATGGATGGAACATGGCTCGAAGCTGATCTGGCCGACGTCCAGTCGCAGAAGAGATCTGCGGCAAAGTGACACTTGTTGCGGAGAGCGGATCTCGCTTTGGGCGTGTCCCACTGGCGTGAGGATGATGGCGAGGAGCAGGAATTCGCTACCCAGTGTGCATCAGAGGATGGAGATCGGGGGTTGGGATAGAGTCCACAGCAGACTCTTGTATCAGGCTGCGTCGGCGTCCAGGTGATGCGGCCGAACAACACAGACGGACGTCAGGGCAGGCTCAAGGACGGCGATTCTCGCACGAGCAGAGGGTGCCTGCTTCACGTAGACTGCGAGGAGTACGGGAGGACGACCGGTTCCTTGCCGGGGATCTTCCTTACGGAGGCGATCTGGAGCAGGCCGAAGACTTGATCCCCGACGGTGGCTGGTTAGTGGAAGACGAGGCTACATCGTCCGTGTTCTCATGAGCAGGGAACTCCGAGCAACGACGGGCGGCGCGATGGGCCGCAGCAGTGTCAGACGGTAGCAGCCAAGGAGGCAGGCTGCCGCACGCCCGAGCAAACGACACAGGCGGGATGGAGATCGCGTTCTACGTGAGAGAGAAAGACGGAGACCGGGTCCAGACCGCTGAACCGACTGGCTCAAGCTTTTGAGCTGTGCCCTTATAAGCCACATGGCAGCGGCCTGTTGGCTGCAAAAGGTAAAATCCTTATATATTTCCAGAATTTGTTTACCTCATAATAATTAGCTCGAGCACCAGAAAAATAAGTATAATATATCAAAATGTTCAGAAAAATGCGTAGAACACAATGGAATGATAATATCTGCCTTTTGATGCACGAATACGAGTGATATATTGTTAGTTGTAAAATGCTCATAGGATGGATAATAAATATCAAACATCGACCAAAAATTATGATAAAATACCAGTAGGTGACAAATCATATCTGTTATCCATCTGATATCAGTAATCATGATGTTGATACACAAAATCATGTAATGTGCGTAATATGACTAATTAGGGATAATAACCCTAAATAAAATGTATTAAATACATGCATGCTCAAGAATTGATGGAATTTACAGAGTAAGCTCATATCAGTATATTGAACCTCAGTTTTAATTATGAGATCATCATGATGAATAAAATCTATGTTATATGAAGATGAATCTTAATACATGGTTTAAAACCCTAATCTAGGTTAATGATGTAACCTAGGGTTAATTAATGTGTACAAAAATGCTATGGAAGATAATGACCAGATTATGTACCCTAATCTGGAATATAATATCAGTAACCTAATTACAAGATGATAAGACAAGTAATAAAGTACATATACTAAGGAGATAAGAGAAACTTTAATGGACACGATAGGGTTAAAATGAGATGCAAGAGGATGAGAACCTGATGATAGTATATGGTCTTGTCTTGATCAGGTTTGACCAAGCTTATAGTTGACATCAGTGGTATGTGATTAAGATGATCTATCTCTTTGGAAGGTACGCCATTACCTCTTACTTGGCTTATTATACAATATGCTTGTGTTATATGTGTAGTAAAATACTTGGCATATGATATTGGATGAAACAATTGTTCTTGCATGATATGTTACTTGATTTTCCATACTAATGTTTATGAACACATGAAACATAATATATTTGTTCCATTATATGAAAGCACTAATTCTCTTTGGTAGCATAGTGCTGGAAAGTGATCATTCTCTTTGGTAGCAGATCACATTGTACGATGATCTAACTCTTTGGTAGTAGATCATAAGGCCTTACATCTCATTCTCTTTGGTAGCAGAGATGATGCATTATTCCCTCAGGTGGCAAATGCATGGATATATAATGGAAAATGAGCTTAAAATATGTGTTATCTTTTGCTAATGAATATCTTTGTGCAAGTATATGCTTTTCTTATATTCTTCTGTTACTGCCAAGTATATTAGTTTTATCTTATTGCCAAGATATGATGAGAGGTAAATAAAAGACACGTAGGCGTACTCAGTATAATATTCTTGAATATTGTGCTGACGTGTACCGCATGTAATCTTTTGTTTAGGTTGTGGTTATGCTCTTGAAGATCCAGGATAGTGAGAGTTGTGTGGCGAGCTGATGTACAGGTCGACCTGTTGTCTTAAGATCCTGTAGTTTAGATGTAGTACATGTATATGTTTAGTAGTTTGCTATTCAATATGTAATATCAAATGTTGTAACAATTCATGTTGTAATTATATGTTGAATGGTGAACATGTGTGTATGGTTTTATTATTGTTCATGTACATGTGCTACTGATTGTTGTTTCCTTCTGACGCTCTTGATTTTCTTCTTCTTAGTCTCGTGTGGGATATTTAAATTGGGATTCTCACTGAGGTGAGGGTTTCAATTTGGACGTCACACATCAGATTAAGTTTTAGAAAATCCGGGGATGTCACAGGTGGTATCAGAGCATGAACAATAGAAAAGCCTAACATTTTCTCATTATGCAACTAAAAACTAAAGAACCTTGAACCGTAATAATCTTTAGGGTTATATTAGTCGTCTTTTAGAGACTAGATCTGACCTAGCCTCTAGGTTAGCACCTAGATGTCTGAGAACTAGGTCTAGACTAGTGCTTGTGGCATGGAAAGTCCTTAGATGTCGTTCTTTCCATATAGTGCAGCGGTATGGGACGTTGCACTATTTGGAAATGACGTGCATCAAGGGAAGAGAAACCCTAGACATATTGCGCACGTTGTCTAGAGTAGCTACACTAGTCTACCCCTTGTTCTCACCCTTTTCACTAGTTTTCATGACACTGTACTCTCTACTATGTGTGGGACACTCGTTTCTGGATTTGGTTTTTGATTCCAAACGAATCGAACCTCGATAGTTTTCTCTGACGCTTGTTTTATCGGAGAAAAACTATATAATATTTTATTATGTATATGTATTACAAAAATGTGTCCCCACACATGTATGAGTAGGAGGTGGTCATGCAACCTGAGTGAAAGTGAATGACATCAGTCTAGAAGAGAGTGTAGTTCTAGATTAGATGTCTAGAGCCTTGTTTGGATATATATGATAGATATAATAGATGATATAAGTTTTGATGATATGATGTAGGTCTTATATAGATGATATAAGATGGTTTATGATGACATATGTTTACCTTTGAGGACTTAAGTTCAGTTTTGAGGATGCAAGATGAGTTCTGATGATGCAAGAAAATAGGCTTTTATGAGATAAGATAAGCTAGGCTGAGACAAGGTTGTGGATCAACATGAGCCTCAAGCTCTTTTACAAAGGAGGACCTCTAGTGTTAGGACCAGTTTTGGGGTTAGCTCAAGAGAGAGCGAGACCCACATGGAGAAGGTTAGAGAACCTAGACTCCAAGATATGAGAATTACGAGATATATGATATGTCCTAAACTAGAATACTCCTGAGTGATTGAGTTGAGTCACTCTATGCATGATTCCTATAGTTTGTTGAACCCTATATGTCCTTGGGAGTGCCAAACCCTAGATTCAGAGAGAGGCTGGTTATGTATGCATATGTGAATAAGAAAATATGAGTGCCTGCCATCTGGGTGAGGGAGAGAGCCCAAGACCCTGGAGGAGGTAGCTATGTTAATTTCTGTGAGCCTCATGCTCGGGTTGGTGGTTTCCCACATAGGAATCTAGTGGTGTATATGAGAGAGCTTTGGGTAAGATGTTTCATGGGTAGAGACCTATGAAGAGAATATCATAGCATGCTTTGGTTTTTGCTTACGTGGCTAGAGCTAATGAAGTTATCACTAGTGCCAATGAGGTAATCCGAGAACCCTAAACTGAGAGGAAAGATAAAGTATATGCATGTGAGATACTCATAGAGTCGAGTTAGCTCAGAGAAACTGAGCATGACACTACCCTCATGATATGGGTCAGGAGAACCTAAGTTGGACGAGATAAAGTTTTGCCATATGTTTGATGAGCCACTTGTATAAGTTTGTTTAGAACAACCATGGTGTAATATAAGTAAAAACATGGTTTGATCTTGACATGTAACATATAGATGCGACATGATAGAAAACCTAGAGATGGTTTAATAGATCTCAATATATAAATGGTTAACTAGATACATGAATAATGAAGATAAAGTGAAATTTGTTGGTTAATCTTGTGATGAAATCACTAGTATGTGTTTTTTTTATTACGAACAATGAAATAAGATCCTGTGAATGAAGCATGTTACATGATGTGTTAATCTTAGTGCATAATAAAGATGAAATATATAGTTTGAAAGTTAGCACAACATAATGCCTATGACACCTTGATATGAACTAGATGGATAAAGTGGGTTAACTTTTAATTAACTCCCTCCTAAAAGGCATATGTCAATGATGAACATGTTCTAACAATGAACTAAATAAAATGTTGATGACACCTTGATGTATGGGTTAACTTGGGTTAACTCCTTGGGGACATGGTAATGTGATGTTGAATAATAACGCATGAATAAAGATGAAGATACAACCCTAATATGTGAGATATGGAATGACATAAGCTAAGCTTCCAAACCCTTGTTTGAGCCTTCTATGGAGTGAGGTTTCACCCTTGATGCCTTTAAAACCTCCTAATAGTGCCTTGGATACATGGTTCTAGATAACTTTTGCGGATATGTTACACATAGAACAGTGCCTACATGTGGATGAAGACATGGTAGTATTCCTTGTAGTACGAGTATGGTTAACTTTCGAGGACGAAAGTTATTTTAAGATGTATATGATGTGATAAAGTGGTTTTTCTGGCTTAATTCCGAGGACGGAATTTCTTTTAAGGTGTGTAGGATGTGATGGAGTGAACTTTTGGTATTTCATTCTGAATACCCAATCGGACAATCATGTTCATGGATTTGAGGTTCAAATATGCATATATGTGTTTTGATCATGGGAAGGTGTTTCCATTAGTTGGGAAGAGGTTGAGGTTGTTTGATGTTAATAGCATAAGTAATACCCTTAAGAATGTGCTATTTTGGATTAATTGGTTGTCTAGTCAAATAGTTGAATCATGGCACCAACATTGGATGGATTGTAGGTTGGAGATAATTAATTTTGAAGTACACTAAACAGATTGATATCTCCTTTTGATGAGTGTTGAACCAATGCTTCATGCTAAGAAACTTAGGCATTGTGAAATGCTTGTTACGTAGTCCACCCAATGCTATAGAAGCTATGAAGAGAAGCGGATTCGCAACTTGGCAACATATCACCGATTGGATTGGCCTGTTTTCACTGTGAGATGCGCATTTCATTGAGAAGTTAAGCCCGACATCAATGGTCTCCACGAGCCAGATCGTGGGTTATCACGATGTAAGACAGGTAGAACCCTCCTCGATATTGTGAGATATTAGTTGACCCCTCACTCAGAGGAAATGGAGAGGAGAAGAGGGAGCTCTAGCCTCTTTCCCTAACTGCTCCTCCACCAATGATAAAGGGCGACTGAGACTACGGTTTGTGCCCAAGGAGAATAGACTCACGGATGGAACATGGCTCGAAGCTGATCTGGCCGGCGTCCAGTCGGAGAAGAGATCTGCGGTAAAGTGACACTTGTTGCGGAGAGCGGATCTCGCTTTGGGCGTGTCCCACTGGCGTGAGGATGATGGCGAGGAGCAGGAATTCGCTACCCAGTGTGCATCGGAGGATGGAGATCGGGGGTTGGGATAGAGTCCACAGCAGACTCTTGTATCAGGCTGCATCGGCGTCCAGGTGATGCGGCCGAACAACACAGATGGACGTCACGGCAGGCTCAAGGTCGGCGATTCTCGCACGAGCAGAGGGTGCCCGCTTCACGTAGACTGCGAGGAGTACGGGAGGACGACCGGTTCCTTGCCGGGGATCTTCCTTACGACGGCGATCTGGAGCAGGCCGAAGACTTGATCCCCGACGGCGGCTGGTTAGTGGAATACGAGGCTACATCGTCCATGTTCTCGTGAGCAGGGAACTCCGAGCAACGACGGGCAGCGCGATGGGCCGCAGTAGTGTCAGACGGCAGCAACCAAGGAGGCAGGCTGCTGCACGCCCGAGCAAACGACACAGGCGGGATGGAGATCGCGTTCTACGTGAGAGAGAAAGACGGAGTCTGAGATAGAAGAAGTGGATCGGGTCCAGACCACTGAACCGGCTGGCTCAAGCTTTTGAGTTGTGCCCTTATAAGCCACGTGGCAGCGGCCTGTTGGCTGCAAAAGGTAAAATCCTTATATATTTCCAGAATTAGTTTAATTCATAATAATTAGCTCGAGCACCAGAAAAGTAAGTATAATATATCAAAATGTTCAGAAAAATGCGTAGAACACAATAGAATGATAATATCAGCCTTTTGATGGACGAATATGAGTGATATCTTGTTAGTTGTAAAATGCTTATAGGATGGATAATAAATATCAAACATCGACCAAAAATTATGATAATATACCAGTAAGTGACAAATCATATCTGTAATCCATCTGATATCACTAATCATGATGTTGATACACAAAATCATGTAATGTGCTTAATATGACTAATTAGGGCTAATAACCCTAAATAAAATGTATTAAATACATGCATGCTCAAGAATTGATGGAATTTACAGAGTAAGCTCATATCAGTATATTGAACCTCAGTTTTAATTATGAGATCATCATGATGAACAGAATCTATGTTATATGAAGATGAATCTTAATACATGGTTTAAAACCCTAATCTAGGTTAATGATGTAACCTAGGGTTAATTAATGTGTACAAAAATGCTATGGAAGATAATGACCAGATTATGTACCCTAATCTGGAATATAATATCAGTAACCTAATTACAAGATGATAAGACAAGTAATAAAGTACATATACTAAGGAGATAAGAGAAAATTTAATGGACACGATAGGGTTAAAATGAGATGCAAGAGGATGAGAACTTGATGATAGTATATGGTCTTGTCTTGATCAGGTTTGACCAAGCTTATAGATGACATCAGTGGTATGTGATTAAGATGATCTATCTCTTTGGAAGGTACTCCATTACCTCTTACTTGGCTTATTATACAATATGCTTGTGTTATATGTGTAGTAAAATACTTGGCATATGATATTGGATGAAACGATTGTTCTTGCATGATATGTTACTTGATTTTCCATACTAATGTTTATGAACACATGAAACATAATATATCTGTTCCATTATATGAAAGCACTAATTCTCTTTGGTAGCATAGTGCTGGAAAGTGATCATTCTCTTTGGTAGCAGATCACATTGTACGATGATCTAACTCTTTGGTAGTAGATCATAAGGCCTTACATCTCATTCTCTTTGGTAGCAGAGATGATGCATTACTCCCTCAGGTGGCAAATGCATGGATATATAATGGAAAACAAGCTTAAAATATGTGTTCTCTTTTGCTAATGAATATCTTTGTGCAAGTATATGCTTTTCTTATATTCTTCTGTTACTGCCAAGTATATTAGTTTTATCTTATTGCCAAGATATGATGAGAGGTAAATAAAAGACACGTAGGCGTACTCAGTACAATATTCTTGAATATTGTGCTGACGTGTACCGCATGTAATCTTTTGTTTAGGTTGTGGTTATGCTCTTAAAGATCTAGGATAGTGAGAGTTGTGTGGCGAGCTGATGTACAGGTGGACCTGTTGTCTTAAGATCCTGTAGTTTAGATGTAGTACATGTATATGTTTAGTAGTTTGCTGTTCAATATGTAATATCAAATGTTGTAACAATTCATGTTGTAATTATATGTTGAATGGTGAACATGTGTGTATGGTTTCACTACTACAGAAACGGCCTTTGGCGTCGGTCGTTTAACCCCATTTGGCGTCGGTTTCCAACCGACGCCTATGTGGGCGCCGCTAAAGGTCGAACACTTCGGCGTCGGTTTTTTAACCGACGCCTATTTAGCCTATAGGCGTCGGTCGTTTAGTAGATATCCGACGCCAAACAGGGTCCGCGCCACAGAAAATGGCGTCAGCTAGGGCACTTTCTGCGTCGGTTATTCATCTCAAAACCGACGCAGAAAGTGCCCTAGCTGACGCCATTTTCTGTGGCGCGGACCCTGTTTGGCGTCGGATATCTACTAAACGACCGACGCCTACAGTTTAAATAGGCGTCGGTTTGATATGAATATCCGACGCCAATTCCAGGACTGCCTTGGCCACATAAGGCGTCGGTTTATATTAAAAAACCGACGCTGTAGGTCTTTGCTGACGGTTTTCGATAAATAACCGACGCCTATTTATATTTTTTTTTTTTTCATATCAGTTTGCAGGCCTGCTGTGGCTGGTCAGCAGGATGAGAACCTGCAGTTCAGTTTTCTGAACTGCAGGTTTACGACATCCATTGATATCAGCCTACAAACAGGCCGCAAACCTGCAAAAGTCACAAGCAAAATTCTACACAAGTACATTCATTCAGACATCAATTCAATTCTCACATTCACACATATAGAAACATTCAAATACATGCATTAACATTCACAAACATTCATTTACAAACATTCATTTACAAAGTATCATTCATTATCACTATCAGCATCCCAATTATATCTTACAGTTGCCACTGTTTGTACAGCTATTGCCCATTCTTCTCTTACTTCATTTAATGCTTCCATCGTATATGGAGCATTTATTTTTTTTAAACGTTTACCTGTAGTGTGGTCAGTTTTAAACACCTGCAAAGAGAATGATGTATATATATAAGTAATAATATAAAAATAATATAAGATTGATATATTGCATACTAACTAATGAGACTATATATAATACCTCATGTATGGTATCGATGTCCAATGCGGCATATTTGATAATCATATGCATAAATCGCATCACATAGTATGCGCATGCCCAGCCATTGTCTTGTGTAGCACACTATAAATTGAAACATACAAAATAATACAACTAAGCACAATTCACATCAATAATATATATATTCGAGTCGGGAACTTACTTTTACGTTCTGCCAATTTATTGGCTGGTTCTTTTTCGTTGGGACCGTTCCTCCAGCCTTTTTGAATGCATCTAAACCCCTACATGATAATATAACACAATAAATTGCATAAGTAAATAGTAATGTAATAAAAGATGTTAACGGATATAAAAATGAAATATTTCTCACCAGAATATTGGCATTCTCATTACGTGTCCAATTTTAGTGTTCAATGTACTCCCCGCAGGATCTAGATAATAAACAGTGAATGTCTCGGGGGCAATAACTAGTAACTCCCAATGTCTACCGCTACAAGTAGAAGTTAACAATTAATAACTCAAAATGCAAAATAAAAATGGAATTTTCTTAAGTCCAAATTATAAATAAAGTAAACATACTTGACATTGAATGGAGCTATTATTATCTTCTTCTTTTGCTGACCAAAAATTGTAAAAGCATCTATACAGTATTGTTGAACATTATCAGGGTCTTTAGCTACCAAACTAATCAATGATGGAATCAAAAATCCGACATGATCAAATGCAAATTGTTTGCAATGATCTTCGACTAGGTAGCTGCAAAACATATAGGCGTATGCATTAATATATAAGAAACCAGATCACCGGAGCTTACACAAGGTATATGGATGTATAAACAAGATCTCACCTTATCCATGTCTCTATCATTGATGTATTCAGCCAATCATACTTAAACAGCTCAATAATATCTTCTATCAATAAAGAGCTATCGTATGATTGACCTGCATAATCTGCATCTAAAGAAATAATTATAGGGCAATGTACATTATGTGCCCGTAGCCAACATGCCATTCCCCTACAAGCAGGACCTAACGGGTATGTTAGGTCAGTTGGAACCCAATCGGGTAATGTGGGAACTGGAAGTGGAGGCCTAGGTGCTCCTGGTGTCTTCTTTTTAACCTGTACATATAATTTCAGATCAGTTGACATCATATATACACATTAACAGTCTAAATCAATGTAAATTTATCTTACAATTTCAGTCGTGTAGATGACATCTGCTTTGGGCCACAATATGACCCCGCCTTCTGCCTCACCAAGTGTATCAATATCCGGGTGGGCATATGGCAATGTAGCTTCTCTCCAATCGGGTAACACACGTATCGGGCTCACACGAACGTAGCCCTGTGGCATTGGAGTCCCGTGAAACATTGCCCCAGGAAGGGACGGGTAAGCCTGCGCCTCTGCGACAACGTAGTTTTGCATTCTTAAGCGGCATGGCTTCAATGCCTACAAATTTACGTAAAGAATATTATACATATATACATATCATCTTGAAAACATAACAACTTGAAAAGACTAACTACAATGTCATAAACAATACTTACAGCAGACGTGCTAGGCGATGGGTCTCCAGGATTACTCGCAGTGTGTGCATCAGGAGAAGAGTGGGTCGCCATAGGCGTATTGGAAGCCTGAGATGCCTGCCACCGCATCAATTCTTCCTTGACCTTCTCAGCAACTACATCGTTGACCTTCTTAGCAACTAAATCCTCAACTCTCTTATTCTCCTATACATGGATAAAAGAAACATTAGATTCTTATTAATGAATTTCCTTTTGCAGTAACATTCTAAAAAAAGAATAGGTTACCTCTTCTTGAGAAAGTCCCGCTCTGGGTTTGCGCTGGGATGGCCCAAAGAATGCTTTGATGCCAACACCAGCGCCGGCACCTCTAACACGTCCAGGATGCTCTGGGTTACCCAGAGCAACTGTCAATTCATCCCTTGTGCCCTGAGGGATGAACGTGCCTTGTTTCCTCTGCTCGTGCAGCTCCCGCTAATCACCATAAACAGAAATTGGTAAGTTAACACCACAAATAATCAATATTCAAACGATTTCTGTAAGAGTTGTATTTTACCATTTTTTCAGCCGCCTCAGCAGTTACAGGCTTCTTTATTTCACCCTTCTTGTTTTGCCTGCCAGCTATCCAGATATCATGGCGAGGAATGGGTGTGGTAGACTCCTGAGTAGGAGCAGACTCCTGAGTAGCCGCAGACTCCGCCTGTAGTCTTTGGCGAACGCTTGCATAGCCTTTTGGACCCATAGTGTGGTCATGCACATTCAGTGCACGCCTTGCTTTTTGTGCATCACTGAGGGCCTAGTTAGTATGCACATTAATGATTTGGTTAGTAGCACTAAATGCTAATCTTGAATAGGTGAATACAATGTATATTAATTAAATTAGGAGTGACGCCTAATACCTTGAATTCTTCAGATTTTCTTGAAGCAACAAAATTGTCCCAATCTTCTTTGTCCAAGAAGTTCCATTGTTCAAGGGCTGACTTCTTCTTCTTATCACCCTCTTTTATGTATTCTCTATTCAGATTTGTCCTATAATTCCTAAGCATCTTTCCAGCGCGTTGCATCACATTTTTACGATGCAACTTCTCATCCAATGCAAACAGATTCTGTAAAATAGAAATGTTATTAACTAGTATCCAAAATAGAATTGCAAATAATAGAATTTGTAATCTACAAAATAGAATTGCAAATAATAATAACTCACGCATAAATCCTTCCATATCGAGTCTTTTTTCGCTTGAGGAACTTTATGCCAATTGTCATACTTAACACCACAATGGCTCCGAGTGGTACACCCAAGATAGTTCACAAAATTATTGCGGTTCACTCCAATTGGATTTCCTCCATTATCAAACTCCACCGCCAATTTAGATCCACTACCACTTAGCGCTAATAACTTCTTCAACAGAGTGATGCCCCTTTTCTTGTTAAGTGTCTGGTGTTGCGCATCAAGTTGCTCCAGTGCTTCAGTGGGTACAGGTGCATCAACCTAAAATTTGACAAAAATAAAACACACTAATTTAGCCCAATATAGAAATATAGGATATATGACATAACTAGAAGATAATGAATTTTATAGAAATACAGGATATGTTTTTAGAACTTACATTAGTATCCTCGCCATGCTCATCATGGACTTCATGCTCATCATGGACATCATGCTCATCATGGTCAGCCATCTGAAAATGTCATTAAAAAGGCAAACATTTAGCATTTGTATTAACTAGAAAAAGGCAAACATTTAGCATTTGTATTAACTAGAAAAAGGCAAACATTTAGCATTTGTATTAACTAGAAAAAGGCAAACATTTAGCATTTGTATAAACATACATGTCTCTAAAATTGTGATCTTTTATCAATTAACAATCCTTCATTGTGATCTCCGCGCACATATAAGTCATCATTAGCTTCAATATTTTGTGAAGTTGGCAACCCAACTGAGAATGGACTGGAGTCATCATACTTATCATAGTACTCTTCTTCATCTATAGGATCTTCAATGAACTGTCTTTTACCATGAAGAACAACCGACCATTTATCATTTGCAGGATCATCGATATAGAATATTTGTTTCGCCTGTGATGCCAATATGAATGGTTCACCCTTCTCGCCGATCTTTTCAAAGTTCACCAAAGTGAAACCCAATTCATCCACTATAACTCCTTTGGTGTTATCAACCCAATTACATTTAAATAGCGGAATTTTGAAATCTATGTAGTCAAACTCCCAAATGTCCTCAATGACACCGTAATATGACATTTTAGCTTCACGTGGACTCTTATCCTTTGCACTTGCAAAGTACATAGTCGACGCTTGAAGAGTGACCCCACTATTTTGGACGACACTCTTATCATCTTGGCGCTTTGTGTAATATGTGAATCCATTAATGTCAAACCCTTCATAAGACATAACATTCGGTTTTGGTTTAAAGGCGAGGCATTTGATAGTTTCTGTAATATCATTTGGTGTTTGAGATAGTTGATGTAAGACTTTATCTTCAAACCACTTAGTAAAAGTCTTATTATGCTCTCTAGCAAGCCACATTGAACTTGCTCGAGGATGTTGTCTCTTTATGAAATTGGTATGTTCCTCGATATAAACACTCACTTCTTCCATATTGTGTAAAATATACAAGTGAGCTTGTTCCAACTGCTCACGGCTGATTACTTTCACCCGTGATCCCAAAATTCCTTTGCCCTCGTCAATATTCTTGTCATTATTAGGAGTGTCATTACCACTGAGAAAGTCATTGCAAAAATCCATAACCTCTCTCGCCACATAACCTTCAATAATACTCCCTTCAGGCCGATAACGGTTTCGAACATCACCTTTAAAAACGCTCATGTATCGTTCAAAGGGATACATCCAATGCAAGAAAACTGGTCCCAACATTTTCACTTCCCTAGTCAAGTGGACAACAAGATGTACCATGATATCAAAGAACGAAGGAGGGAAATACATCTCAAGCTGACATAGGGTAACAACCACTTCTCTTTGCAAATTATCGAGAGTATCAGGGTCAATAACTTTGCTGCATAGACTGTTGAAAAAGAAACAAAGTCTGGTAATCGCAAACCTTACATGCTTCGGCAATATAGATCGAATTGCCACAGGCAATATTTGTTGCATTAGAGTGTGACAATCATGAGATTTAAGACCTATCAACTTCAGATCTTTCATTGATACCAATCTACGGATGTTGGATGAGTAACCATGTGGCACCTTAACATTTACCAAGCATTCACAAAAAGTTTTCTTCTCCTTTCTAGACAACGTGTAACAAGCGGGAGGTAAGTATGTTCTTTTATTACCCATTTCACGTAATTCTGTTAATTCTGACCTTATTCCCATTTCACGTAGGTCCAGTCTGGATTTTATCCCATCTTTAGTCTTACCTGGTATATTTAATAGAGTACCAATGATGCTATCACAGACATTTTTCTCAACGTGCATTACATCGATACAATGCCTGACTGTCAAAGAACTCCAATAAGGAAGATCCCAAAATATTGACTTCTTCTTGAATAAAGAATTGTCACTCCGTGTGGCCATACTACATTGTGATTTCTTACCAAATTCATTGACAATGTCTTTTACTCTTTCATAAACAACATCCCCTGGTATAGGTTTAGGTGCACTTCGTTCATCATTCCATCCATTGAATGCTTTGCGCTTCCTACGATACGGATGGAATTTTGAAAGAAACCTTCGATGACCAAGATATACAGTCTTGCCGCCATGTTTTAGTCTTATTGAATCAGTGTTTTCTTCACATATAGGACACGCTTTAGCTCCTTTGACACTATATCCAGACAAATTCCCATATGCTGGAAAGTCATTAATAGTGCAAAACAACATAGCGTGCAAACGAAATGTCTCTTTTGCTGAAGCATCATAGGTCATCACACCTTCAGCCCAAAGTTTCTTTAAGTCATCAATCAAAGGTTCAAGATAAACATCGATATCATTTCCGGGTTGTTTAGGGCCCGATATCAACAATGACAACATAACATACTTATTTTTCATACACATCTAGGGAGGAAGATTGTATATAACAAGCATGACTGGCCAAGTGCTATGTTGGCTGCTCAATGTCCCGTATGGATTCATCCCATCTGTACAAAGCCCAAGTCTTAGATTCCTATCTTCTTCACCAAATTTAGGGTACAATAGATCAATCTTCTTCCACTGTGGGGAATCAGACGCATGTCGTAGGATCCCATCATTATTTTTCTTAACATCTGCATGCCACCTCAGATTCTTCGCATCTTTCGGATTTGCAAACAAGCGTTGAAACCGTGATATTATAGGTAGATACCACAACACCTTGGCAGGAGAACCAGTTTTGAACTCCCCCGAAGTCGTCAATTTATACCGTGACGCACCACATTTTGGACAATCTTTCAAATCTACATAGTCCTTTTGAAATAATACACAATCATTCGGGCATGCGTGTATCTTCTTGGCCTCCATTCCCATTGGGCACAACATTTTCTTTACCTGGTATGTTGAGATTGGAAGCTCGTTTCCTTCAGGAAGCATTTCTTTCAACAAAGTCAACAATGAAGTGAAGCTTTTGTCGCTCCATCTATTGTTAGCTTTCAACTTATACAATCTCAAGACAGCGCTAAGCTTCGTAAACTTAGCACAACCTGTGTATAACGGTATCTCAGCATCATGCACAATGTTTGTAAAGATAGGTGGTGGATCGGTGTGCTCTACCCTACAACTATCCAGCATCGCATCAACGATGTCTGCTGGAACTGGTTCGTTCACATTTACGTCATCGCTATCGACATCTACTGGTTTCGATTTTGAAATTTCTCCATGCCAGTGCCATTCTGTATAGCCTTGTACAATCCCGTTGCACATGACATGACTTTTGATTTCCTCACCAGTGTTGACTTTCAAGTTGTTACCGCAATGCCTACATGGACAGTAGAACCTATCTGTAGGTTTTTTCCTATGTTCCTCGGCAAATCTAATAAACTGATCAAGACCAGATATAAACTCTGGGGTACAACGATTACGAATCGACATCCATGATCTATCCATTCTATGATCAGAGAAAACAAGTATATATTAGGAAACAAGTATATATTAGGAAAAGATTAGGCAACATTTCCCCGCTGTTCTCTAAGTACATATATACTTAGAGAAGAAACGGGGAAATGCCAACAAACACATGTGATGTCATTCTTATATATAATAAATGTGTACCACCTATCCCATCCTTGAACACCTAATCTCACTAGTAAGTGTATAATGTGTATTGGGTTTTCAAGAAAATTTCGGCAGCATTTCCCCGCTGTTCTCTAAGTACATATGTACTTAGAGAACAAACGGGGAAATGCTACCAAAATTTTCTTGAAAACTCAATACACATTATACACTTACATCCTAAGTGAGATTAGGTGTTCAAGAACAGTCCCAAACCGGGGACTATCCAAGATTTACTCCTAATGAGTCAATCTTGGACGGGTTTCTAGGCCAACAAACACAATAATAGACATCTACAATGAAGCCGGACTCCATACAAACAGTATATAATTTGGTGATTGTTCATTCTAATTTATACCAATGTACAAGTAATATAAAAAACAATGATTGTTCACATTCTAGGCCAACAAACACATGTGATGTCATTCTTATATATAATAAATGTGTACCACCTATCCCATCCTTGAACACCTAATCTCACTAGTAAGTGTATAATGTGTATTGGGTTTTCAAGAAAATTTCGGCAGCATTTCCCCGCTGTTCTCTAAGTACATATGTACTTAGAGAACAAACGGGGAAATGCTACCAAAATTTTCTTGAAAACTCAATACACATTATACACTTACATCCTAAGTGAGATTAGGTGTTCAAGAACAGTCCCAAACCGGGGACTATCCAAGATTTACTCCTAATGAGTCAATCTTGGACGGGTTTCTAGGCCAACAAACACAATAATAGACATCTACAATGAAGCCGGACTCCATACAAACAATATATAATTTAGTGATTGTTCATTCTAATTTATACCAATGTACAAGTAATATAAAGAACAATGATTGTTGACTTTCTAGGCCAACAAACACATGTGATGTCATTCTTATATATAATAAATGTGTACCACCTATCCCATCCTTGAACACCTAATCTCACTAGTAAGTGTATAATGTGTATTGGGTTTTCAAGAAAATTTCGGCAGATTTCCCCGTTGTTCTCTAAGTACATATGTACTTAGAGAACAAACGGGGAAATGCTACCAAAATTTTCTTGAAAACTCAATACACATTATACACTTACATCCTAAGTGAGATTAGGTGTTCAAGAACAGTCCCAAACCGGGGACTATCCAAGATTTACTCCTAATGAGTCAATCTTGGACGGGTTTCTAGGCCAACAAACACAATAATAGACATCTACAATGAAGCCGGACTCCATACAAACAGTATATAATTTGGTGATTGTTCATTCTAATTTATACCAATGTACAAGTAATATAAAAAACAATGATTGTTCACATTCTAGGCCAACAAACACATGTGATGTCATTCTTATATATAATAAATGTGTACCACCTATCCCATCCTTGAACACCTAATCTCACTAGTAAGTGTATAATGTGTATTGGGTTTTCAAGAAAATTTCGGCAGCATTTCCCCGCTGTTCTCTAAGTACATATGTACTTAGAGAACAAACGGGGAAATGCTACCAAAATTTTCTTGAAAACTCAATACACATTATACACTTACATCCTAAGTGAGATTAGGTGTTCAAGAACAGTCCCAAACCGGGGACTATCCAAGATTTACTCCTAATGAGTCAATCTTGGACGGGTTTCTAGGCCAACAAACACAATAATAGACATCTACAATGAAGCCGGACTCCATACAAACAGTATATAATTTAGTGATTGTTCATTCTAATTTATACCAATGTACAAGTAATATAAAGAACAATGATTGTTGACTTTCTAGGCCAACAAACACATGTGATGTCATTCTTATATAATAAATGTAAACCACCTATAACAAACACATTGTCCAACATTAGGTTCAACACTTGAAACATAGATTCGTTTTCTTATATAATAAATGTAAACCACCTATAACAAACACATTGTCCAACATTAGGAGATGCCTGACTGGGGGGTTGGGGGGTTGGTGGGGTCCACTTTTGACTCGCTCCCAGGTACGAGCAGGGGGCTGCACTCGGTTGTGTACTGGCAAAAAGAAAGATGAGTGGGGTAGCTGGTTTCACAGATCAGTTTTTGACTCACTCAAACATGGATATATATTAAGTGATTATTAGCTTTGCGAGCCACTATAGAGATTGTATGATAGTTTAGTTCCCAATTGGTCTATGTTAAAATAATCTTAAGAATCTCCTATTGGTGCCACAAAAATAAATTGGACGGATCCATCCGAGGTTTGACGTACGTAAATCTAATCTGTTCTACCGACAAGGTGAAAATAAAGAAACTTGCCCTAAACGTTTGTGATATTGCTATTAGGAAATCGTTTTCGAATTCAAGTGCAATAATGTTTTAGCTCCTTTATTTAGATAGTTTGTGATCATTGACAGATACTGTTCAAAAATACATATTGGAAGTCATAGTGCTCAAATGGATTAAGCAATCTGCATTCATTGTACGCAAGGTCCAAAAACTTGAATATTATGTAGTAGTCTGAGAGGGTCCGAAAACGTGGAATTCATCTGGACCTATTCTCTAAGACTTGAATTGCAGAGCAATGCACTTCATATCAAACAAGGCCTTTAGTGTATATCCAGAAAACCAGTTGGCGCATACCTGTTGGCGCGGGAGGCAGCGGGAGTCAGGTGGAAGCTGATGGCGTCAGGCAGGCTGAGGCGGCGAGCTCCAGGCTCGTCAGGCGTCGGCGGCGAGCTCCAGCAGCAGTGGCGGCGAGCTCCAGCAGCAGTGGCGGCGGCGCGGCGGAGAAGGGGGCTCCAGGCTCGTCAGCAGTGGCGGCGGGGCGGCGGGGCGGCGGAGAAGGGAGCTCCAGCAGCACGGAGAAGGCGGCGGCGGGGCGCGGAGAAGGGGGCGCGGAGAAGGCGGCACGACGGCGCTGTCGTGGAGAACAAGGAGAAGAAAATCGCCGGCGACAGGGTGGGGAATCGACGGAGAAACAGAAAGGGCTCGCAATGAAACAGGAGGAAGGGGAAGAGTCGGGCACCGCGGGTTATTAAGTCCCAAATCGCGTCGGTTTTTTACAACAACCGACGCCTAAATGTCTTTAGCGTCGGTTGTCCGAGAAAACCGACGTCCAACTGGGCGATAATTTCATGAAATTGTTTGGCGGGAACCACCTTCAGCGTCGGTTATCCTTTAATCACCGACGCTGAAGGTGACACTTTTCGCGCAAATTTTCATCACACATAGGCGTCGGTTTCCACCTAAATAACCGACGCTGAAAAGGACACTATTTTTCGCGGGCGACTTTAAGCGTCGGATTGTTATAAACAACCGACGCTGAAGACAAAGCGGTACCCGTGTCTGGCTGGTCTTCGAATATAGACGTCGGTTGTCGTAAACAACCGACGCCTAACATAGAAGGCGTCAGTTTTTCCTAATAACCGACGCCCAGAAAAGTGTCACTGAATGCTATTTCTGTAGTAGTGTTTTATTATTGTTCATGTACATGTGCTACTGATTGTTGTTTCCTTCTGACTCTCTTGATTTTCTTATTCTTAGCCTCGTGTGGGATGTTTAAATTGGGATTCTCACTGAGGTGAGGGTTTCAATTTGGACGTCACACATCAGATTAAGTTTTAGAAAATCTGGGGACGTCACAGAACCCTATTTTGATATGATTAAAGTGATTAGTAGGGTTTAATAGATGATTAAAGTTGATATTACCCTGTTAATGATAAAAAGGAACATTAAGAAGAAAAAGGATGAAATTTGCATATAATTAGTTAATTTAGAGTTTCATATGCATGAATATACTTAATGGGCCTTGAAACCCTAATGTTGACTATTAATGGCTTTAATTGATTAATTTCATGATTAAAGTTGGAATATGCTGAATCTAAGCTATTTCGAGCATTAAAGTTCCTAATTTGTGGATAAATACCCTAAATGTAGTAATTAGGGTTTTCTCATGAATAAAAGGTGGAATTAATAGAAAATAGAGTTCATATATGATTTGGACCATAATGAACTATGACTTGATGATAATTGCGTATAATGATCTTTTCATGGATTAAAGGGGTAAAAATAGTAGCTTTAATGTAAAAGAGGCTTAATGAACTTAATTAATGGTTAATTATGCCTTTAATCCAAAACTGAGGATTAGATGTGGAAATAATTAGGGTTTAAAATAGTAAAAGATGAAGGAAAGCCCTAATTGCAATAGAACCCTAAAAGTGAATTAGAAACCCTAGGAAGCGAGCTAGGTTTAATGGATCTTGATGCCATGATTAATAAAAAGGGAGTTACATGATTATTTCAGGATCTTGTTGAAAATGCTTGCTTGCTTGGATTCTTATTTGCATGGATATTTCTGTTCAAATCGTCAGATCATGTATGTCGTTAATTATGAATAACCGCCTTAGTTTCTCGAGGATTTTCTGGATGGTTAATCGCATTGAATGCAAATTATCAGTTTGGATGTTCATACTTGCAAACTATAAAGTCACTATGATTATCACATTAATAATAGAAGTATGAATTCTCGCACTTACATGTCACCCTGATGGATGGTGCCAAAGGTCAAGCCCAGATGGGTAGACCAATGGACACCATGAGTGGTGACCCCAGGCACCAAGCTCGGGAATGAGAAGGTGGCCTATGATATTGCATGACTAGTGGGCACCATCAGTGGTGATCCCAAGGCACCAAGATCGAGATTGAGAAGGTGGCCTTAAGTCATTGGTAAAGGGAACCCTAAGGTGGGTATTCCAGGGTTAGGGCAAAAGCAGTGGAGAATGCCTTACTAAAAAGTGTAAATTGTCTTGTTAATTAACTTGATTGTGATAATTAGATTGTTATCCTTATGTGCAAACTTTTGATTGTTCCCACATACCAGTATATTTCGATATAAAGACTGACGTTTTGTTTGTCGGCGTTTTAGGAACAATAATTGAAAGAACAAACAATAAAGTGACACATTGTGGAAATAAGAAATAGAGTGCAAAGAGGATTATATAGGATAATTCAAGCTCTGGATAGATAGATTTCCAAAGTTTTCAAAGGTAAATAAAGTTTTCATTTTATACCAAATTCCAGTTAGTTAGTAGAATTTCATAATTATTATTAATTATTTTTCAAACCTTTGATCCTGCTAATTGAATAACGGCTCTGACCTTTGGGTCTCCCTTAATTGGGGGTTACCGGGAGGCGGGGTCGTTACAGTGCTGCGTTTGGTGGAAATTGCAGAGTCTAGAGGTGGAAGACGACCTATGGTCGGTTGGACGAGTTTTCCCCTCCGCGGGTTGAAGGACCAATTACTTAACCAAGGGTAGAAACGTAATTCAGTTATGTTTCCCAAAAACTAACGTTGCATGGTAAGGGTAACGTGGCGCTCCCGGATTGTCTCAAGTAAGTCAAATTGGCAAAATACATAACTAATAATCGGTAGCTCTGATGGGTACGAATAATATATGCTTTTTGTTCAGAAAAATGAAAGGAATCCAATAAAAATATAGCTACAAGCAAATTGCTCTTTAAATTTGTAAAGTAATAGAAGTTATCAACTTTAGTGAATTAAAGATTAAGAAACCCTATTTTAATATGATTAATGTGATTAGTAGGGTTTAATGGATGATTAAAGTGGATATTAACCTGTTAATCATGAAGAGTTACAATAATATTGAAAAAGATGAACTTTGCACGTAATTAGTCCTTTTTAGAGTTTCATGTGCATGAATGTGCTACTCTTAATGACATTAATTATTCAAAGTGGTAGATAAAGATGGGATATAATAATTCTAAGCTATTTCGAGTGTTAAAGTTCCTAATTTGTGGATAAATAACCTTAATATAGAAATTAGGGTTTTCGAATGAATTAAGGTAGAATTAATGATAAATAACGCTCATATGAGCATTAGAGCATAATGAACTACGAATTGACGATACACGAGTATATTGACTTCGTCATCAGTTAAAGAGGATAAAAATGGTATCTTTAATGAAAAGAGGCTTAATGGACTTATTTAATGGTTAATTATGCCTTAAATCTGAAACTGAGGATTATATGTTGAGATAATTAGGGTTTGTGATCAATTGCGTTAAATTAGGGTTTAAAATAATAAAAGATGAAGGGAAACCCTAATTGAAATGGAAACCCTAAAAGTTGACTAGAAACCCTAAGAAGTGAGCTAGATTTAATAGATCTTAATGACATGAGTAATAAAAGAAAATTGTATAATTGTTTTAGGATCTTATTGAATGCTTGCTTGCTTATTAGTTGATTGGATTCTTTCTGTCTCACATCAACTTGACAAGTATGTGGTTACGCTTATGATTATCCTGCATTAGTTTTTTGAGGATTTTATCAATGTTTACATCGTGGCTTGAATTATTTGTTGGATGAATTTAATTCATGCAAATTATAATGTGAATATGACTATCACATAAGAGATGTGCCTACTAGCTTAGATCCTAGTCCCCTCTGTAGCTTAATGGGTTAGCCTAGTACATGGCTACCAATGGGGTGGGCCCATATGGTCATTGGATGACTTAGTATATGGCTACCGATGGAGTAGGTCGAGCAAGTCACTTTGAGTCAGATATTGGACTACCTATGGGTAGTGCCATGCGACTCAACCCTAGATATTGATCTACCTATTAGGTGGGATCATGCGGGGTTTAATAAGGATCTACCTAGAGAGAGGTAGTAACCTTGTCCACTGTAGGGACAACACAGTGATAGGGGATAGAACATGATTGAGTAGTATGGTTTAAAACGTAATCTTGGTTGTTAAATGATAATTGGTTGATTACTTGTTATTATAGTTGCAAGATTATTGTTTCCCCACATACCATCTTCTTGCTGACTGACGTTTTGTTTGTCGGTGTTTTAGGTACAATGAAAAGAACAAATAGTAAAGTGGCATATGTGGTATTAAATGAGAATTAACATGCATAGGAGAATGAGTTAGATCAGTATATTCATGGTTAGAAGTTTAGAAATCCCAGTTTTCAAAAGGTAAGCAAAGTTTTATTTTATTCCAATTTTCAGTTTAGTTAGTAAAGTTTATTAATTATTATTGATTATTAGTCGAACCTTTCATCTGGTTTATTGGTTAACGACTCTGACCTTTTGGTCTCTCTTAATTGGGGGTTACCGGGAGGCGGGGTCATTACAATTGGTATCAGAGCGTAGGTTCCTCACATAATCTTTAATAATTATTAAATTTTACAAATTTTGTAGAACCCAAGGGAGTTATTAGAGGATTATCTGAAAGATAGAGGTGTCTGGAAAAGGATCACGACCGGGGGCTGGCAATATTTTCCTCTGCACCGCTAGTCTAAATAAGAGGACTCTCAGATCCGTGTGACTGCCTGGCCAAAGTCTTAGGGTATGAATCAAAATAAGATACCTTAGGACTCTCTCATCTTGTTCATCCCTTCTCAACTCAAATTCTGATAAGGACCTTAAGGATTAGGGTTTTCCTCTCTTCTCCTCACCCTCTTGAGGTCGGGTAAGGTTGATAAGGATTAAGGGATCCTCCATCAAATTAATTAAAAGCATGTAAATAAGATGTCATGGACATAAGCTTAATAGAGTAAGCGTAAAAGGAATAGATACATGCTTAGGTTGTATGACACGAGTTGTCATTGCCTTCAGGAGAGGCCTGAGGATAGACCTCCTTGACAGGAGGATGAGTAGAGAGAGTCAGTCATGGTGGTAGAGGCCTCCATTAAAAGTAGAGACCTAGAACATCCTTTGAGGATGATGTTAAACCTAACCCTAAGTGAAGGTTAGAGAGGGAGATGACATGATGAGTTAGATGTCTTGGTAGACCAGGTGTTTGGATAGACATGCCTTGGATGTCATATGAGCCATGAGAAGTTGATAACCAAGCACCTTTGGCAACCCAACTCTGATAAGGGTTGTGCATGTTTGAGCGAAGGATAGCTCCTTCATGAATGAGGTTAGAGAAGAACCTATAAAAACCTTATGAGCTGTTTCAAGTAGGATATAGATTGCACCCAGAGTACATCAATAGTATGAGCTATAAGTTTAAATCGAGGCCAGAAGGACAAGATGGATGACTCATGAGATAATAATAAGGGGCTACGGATAATCATGAGAAAACTTAAGGTTGACCATAGGCTCACCCACGTGGAGTTATGCCTATGAGCTTGATCCTTCATGGAGAGAGAACCTCTAGTGGTATAGCTGGACATGGAGTTAACTCTAGAGATTGAAAGCAGGACTCAAGCAAGAGGGTCGAAAGATTAGATTCTGAGACATGAGGAACAACGGATGGTTGAGGATGATGCAATCTAAGTGGATGATAGTGGTTTCCTTGTACTTGATACATGGAGGATGATTTTATCTTGGTAGCCTTAGGGGAAGCAAACCCTAAAGAGAGGATGATGCTTTTGGAACCTATGTGCCTATGGTATAGGAGTTTACCTGCTGAGATGCGACAAAGAGTGCCTTAGACCTGAGGTGGTTCAAGTAACCAGTTGTGGGCTTTATATCTTGTTGGTTGTCCTTGAGGAGGACTCAACTCTGAGGTGTTGCTCATATAAAAAGATCATGGGAGTACATGGCATACCTTGGACATGCTTGATTCGTGGTTAGGAGGTTGAGCACGTAGTTGGATATCTAAAAGTGAACCTAGGGATCATGGACGAAGAGGGGAAGTGGTGTACCTAATGCTCATGATGAGAATTGAGTCTCTATAGTTTTGAGCATTGTACTCTTCATGTTTAGAGGAAAAGGAAACCCCTTAGTTTAAAGGTAGGTTTGATGGACCCCTCACAACTAAGTTTACCTAATGTTGAGGAATGAGAACAAGTATGACCTAGCATGGTTTAATAGGTGACATGCTTGTGCCTTAGAAGCTGTTGGGTTAGGCATGTTCATGTGAATGTAAACCCTAAGAATGGTTGTGACCTTGTTGTCAAGAGTTGTAGTTTCCTCCCATCCTGGGAGAGGGACCCTTTGGTAGGGTGTACACTAGTTTTTCTGGTTTTGAGGTAACCTAAAGAAGTCTCATAGGATCTTGAGAAGCTAACTGAAAAGTACATGGTAGAGAATGAACTTGTTGACCCATAGATAACCATCTCAAAGTGCATGTGGATGTGTTACCATGGGGGGTAACCGATATGGGGCCTGACCAAGGTAGGCAAGTTGCCATGACCCCTATGAAGGGATGAAAGTCAGTCATGAATGCAGAGAGAGATGCAGAAGAATTGGGTAAGGTTCTAAGTTGAACATGTACTATAAGGGAATCCTAAGTCTATCCTAGGGTCATGTAGGGATAAGACCGATGGAAGGAGGAGTTTCCTAATTCCCTAGTTGTACATGACCATAGGGTCGGGAGGTAACAACTATCATTGTCTAAGGGCCATAGGTTAGGAGATTGATCACCTTCATGAACTCATGGGACCCAAAGGGTAGATGAGTAGGGCTCTATCTAGATGCATAAGGGAAGAGGGATGACCCCAAAAGTGTCAACACCCTATAGACCTAGAGGAGATGACCAAGGATTGTGTAGTAACCCAAGTAGGTTTGAGACTAGTTTTCCATGGAAGTAATGTAGATATCAAGATGATGGCACGTTTCAACTTAGAATTGAAGGTGTACTGGTAACGTGGGTTGTACCATATCTACTCTTGGAATAGGAAGAACTTTGTATTTGGACGACCACCAAATGCTTATTTCTTCTTGTTATGGGAGCGAGAGATAGGACAGTACGCATGCCATACACCAAGGGTAAAGATGATATGAGTTGGAACAAGGAATGAGGACAAAGATGATAATGTGCCCTTGTGGAGAAAATGAGACAGGGACGGTTTAAAAACACTAAGATTATTAAGGAAATCATCTTGTGAGGATGTTTTATCTTGAACTGGGTGGATTTTTACATGTGTTACAAGGAATCACAAGGTGGAGCCTAATAACTAAGAGGATGAGCTCATAAAGTTCTTGATAGAGATAGACTTAGAGTTTGAGATGAGATGATAAGTAGAATACATGGAGGTGTATGTCTTCAACATTACCTAACACCTAAGGATAAGAAGTGGTAATGAATGCTCTGGTTGAGATATAACTGCGTACTTAGCTGAAAGCTAGAAGAAGTTGAGGTTGTACGACTAACCCTATGTTTGGAAAGAGAATGTGTTTTGGCTAACACACGGATGCTACAAGATATGTTGAGCAAGTTAATGGTTGTTTGGTTAGCCAGTTTAGTCCTTGATGTAGTAAATGGATGGTGATAGAACCTCAGATACACTTCTTTGGATAGGAAGGTAATAAAACCCTTTTGAGAGTGGTTTAGGGTTTCCTAGGTATCAAGCTTGAGGAATCATTACAATACAGGAAGTTATGATATACCTTGGTACCACAAAGATAGTAAGTAATGGTAGCACTCTGGATTCATAAAATAAAGTTGCATGTAGCATGTGGCAACGAGGTGAAAGAAAAACACCAGTAACCCAGTGTATCAATATAGAGGATAAAAGAGATCATAAGAGGGAATGGGAGTTCATCACTATGAATGTTGTGGTAAGTCTCCCTTTGACCCAGAAGGTCAAGATGCAATATGGGTTATGGTAGATCGCCTTACCTAGATAACATGAGAAAGAATGGAGTATTGTTAAGAGATAGATTCTGTTGAACTACATAAGAGAGAGATGGTTCAACTACACCATGATACAAGTTCAAAATTTCTTACATATGACATAAAGATTCATTTCCATGAGGTGGAAGTATATATATGAAAAACTCAATGATAGTATGGTTTATCACCCTTAACTAATGGTTAGTATGATCCAGACTAGAGGGTCTGATGAGAGAAAGTGTGCTTGTTCAGGGTGATACAAAGAGACAATTCTTAACATGTGATGTTAACCACCATAGCCTTTATCAGGATGCAAGAAGTCTTATAGAGAGGTTGTGTCGGTCACCACTTCATTAAGATGATGTTGGTGAAGGAGGCCTCACGAAGGTCATAAAAGAACCATAGTGTGTGTATATGAAGTTGCTTTGATCGTGCAATAGCGCAGAGAGAGCCCAGTGGTGACATGAGTCACGAGCTGATGCAAAACAGACTGACATGCAGTTCACTGTGGGAGAATATGTGATGTGAAAATCCGACCCCTCTAAGCTACAGCTGAGAAAGCTGAGTCCCCAATATATGGGTGCATTTGAAATGGATTGGTGGATATGGTTGTGTTTTACCTTACCCCTCATGATAAAATGATGTGTTGCATGAGTCTGATCTAGAGCACTATGTGAGGTACCCAAGACAGGTGTTGTGCCATGAACCTATTCAACTTTTGAAAGGCTGAAAAGTCTTGAGTCACCTATGAGGGTACGATATACCAATGAACTCAGATGGAAGAAAATGAGATAATGAAGGTTCTTGGGAAGCACCATGAAAAGGGTGAAGCCACATGGGAGCCCTGATGGACATAAGAAGACTTATCCTATTTGTTTGCTTGCTTGATGGAATTTTGAGGGCAAAATTCTCATAAGAGGGGAAGGATGTTACAACCCCAAATTTTGGGTTCCTTTGGTGAGGAATGTAATTTATCACATTAAAGATATTGGAACAAATAAGGATATAATTTGTTTTGAATAAATGTATTTTGTTTACAATAGCCTTGATGATTGTGTTGTGGGATTTATTGGCTATTGGGCCCAATAACAAGAAAATTCAATTATGAAATGAATAATTTAGTTTTGAGAAAAAAGAGATGAGGTGGAAACCTCTAGAAGGCAAATCCAAAGAGGAATTTCGTGCCTCTTGGGTTCCTTAGGTTCCAAGGAATCCAAAAGTTGCAAATATAACGCAAAAAGAAAAGAAAAGATCAATTAAGTATTTCTTTATTAAGAAAGAAATTTAAAATAATGGTAAAATGTGGAAAACAAATGAAAAGAGGTATAATTGAGTTATTCTTGGTGGAATTTTGTATCCCAAGGATTTGTAATGTTAAAAGGAATACCAATGAGGAAAATAAAAGAGAAATAAAGAGAAATCCTCAAAAAGAGATATTTTAATAGAAAATAAACATGATAACGAAGAATAATGCATTTTGATGCATGTAGAAGAATAATGAGTATCCTTAAAGATGGATTTCGAATATATTTGAGTTTTTTGGGATCCAAGGAGTCCCAATAAAGAGGAAAGAAAGAAAAATTACCAAATTGAAAAATAAAAGGATAATAGGAATACATAATTAATGAATTATGTGGTTTTGTTAAGAAGAAAGTATTTCCTATGTAAGTAAAATATAATTTGAAGACCAATGAATAAAAAGGCATGAATAAAGAGAATAAGAGGGAGGATTTTAATATTTCTAATTATCCATGCAATAATGAATATCAAGAAGGTAAATAGGAGAGAAGGATTTCTTTTCCATGGAGGAATTTGTTTCCTATTGGGAATAGAACTAAGTTAACCCATAGGTGGTCGTCTTAGGGCATGGATACTCACCCTATATAAAGGGGGTAAGGCCCTAGTTCGAGTTCAAGTGAGGGGGAGAGGATCCCGCACATCCTTATCTCTTCTTCCATATTTCCGTTCTTAAACCCTAGCAAAGAGGGACTGTGTGATCAGGAGGTCCTGAGGCGGAAAGGGTGGATTGCAATGTCATCTTGATGCCCCAAGATGCCAAGGAGATGTGTTGCCATGATGGATGTGCCCTGGACAAGGCACAACAATAGCCGCATGGCTGCAACACCTGCTACAGGTCGCACGATGACCCTGCTCAAACCAACTGCTCTGGTCGAGATTTGGGTGGCGCCCCAAGTTCGGAAGGAGGTGGCGGAGCAAGGGAGATCTACACGGGTGACCTTCAGGGTCCAGAGGAGGGAGAGCAGGCGGTGCAAGCTGCGGTTAGGGCTACTGCGGCGGCCTGGTCACGGGGAGTATTAGTTGATAAACTTGTTTCTTCGTGTTATTCATTTGTATAGGTGCATGTGTTAGTGCAGTGGAATGTGTGGCGTGTCACATGTGTTGTGATCGTCGTGTGTGAGTGGCATGGATGTAGGACATGACTAAGTCATGGATGTAGTGCGTGCGGATAGCACGGTGCTATTGAATCGTGGAAGGAGTCTAGTCGTTTGTATCCCTGTTAAATAACCCTAGCATGTGTTGTGGGGATAATAAAAACTGAATCAGAAGAAAATACCAAAAAAGGCACGTTACGCAGTGCCGACCCAATCCTCTGTTCTCTACTCTGTTTTGTGTGTCTTTGTGTGTCCGCCGGGAAATGAGAGATTGAGTGAGATCTGAGCAACAACTGGTATCAGAGCTGACGGTGTTGATCGGAGGCAATGGGCAAAATGCCAGAGCAGGAGTTGAAGGAGGCCGAGGATGCGCTGGCGAGGGCGGCGACGGCAGCAGCAAAGGGTGGGAAGAAAGAGGATGGGGAGAACTCTGGGGCGGTGATTCCAGTCACGATGGCTGTGAGACCTCGAGGTCCCATCCACTACCTGTAGCTTACGAGTACGAACTACACCCTGTGGGCAATGCAGATGCGTGTTGCGATGCAGTCACAGGGAGTGTGGGCGGCAGTCCACAACGACGACATCGACTTCTGCATGGATCGAGATGCACTTCTAGAAATCTATCAGGCAGTGCTTGAGGATGTGCTCGCGTCACTGGCCGGGAAGGACTCGGCAAAGGAGGCGTGGGAAGCGATAAAGACCGTACATGTCGGTCATGACCGTGTACGCAAAACAAATCTGCAGGTGCTACAGAAGGTGTTTGAAGGCTTGGAGATGGGAGACACAGAGACGACAGAGACCTTCACGACAAGGGTGAGCAAGATGGTATTGTCCATCCGCGCACTCGACGATGAGGTGAAGGAGGTCACTGTGGTCCAGAAGATACTTCAAGCGGCGCCGACGAGGTTTATGCACTTAGTAACCTTGTTGGAGAAATGTGTAGATTTGAAGACACCGACCATGGAAGATTTGATCGGACATTTCAAGGCACACGAGGAGCGTGTGAAGCTCCGTTTTGGAGATCCTGTTGATGGGCAACATCTCATGCTGACCAAGAAATAATGGGAGAATTATGCTGAGAAGAAATTCAAATGCTACAACTGCGGCAAGAAGGGGCATTTCTCAAAAGAGTGCACCGAGCCAAAGAAGAAGAAGGAGAAAGCCATGGTGGCTGAGAAGCAAGACGATGGGCATGCATTGCTATTGTTAGAAGTCTGTATATTGACATGTGGAACTGAAGTTGTTCAAGGGAAGGTGTTCTTGCATGAATACAAAGTCAAGCCAAAGCTGGGTGATGCTGAAAGGTATGATACAAAAATTTGGTACTTAGATACAAGAGCTAGCAATCATATGACAGGGTCTAGGGAGGTGTTTACTGAATCAGACAAGTTTGTCATTGGTTCAGTCAAGTTTGGAGATGGGTCGCTAGTAGAAATTGCAGGGATAGGTACAATGCTAATCACAGCTCGTGATGGTTCACATCGAGGTCTAACTGATGTTTACTATATTTCAAAATTAAAATGTAACATCGTTAGTCTTGGTCATCTAGAAGAGCATGGTTGTCGAATTCTTCTTGAGAATGGCTACCTACATATTCTTGATCAACAACAAAAACTCCTGATGAAAGTACCAAGTGGAAGAAACAGACTGTATACGGTGAATCTGAATGTTGGACAACCTGTGTGTCTGCTTACCTCCATTACTGATACAACATGGCTCTAGCATGCACGATATGGTCATCTGAGCTTTGATGCGTTGAGATCTCTTGCACAAAACAACATGGTAGATGGTATCCCTCTTGTGAAGCATTTGGATAGAGTGTGTGATGGGTGCTTGATTGGAAAGCAACGTCGTACTCCTTTTCTAAAGAAGTCTGCATATTGTGCTTGAAGCTGCTTGGAGTTGGTACATGCAGACCTGTGCAGCCCTATTTCACCACCAACCCCAGCTGGAAATCGGTATTTTTTCTTAGTAGTAGATTATAAGAGTCGCTTCATGTGGACAACATTATTGAAGAGCAAGGACCAAGATTTTGTGGCATTCAAAAAATTTTAGGTGTCAGCAGAAGTGGAGAGTGGTCTGAAGCTTAAAATGCTGCGAACTGACAGAGGTGGTGAGTTCACCTCAAATGAATTCAATTCCTACTGTGAAGATCAAGGGATCAGAAGGCAATTGAGTGCTCCGCATAGTCCACAACAGAATGGTGTGGTTGAGAGGTGAAGCCAAACTGTTGTTGGAATGTCTAGGTGCCTACTAAAAAGTCAAGAGCTTCCAGGCAGATTTTGGGGAGAAGCAGTGGCCAAATCGATATACTTGTTGAATCGAGCTCCTACTAAAAGTGTGGTTGGCATGACACCCTATGAGGCCTGGCATGGGTACAAACCGAGTGTGGAACATCTTCGCATGTTTGGTTGTTTGGTACATGTCAAGGTTACTGGTCCGTCAAGAGGCAAGTTGGCTGACAGAAGCACTCCTATGATCTTACTTGGGTATGAAAAGGATTCAAAGGCATATTGTTTGTACGATCCGAGAATAATGAAAGTTTGTGTGTCACGTGATGTGGTGTTTGAAGAGTCAAAGAGATGGAACTGGATCAATGAAGGGCAACAGATTGATGATGAGAGCAGTGATTATTTCACAGTTTATGTCAAGCCTGACACAACAGCTCACATTGATGGGCCTATGTTAACTGATGAATAAGCCTCATAAAAAGATCCCAACACGCCTATGGAGAAAGATGAAATGGATTTGCATGCTACAGAGTCACAGATGCAAGGAAATCCTCTAGGTTCTCCTGCTGGAGCACATCAACTGGAACCTCAACATCAACAAATTCCTCAGCTCAAACAACACCAGAAGAGGCAACACGAATGAGAACCATTGAAGAATTGTATGATGTGACTTCACCGAGCTGGAGTCCTTTGGACTTTGGTCATGTACATGAGTTAGAACTTTGCATGCTAGGCGCTGAGGAGCCAACTCACCATGGCGAGGCTCTGAAGCATGAAGCCTGGAAAAAGGCCATGGAAGAGGAGCTGAAATCCATAAGAGAAAATGATACATGGGAGATCGTAGCACCACCAGAAGGAGTGTGACCCATCGACCTGAAATGGGTTTATAAATTGAAGAAAGATGCAAATGAGAATGTGGTCCGACATAAAGCCAGGTTGGTTGCAAAGGGATATGTGAAACATCAAGGCATTGATTTTGATGAGGTGTTTGCACCAGTTGCAAGGCTAGAAACTGTCAGATTGCTCTTTGCATTAGCAGCACAAGAGGGGTGGTGTGTACATCATATGGATGTGAAATCGGCTTTTATGAATGGGGAATTGGAGGAAGAAGTATACGTCACACAACCTCCAGGTTTCCTAGAAGCTGGTCAAGAATACAAGGTGTTGAAACTCAAGAAGGCATTGTATGGGTTGCGTCAAGCTCTAAGGGCTTGGAATACAAAACTGGATCACAGTTTGTTGTCACTAGATTTCATAAGGACTCTAGTTGAGCATGCAGTTTATGCACACAATAAAGGAAAAGCTCGCCTACTGGTACGAGTCTATGTGGATGACTTGATAATCACAGGCTCAAATGAGGAAGAGGTAGAAAAATTCAAGAGACAAATGCTTGATTTGTTCAACATGAGTGACCTTGGGTTGTTGTCTTATTACTTGGGAATTGAGGTTGTCCAGTTCGATAATGGTATCACTCTTTGTCAAGCAGCTTATGGGAAGAAGATACTAGAAAGAACTGGCATGGCTGATTGCAATCCGTGCCATACTCCAATGGAACATAGACTGAAACTAAGCAAAACATCTGAAGGTGACAGAGTTGATTCAACTTATTACAGAAGTGTTATTGGGAGCCTTGGATATCTTGTGAACACAAGACCAGACCTCTCTTCTACTGTCGGCATTGTTAGCCGGTACATGGAGAGCCCACGTACCCATCATATGGTAGCTGTGAAACAGATCTTAAGGTATGTCCAGGGGACTCTGAATTTGGGGTGCTACTATAGTAGAAAGAAAGAAGCTGAACCTCAGCTTCTTGGGTACAGTGATAGCGATCACATAGGTGATGTTGATGATCGTAAAAGTACAACAGGAGTACTCTTCTATCTTGGGGAATGTCTGCTCTTCTCTTGCAAGGCTGAGTATATTGCAGCAACAACTACTGTGTGTCAGGGAATGTGGCTGGGAAGATTACTTGCTGAATTTAGAGGAGTGAAGCAAAATCAAGTTGAACTGATGGCGACAACAAGTCCGCGATTTCGCTGTGCAAAAACCCCGTTCACCATGATCGCAGTAAGCATATAGATACCAGATACCACTTCATTCATGAATGTGTGGAGCAAGGAAAGATTGGGCTGAATTACGTTGCAACAGGGGAACAACTAGCAGACCTCCTCACCAAGCCGTTGGGACGTGTGAAGTTCTTGGAGCTTAGGCAGAAGGTAGGCATGGTGGATGTCAGTATTGGCAACAAAGTTTAGGGGGGGGGGGAATATTAGTTTATAAACTTGTTGCTTCGTGTTATTCATTTGTACAGGTGCATGTGTTAGACCACTGGAATGTGTGACGTGTCACATGTGTTGTGATCGTCGTGTGTGAGTGGCATGGATGTAGGACAGGACTAAGTCATGACTATAGTGCGTGCGGATATCACAATGCTGTTGAATCGTGGAAGGAGTCTAGTCATTTGTATCCCTGTTAAATAACCCTGGCATGTTTTGTGGGGATAATAAAAACTGAATAATAAGAAAATACCAAAAAAGGCATGTTACGCAGTGCCGACCCAATCCTCTGTTCTGTACTCTGTTTTGTGTGTCTTTGTGTGTCTGCCGGGAAATGAGAGATTGAGTGAGATCTGACCAATAGGGAGTCTGAGGTTGAAGATGCTCGAAGGGAGTTGTACGAGTTTGCCCCTCTGCGGGCTGAAGAAGCAACAACTTATGCGGGGGTACAATGGTAATTTAGTTATAATTCCTAATCGGACAACTTTGCATGGGATTGACCACGTGGCACTCCTAGATTGGCCCAAAATAGGTAATTTTTCTAAAATCATATCTATTTATTCGTAGCTCGGATTAGCATGCATAAAATATGAAAGTTGCTCAGAAAAATGAGGGGAATCCATTAAAAATATAGTTGATGTCTGGTTCCTTTTGTAATTCGAAAAGTAATGGAAGTTATTAGCTTTAGATGTAATAATGTTTAAAGAACCCTATTTTGATATGATTAAAGTGACTAGTAGGGTTTAATAGATGATTAAAGTTGATATTAGCCTGTTAATGATAAAAAGGAACATTAAGAAGAAAAAGGATGAACTTTGCATATAATTAGTTAATTTAGAGTTTCATATGCATGAATATACTTAATGGGCCTTGAAACCCTAATGCTGACTATTAATGCCTTTCATTGATTAATTTCATGATTAAAGTTGGAATATGATGAATATAAGCTATTTCGAGCATTAAAGTTCCTGATTTGTGGATAAATACCCTAAATGTAGTAATTAGGGTTTTCTCATGAATAAAAGGTGGAATTAATAGCAAATCGAGTTCATATGTGATTTGGACCATAATGAACGATGACTTGATGATTTATGCGTATAATGATCTTTTCATGGATTAAAGGGGTAAAAATAGTAGCTTTAATGTAAAAGAGGCTTAATGAACTTAATTAATGGTTAATTATGCCTTTAATCCAAAATTGAGGATTAGATGTGGAAATAATTAGGGTTTAAAATAGTAAAAGATGAAGGAAAGCCCTAATTGCAATAGAAACCCTAAAGTGAATTAGAAACCCTAGAAAGCAAGCTAGGTTTAATGGATCTTGATGCCATGATTAATAAAAAGGGAATTACATGATTATTTCAGGATCTTGTTGAAAATGTTTGCTTGCTTGGATTCTTATTTGCTTGGATATTTCTGTTCAAATCGTCAGATCAGGTATGTGGTTAATTATGAATAACCGCCTTAGTTTCTCGAGGATTTTCTAGATGGTTAATCGCATTGAATGCAAATTATCAGTTTGGATGTTCATACTTGCAAACTATAAAGTCACTATGATTATCAAATTAATAATAGAAGTATGAATTCTCGCACTTACATGTCCCCCTGATGGATGGTGCCAAAGGTCAAGCCCAGATGGGTAGACCAATGGACACCATGAGTGGTGACCCCAGGCACCAAGCTCGGGAATGAGAAGGTGGCCTATGATATTGAATGACTAGTGGGCACCATCAGTGGTGACCCCCAGGCACCAAGCTCGGGATTGAGAAGGTGGCCTTTAGTCATTGGCAAAGGGAACCCTAAGTTGGGTATGCCAGGGTTAGGGCAAAAGCGGTGGAGAATGTCATACTGAAAAGTGTAAATTGGCTTGTTAATTTACTTGATTGTGATAATTAGATTGTTATCCTTATGTGCAAACTTTTGGTTGTTCCCACATACCGGTATATTTTGATATACAGACTGAAGTTTTGTTTGTCGGCATTTTAGGAACAATAATTGAAAGAACAAACAATAAAGTGACACATTGTGGAAATAAGAAATAAAGTGCAAGGAGGATTAGATAGGATAATTCAAGCTCTGGATAGATAGATTTCCAAAGTTTTCAAAGGTAAATAAAGTTTTCATTTTATACCAAATTCCAGTTAGTTAGTAGAATTTCATAATTATTATTAATTATTTTTCAATCCTTTGATCATGTTAATTGAATAACGGCTCTGGCCTTTGGGTCTCCCTTAATTGGGGGTTACCAGGAGGCAGGGTCGTTACAGTGCTGCGTTTGGTGGAAGTTGTGGAGTCTAGAGGTGGAAGACGACCTACGGTTGGTTGGACGAGTTTTCCCCTCCGCGGGCTGAAGGACCAGTTACTTAACCAAGGGTAGAAACATAATTCAGTTATGTTTCCCAAAAACTAACGTTGCATGGCAAAGGTAACGTGGCGCTCCCGGATTGGCTCAAGTAAGTCAAATTTGCAAAATTCATAACTAATAATCGGTAGCTCTGATGGGTACGGATAATATATGCTTTTTGTTCAGAAAAATGAGAGGAATCCAATAAAAATATAGGTAGAAGCTAGTTTCTCTTTAAATTTGAAAAGTAATAGAAGTTTTCAACTTTAGTTAATTAAAGATTAAGAAACCCTATTTTAATATGATTAATGCGATTAGTAGGGTTTAATGGATGATTAAAGTGGATATTAACCTGTTAATCATGAAGAGTTACAATAAGATTGAAAAAGATGAACTTTGCACATAATTAGTCCTTTTTAGAGTTTCATGTGCATGAATGTGCTTTAAAGGGTCGTGAAACCCTAATATTGGTAAATGCTACTCTTAATGACATTAATTATTCAAAGTGGTGGATATAGATGGGATATAATGATTCTAAGCTATTTCGAGTATTAAAGTTCCTAATTTGTGGATAAATAATCTTAATATAGAAATTAGGGTTTTTGAATGAATTTAGGTAGAATTAATGATAAATAACGTTCATATGAGCATTAGAGCATAATGAACTATGAATTGACGATAAACGAGTATAATGACTTTGTCATGGGTTAAAGAGGATAAAAATGGTATCTTTAATGAAAAGAGGCTTAATGGACTTATTTAATGGTTAATTATGCCTTACATCCGAAACTGAGGATTATATGTTGAGATAATTAGGGTTTGTGATCAATTGCGTTAAATTAGGGTTTAAAATAGTAAAAGATGAAGGGAAACCCTAATTGAAATGGAAACCCTAAAAGTGGACTAGAAACCCTAGGAAGCGAGCTAGATTTAATAGATCTTAATGACATGAGTAATAAAATAAAATTGTATAATTGTTTTAGGATCTTATTGAATGCTTGCTTGCCTATTGGTTGATTGGATCCTTTCTGTCTCACATCAACTTGACAAGTATGTGGTTACGCTTATGATTATCCCGCATTAAGTTTTTGAGGATTTTATCGATGTTTACATCGTGGCTTGAATTAATTGTTGGATGAATTTAATTCATGCAAATTATAATGTGAATATGACTATCACATAAGAGATGTGCCTACTAGCTCAGATCCTAGTCCCCTATGTAGCTTAATGGGTTGGCCTAGTACATGGCTACCAATGGGGTAGGCCCATCTAGTCATTGGATGACTTAGTATATGGATACCGATGGGGTAGGTAGAGCAAGTCACTTTGAGTCAGAGATTGGACTACCTATGGGTAGTACCATGCGACTCAAACCTAGATATTGATCTACCTATTAGGTGGGATCATGCGAGGTTTAATAAGGATCTACCTAGAGAGAGGTAGTATCCTTGTCCACTACAGGGACAACACAGTGATAGGGGATAGAACATGATTGAGTAGTATGGTTTAAAACGTAATCTTGGTTGTTAAATGATAATTGGTTGATTACTTGTTATTATAGTTGCACGATTATTGTTTCCCCACATACCAACTTCTTGCTAACCGACGTTTTGTTTGTCGGTGTTTTAGGTACAATGAAAAGAACAAATAGTAAAGTGGCATATGTGGTATTAAATGAGAATTAACATGCACGGGAGGATGAGTTAGATCAGTATATTCATGGTTAGAAGTTTAGAAATCCCAGTTTTCAAAAGGTAAGCAAAGTTTTATTTTATTCCAGTTTTCAATTTAGTTAGTAAAGTTTATTAATTATTATTGATTATTTGTCGAACCTTTGATCTGGGTTATTGGTTAACGACTCTGACCTTTTGGTCTCCCTTAATTGGGGGTTACCGGGAGGCAGGGTCATTACAATTGGTATCAGAGCATAGGTTCCTCACTTAATCCTTAATAATTATTAAATTTTACAAATCTGTAGAACCCAAGGGAGTTATTAGTGGATTATCTGAAAGACAGAGGTATGTAGAAAAGGATCACGAAGGGAGGCTGGAAATATTTTCCTCCGCACCGCTAGTCAGAAAATGAGGACTCCCAGATCTGTTTGTCTGCCCGGCCAAAGTCTTAGGATATGATTTGAAATAAGATACCTTTAGGACTCTCTCATCTTGTTCATCCCTTCTCGACTCAAATTTTGTTACGGACCTTAAGGACTAGGGTTTTCTCTCTTTTCTTCACCATGTGGAGGTATGGGTAAGGTTTATAAGGATTAAGGGATCCTCTACCATATTGATGAAAAGCGTGTAAATAAGATGTCATGGACATAAGCTTAATAGATTAAGCGTAAAGGAATAGATACATGCTTAGGTCATATGACACGAGTTGTCATGGCCCTCAGGAGAGACCTGAGGATAGACCTCCTTAGCAGGTGGACGAGTAGAGAGAGTTAGTCTTGGAGGTAGAGACCTCCATTAAAAGTAGTGACCTTGCACATCCTTTGAGGATGATGTTAACCCTAACCCTAAGTAAAGGTTAGAGAGAGAGAGATAACATGATGAGTTAGATGTCATGGTTGACCGGGTGTTTGGTTGGACATGCCTTTGGATTGCCATACAAGCCATGAGAGGTTGGATGACCTAGTACCTTTGGCAACCCAACCCAAGAAAGGGTCATGCATGTTAGAGCAAAGGGTAGCTCCTTCATGGATGAAGTTAGAGAAGAACCTATAGAACACTATGGGCTTATGTAGGTAGGTTATAGCTTGCACCCAGAGTACGTCAGTGGACGATAGTAGGTTGAAACCCTGGCCAACATGCATGATGGATGGATTATGGGATGAGCATAAAGGGCTAGGGATAATCTTGAGCAAAACATGAGTTGAGCATAGGCTTCACCCACATAGGGGTATGCTTGTAGCTTGAACCTTCATGGAGAAAGGACCTCTAGTAGGAAGGCTGGATGTGGAGTTCTCTCTGGCAAGAGAAAGTAGGACCCCAGCAAGAAGGTTGGAATCTTAGCTTTTGGGAAATGAGGAATAATGGAGAGTCGAGGATGATGCGACCTAAGTGGATGATAGTGGTTTCCCTATGCTTTACCCCTAGAGGCTGGTGATATCTTGGTTATCTTTAGAGGAACCAAACCCTAGAGAGAGGATGATTCTTTTGGTACTTATGTGCCTATGGTATTAGTGGTTACCTACTACGATGAGACAAAGAGTGCCTTAGACCCTGAGGAGGTTTAAGTAACCAGTTGTGAGGCATTATACCTAGTTGTTTGTCCTTCAGGAGGACTCAACTCTTAGGTGTTGCATATATAAAAGGATCATGGAAGTACATGACATACCTTCAACATGCTTGATTCATGGTTAAGAGATTGAGCATGCAGTTGGACACCCAAAGGTGGATCTAGGGTTCCAAGGTCTAAGAGGGGAAGCACTGTATCATATGCTCATAATGAGATTTGAGTCTCCATAGTTTCGAGCATGGTACTCATCATGTGTAGAGGTAAAAGAAACCCCTTAAAATTAAAGGTATGTTTGATGAACCCCTTACAGCTAAGTTGATCTAATGATGAGGATGAGGACAAGTGTGACCAAACATGGTTTTGTAGGTGTCTGCTTGTGCCTTCGTAACTTGCTAGGGTTAAGCATGCTCATGTGGATGTAAACCCTGGACATAAGGGCATTCATGACCTTTGTTGTTAAGGTGTAGTTTCCTCCCATCCTGGGAGAGGGGCCCTTTAGTAGGATGTATACCGGTTTTATTGGTTTTAAAGTAACCTTAAGAGGTCTCATAAGATCTTGAGGAGCTAAGTGAAGAGTACATGGTATGAGAATGAACTTGTAGACCCATTAGTAACCATCTCTAAGTGCATGTGGATGTGTTACCATCGATATGGGGCCTGACCAAGGTAGGCAGGTCTCCATGACCCCTAGGAAAGGATGAAAGTCAGCCCATGAATGTAGAGAGAGATGCTGAAGGCTTGGGTAAGGTTCTGAGTTGAACATGTACTATAATATAATCCTAAGTCTATCCTAGGGTCAGGCAGGGATAAGACCGATGGAAGTAGGAGTTTCCTAGTTCTCTAGTTTCACATGACCATAGGGTCAGGAGGTAGCAACTATCATTGTCTGAGGGCCATGGATTAGGAGATTAATCACCTTCATGAACTCATGGGACCCAAAGGACATATGAGTACGACATCCTCTAGATGCATGAGGGAAGAGGGATGACTCCAAAAGTGTCAGCACCCTATAGACCTATAGGAGATGACTAAGGATTGTGTGGTGACCCAAGTAGGTTCGAGACCAATTTTCCATGGAAGTAACTTTGATATCATGATGTTTGTGATGTAGAAACATAAGTTGCACGTTTCAACTTAGAATTGAAGGTGTACTGGAGATGTGGGATGTATCATCTCTACTCTTGGAACAGGAAGAACTTTGTGTTTTGATGGCCGCCAAATGCTTTTTTCCTCTTACTATGAGAGGGAGAGATGGGACAGTATGCATGTCCTACACTAAAGATAAAAGATGATGTGAGTTGGAACATTGCTACGAGGTATGAGGATAGAGATGATAACATATCCTTGTGGAGTGAACGATGCATGGAGGGTGTACAAATGCCAAGAAGTATTAAGGTAGTCATCTTGTGAGGAAGTTGTCACATGAGTTATATGGAACTTGCATGTGATACAAGGTTGGGTTGGATAACCAAGAGAATAATCTCAGAGTTTCTTGATAAATACAAACTTAGAGATGAGATGATAAGTAGAATACGTGGAGGTGTATGTCTTCAACATCACCTAACACCTAGGGATAAGAAGTGGTAATGAATGCTCTGGTTGAGATATAGCTGCCTAGTTTAGCTGGAAGATAGAAGAAGTTGAGCCTAACCTTAAGATGAGGAAAAGATATAAGTTTGGTTATCACCCATATGTATCAATAGCGGTTAATCAAGTAAATTATTGTTTGGTTAGCCAACCTAGTCTATGATATAATGAAAGGATGGTTGTAGAACCTCAGATGAACTTCTTTGAAAAGGAAAGTGATGAAATCCCGATGAGAGTGGTTTAGGGTTTCTGAGGTATCAAGCTTAAGGAATCATGACATACATGAGATCATGGTTTTAAAATCACCAAACACCGTGATACTGCAAAGATAGTAAGTGATTGTAGAACTTTAGATGCTTAAGATGAAGTTGCATGTGGCTTGTCTCCATGCAAGCCAGGAGGTGAAAGAAGAACACTAGTAACCCAGTGCTTTGACATAGAGGAAAAAAAGTCCCCGAGAGGGAATGGGAGTTCACCAGTAAGGATGTTGTGATAAGTCTCCCATTGACCACATAAGGTCAAGATACAATATGGGTTATGGTAGATCGCCTTACCTAGATGACATGAGAAAGAAAGAGTATTGTCAAGGGACAAATCAGGTTGAACTACATGTGAGAGAGACGGTTCAACTACACCATGATGTGAGTTCAAAAGTTTTTGAGCATGACCTAAAGGTTCACTTACATAAGGTGGAAGTAGGTACATGAAGAACTCAGTGTCAGTATCGCCTATCACCCCTAACTAATGGTTAGTATGATCCAGACTAGAGGGTCTGATGAGAGCAAGTGTGATTTTTCAGGGTGATACAAAGAGACAGTTCTTAAGATGTGATGTTAACCACCATAGCCTTTATCAGGATGCAAGAAGTTCTATAAGGAGGTTGTGTTGGTCACCACTTCATTATGATGATGTTGGTGAAGGAGGACTCGCGAAGGTCAGAAAAGAACCGCGGTGCGTGCAGATGAAGTCACTTTAACAATGAATGGGTGAGAGAGAGCCCAGTGGTGACATGAGTCACGAGTTGATGCAAAGCAGACTGACATGTGGTTCACTGTGGAAGAGTATGTGATGTGAAAATCCGACCCCTCTAAGCTACAACTGAGAAAGTTGGGTCCCTGATATATGGGTCCATTTGAGATGGATTAGTGGAGATGGTTGTGTTTAGCCTTACCCCTCAGGATAACATGATGCATAATGTGTTCCATGAGTCCGATCTAGATCACTATGTGAGGTACCCAAGCCATGTGTTGAGCCTTGAAACTATTTAGCTTTTGAGAGGTTGAAATGTCCTGAGTCACCTATGAGGGTATGATATACCAAGGTAAGAAAGAAGTCAGATGGAAGAATATGAGATGATGAAGGTTCTTGGGAAGCACGATGGAAAGGGTGATGCCACATGGTAGCCCTGATGGACGTATGAAAGGCTTATCCTGAACTGTTTGTTTGCTTGATGGAATTTTGAGGACAAAATTCTTATAAGAGGGGAAGGATGTTACACCCCCAAATTTTGCTTTCGTTTTGTGAGAAATGCAATTTCTCATATTAAAGAAATTGGAACAAATAATGATATAATTTTGAATAAACGAGTTTTGTTTAAAATAGCCTTGATGGTTGTGTTGTGGGCTTTATTCTCTATTGGGCCCAATAATAAGGTAATTCAATTAGTAAGTGAATAATTGGGTTTTTGAGAAAAGAAAGGTGTGGAAACTTCTAGAAGGAAAAAGAACTTAATACAAAAGGTGGATTTCATTACACATGGGTTCCTTGGGTCCCAAGGAGTCCAAAGTATCAAAGATAATGCAATAAGAAAAGAAAAGATCAAATAAGTATTTCTTATTTAAGAAAGAAATTGAAAACAATGGTAAAATGTGGAAAATAAGTGGAAAGAGGTATAATTGAGTTAGACTTGGTGGAATTTCGTATCTTAAGGATTCCTAATAATAAAAGGAATACCAATGAGGAAAATAAAAGAGAAATAAAGATAAATTCTCAAAAAGAGCTATTTTAATAAGAAATAAACAAGATAATGAAGAATAATGCATTTAGATGCATCTAGAAGGATAATGAGCATCCAATAAAAAGGATTTCAAAATAATAGAGTTTCTTGGGATCCAAGGGGTTCCAATGAAGAAAGAGGAAAGAGAAAATACCTATAAAAGAAAATAAGAATATAATGTGAATACATTATTAATGGATTATGTGGTATTGTTAAAAAGGAAAGAGTTTCTACTAATGGAAAATAGAAATTCGTGCCAATGGTTTAAAAGGCAAGAATAAAGAGATTAATGGCAAGTATTTTCGAATTCCTATTTATAAAAATAATAAAGAATATCAAAAGGATTAAGAAGAGAGAGAAGGATTACTTATCCTTGAAGGAATATAATTCCTTTCAGAAAATGACTCTTTGAGTTGTGAATAAGACAACCTAGGGCTTCATTTCCCACCCCTATATAAAGCGGTAGAGACAGGGGTGAGTTCAAGAAGGACCCCATGCACCCCTCTCTCCTATTCTTCTTCTTCTTGTTCATTGCAAGCAAACCCTGGGTTAGAGGATAACGCCAACCCTAGAGAAGCAAGGAACTATGGAATCATCTCAGTGGATGAGTGACGTCACACAGGGTCAGAGATGGGCGCAGCCATTGTCCTGATGCCCTAGGCCATGCACAACAGCGACATCATGGCTGCAGGGTCGGCCGCTTGTTGTGGGTTGAGTACGCCTGGACTGAACCACATTGAACGCAAGTGAGGAGGTGCCCTGTGTGTCTGGGTGTGCGGCGGAGCTAGAGCAAGGGTTGGCGGCAACCCTCATGTCTCGGGGAAGGAGGAGTGGCCCTGTAGAGTGCTGTTTTTGGTGGCAGCCGCGGAGTCTGTTGGTGGAAGATGACCTACGGTCAGTTGGACAAGTTTGCCCCTCCACGTGCTGAAGGACCAGTTACTTAACCAAGGGTAGAAACGTAATTCAGTTATGTTTCCCAAAAACTAACGTTGCATGGCAAGGGTGACGTGGTGCTCCCGGATTGGCTCAAGTAAGTCAAATTTGCAAAATTCATATCTAATAATCGGTAGCTTGGATGGGTACAAATAACAAATGCTTTTTGCTCAGAAAAATGAGAGGAATCCAATAAAAATATAGATATAAGATAATTCCTCTTTCAATTTGAAAAGTAATAGAAGTTATCAACTTTAGTGAATTAAAGATTAAGAAACCCTATTTTAATATGATTAATGTTATTAGTAGGTTTAATGGATGATTAAAGTTGATATTAACCTGTTAATCTTGAAGAGTTACATTAAGATTGAAAAAGATGAACTTTGCACGTAATTAGTCCTTTTTCGAGTTTCATGTGCATGAATGTGCTTTAAAGGGCAGTGAAACCCTAATATTGGTAAATGCTACTCTTAATGACATTAATTATTCAAAGTAGTGGATAAAGATGATATATAATGATTCTAAGCTATTTCGACTATTAAAGTTCCTAATTTGTGGATAAATAACCTTAATATAGAAATTAGGGTTTTTGAATGAATTAAGGTAGAATTAATGATAAATAACGATCATATGAGTATTAGAGCATAATGAACTATGAATTGATGATAAACGAGTATAATGACTTTGTCATGGGTTAAAGAGGATAAAAATGGTAGCTTTAATGAAAAGAGGCTTAATGGACTTATTTAATGGTTAATTATGCCTTAAATCCAAAACTGAGGATTAGATGTTGAGATAATTAGGGTTTGTGATCAATTGCGTTAAATTAGGGTTTAAAATAGTAAAAGACGAAGGGAAACCCTAATTGCAATGGAAACCCTATAAGTGGACTAGAAACCTTAGGAAAAGAGCTAGATTTAATATATCTTAATGACATGAGTAATAAAAGAAAATTGTATAATTATTTTAGGATCTTATTAAATTCTTGCTTGCCTATTGGTTGATTGGATTATTTCTATCTCACATCAACTTGACATGTATGTGGTCACGCTTATGATTATGTGCATTAGTTTTCTGAGGATTTTATCGATGTTTACATCGTGGCTTGAATTAATTGTGGGATGAATTAAATTCATGCAAATTACAATGTGAATATGACTATCACATAAGAGATGTGCCTACTAGCTCAGATCTTAGTCCCCTTTGTAGCTTAATGGGTTGACCTAGTACATGGCTACTAATGGGGTAGGCCCATCAGGTCATTTGATGACTTAGTATATGGCTACCAATGGGGTAGGTCCAGGAAGTCACATTGAGTCAGAGATTGGACTACCTATGGGTAGTGCCATGTGACTCAACCCTAGATATTGATCTACCTGTTAGGTAGGATCATGTAGGGTTTAATAAGGATCTACCTAGAGAGAGGTAGTATCTCAGTCCACTGCAGGGACAACACAGAGATAGAGGATAGAAAAGGATTGAGTAGTATGGTTTAAAATGTAATCTTGGCTGTTAAATGATAATTGGTTGATTACTTGTTATTATAGTTGGACGATTATTGTTTCCCCACATACCAACTTCTTGCTGACTGACATTTTGTTTGTCAGAATTTTAGGTACAATGAAAAGAACAAATAGTAAAGTGGCATATGTGGTATTAAATGAGAATTAACGTGTACGGGAGGATTAGTTAGATCAGTATCTTCATGGTTAAAAGTTTAGAAATCCCAATTTTTAAAAGGTAAGCAAAGTTTTATTTTATTCCAGTTTTCAATTTAGTTAGTAAAGTTTATTAATTATTATTGATTATTTGTCGAACCTTTGATCCTATTTATTAGATAATGGTTTTGACCTTCTGGTCTCCCTTAATTGGGTTTAACCGGGAGGCGGGGTTGTTACAGTTAGTGCATGCCAATTGAGGTTAGAAGATATGCGATGTGCATTAAGATGTGATGTGCATCTCTACATTGATTTATGGTGCATTTGGTATGGGACTTTGATGGAGAGTAGCATGACAAGGTCTAACATTGTTGGGTATGTGCCAGATCAACACATATGTAGGGATGTTATGGGGATGGGTTATATAAAAGACCTGAATTAGATAGTCTCATAAACCTAATACAATTGATTTGTAGAAGCATTATCTATGCCAAGGTTAGATATTAGATACATTTATGATTAAGTTATGAGGTTCATGAAAGTTAACAAGAGTACCTATTAGAAAGTAATGTTACTGAGTGATTCTCCAAGGTAAATGATCACTTTGGTGCAATGAACACTTGGGCGCAAGGCACATTTTGGAGCAATAATCATTTTAGGGAAAGATTATGTGGAGAGATCATCTAAATTGTCTCAGTGAGTAATAATATTAAGCTAATTATATGTTTATGTGATCACTTTTTTCCATGGTTCATGGTGAAGGTATGCTCTAACTTTAAAACTTCGTTAGTAAAATGTGCATATGTTAGTTCTCTTAGAAATGTTAGACAAGATATAGTTGTCCATGTTGATTCCCCATATGGATATATTAGTGGATGATTATGAGTCTCCATGATAGGATTAGGGTGTCATCCTACATATATGTGAAACCCTAAGGTGGGTAGTACTAAGTTATATGTAAATTTTAAGGACGAATTTTCTTTTAAGGTGGTACAAAATGTAACATATTAAGATTTTTAGTCTAAAACAAAACGATCAATAATGCTAAGTTACAACTATAATTTTTTTCTTCACTAATGTAAGAAATTAGAGTAACCCATAAACATTATAATACATCATTTATCTCATCTAAAATAATTTATGCACACTACCTAATCCTAAATTTAGTGATTAGGGTTTAAATGAAAATTGACCGCACATATGTCCATATCCCTCTCATTAGACATCTAAGTGTTAATGACATATTGAATATTTCCTCAAAGTTTAGTGATGCTACTCTTGTCTAATAAATCATAATGAATCAATCACCTTAAGTGCCTAATATTGTAAATCACATGTTTTCTTAGCTCAAACCTAAAATAGAAATGAATATTTGGGTTCCTCATACTGAATTTAGCAAACATGTAAAAATTCATTTGAATCGAGTGACCCTAGCAAGATCAATAAATTTTAGGAAGAAAAGAATGGTTATAAACCTTATTGACTAACCTAGATACCTAATTATGTATCTGATTAACATAATTTTTCCTAAGTAGCTACTAAGTTAGTGAGTCATGTGAGAACATTTATTCAGCAACTTTTGCAGCCATCTGATTAAGATCTTAATAGAAACTATGTCCCCTTCCTCTGCTCATCTTCTCTTTTAGCACATCGAGGATCAACCACCAACCATGATGTTAGGCGATCCATATTGCTCTTTCCCCTCTGTGACTCCCACTTTTCTTGCCACCAATAGACTGAGGGAGTCAATTAGAGTCAAGTGAGATCCTATATAAGCCCTAACTCACCTCAATAACGAAACATCCAATCTGCCCTCTCCTTCAGTTGATGCAACTATCACCCCAAGAAATTAGGGTACATAGAGACTACTTCACGTGCTCCAAGATGTCTTAGAAGACTAATAGAGAGCCTCCTCCATTGCCAATAGAACCTCAAAGTCAAGATAATTCTCTAACGATGATGAGTTTGATTTGGTTTCTCCAGCCGCTTTAGTCAAATTACAACCCATGTAAGCTTCCTCACACTCTGCTAGATCTTACCCTTATTCCCTCAACCAGTTTGTCTCACCCCAACACTGAACCCACAATAGTGATTAGACATCGTCAGAGTTTGATCGTTGACTATCTTTCTTAGCCATGCGCATGGCATAGAAATTCCTTCCTTGCCGTCATAAGGCTACGAAGAAGATGCTCCCATGGTTATTTTACTCAAATCACCATTGTAAGGTCATTTTCCATTTTGGAGATTATTCCCCAATTCTACACAACCTCCATGACTTTGTTGAGGATCCAGAGGTCTTTTAGCACCGCATATTGTTGTGTGTCTTTTATTGTGAACTCACAAGTCAAGCAGACTATGTGATGTATGTTTTTCATTACCATGTTTCATCACTTTGTCCTCCTCGACCCTTCCGATCATGGTTGAAGGGTGTTGGCACTCTGTGTCACCTAAGAGCTTCCACAATGACTCCATAGCACTAACAAAGCATGTTGAATGCATTTATGGTCTCCTCCTACACCCTTGCTCCATGTATTATGTGTTTTGAAATGATTATGAAAATTTTAGTGAGAAACTCCTTATGTTGTGAATAAAGAAGATGATGTAGACATTTTTCTTCTAATTTTTCTCCTATTTGATTTTAATGTGTCATTCTCTATTATAGCATCTACCAAAATTCATGGTAATACACCAGTGAATGTCTAAGTTAGGAGTTTGACTACTGTATCATGTCATGCAGCCTAACTCATGCACATAATTTGAGGGTACCATAGAATTTTCTCATATTTCTCCCTAAGATTTTGAATCAATACTATCTAGTTTTCTCTTCTTCCTGATTGACCAGTTCCTATCCAATCTAAATAAATCATAGAAATTAATCTAAAAGTCATATGAGGTCAAGCCTTATATGATTTTTGATCAGTTTTTCATGTCTAGTTAATGGTCCATATTTTAGGACATGTTTTGGGTTGGTTTTTATGAGGTATCAACTCTATTATAATTAGAGTTTTGAACCTTAATTAAGCAATTTGATTGTTTATCATAGGTTGAGTAAGTGATAAGAGCAGGGAAATCTTAGGAGTGTTGTTACCTATGGAAATAGGTAAGTGGTTGATGCTCTCACTATTGTTTCTTCATAGTTTGTCTACATGTTCATTTTTTCAAGTAATTTATTCATGATACATATGCTCTTATTCTTTAAGATTTCAAGAAAGACTTGTTTATAATCCTTTTAGTAATGTTCACAAGTCGATATCTCATGCTATGATTTATTATATTATATTTCATTAAAATTCAAAGCAAAGACTTCAAGATAAGAACCTATTAAGATTCATGTATTAAAACTTCAAGTTAAGATAAGAATGAAGATGACATGAAATTATTGAGTTAGCCCCATGCATCAGTTAAGGTAAACTCAAGAGACATGACCCAAGACTTAGTGCATGTCATGTGGCCCATGCCCTTAGTGCAGGCCAACTCAAATAAGAAGACCTAGACACTAGAGTGTAGGTCATGAGACCCAGGTACCAAATCAAAGGTCTCCACCATAAGTTATGTACAAGGATAAGAACTAATCTTGAAGAAAGATTACATGTTCACGTGCACATTTTCTAATATTTTCAATTTTAATTTCATGCATAATGTTTAATAATAAGACATAGTATTTTTTATTTCAATATTTCATATATCTAGAATATTCATGCCACTTATTCATTATTGTTTTTATAATGAATGGATGGGGATGAGATGTCTGTAGGTGAAGAGAATGAGAACATATAGAGCTAGAGACACCTAAAAATTAGACACATCATAGTCATAGAGAGTGCCTTGGTGGGGCTCTATTATCCACCTCATTTAGTTTCCTATTTTGAGAATTTTTTATGCTTATCTCTTTGAACCATGTCATAAGTGGTATTAATTTTCCTTTTCATGTAAATTTTTGATGATGAGAAATCAAATGTGTCCCTATTTTTAAGCTTTCATTTATTTCTTATGCATGATATTCATGAATTGTGATGCCCCAACAATATTATGAGTTAGGAACTGATGATTTTCCTCATTTTAAAGTGTATAAATTTTGGGGTATTGCAAGTTGATATCAGAGCAAAAGGATAATTGTCCACTTGACGCTCTCATGACTCTCAATCAGTTAGAAATACTTTTAGGTCCACTAGGAACAAATCACCTTATGTAGACTAAGTTGAAATAATTAAGTCATTAGGTTAGAGAAGACACATTATGATATGAGGAATAATTAAAAGTAGAAACCATGAAATAAATACAACTCTAGAGGTTATTTATAATAGTCTATTTGTACTAGGTATAAGTGTTTGCCTAGTTTAGATCTTATCTATTAAGAATTACATGTCACATGCCCTCTCTTTTATCGATGGTTAATGCATGCCAATTGAGGGTTGTAAAGGACATGTAATGTGCATAAAGACGTGTTATGCATCTCTTCACTGATTATTGGTGCATGTGGTATGGGACGTGTGCACTATCAGTTTGATGGAGAGTTTGTTGATAAGGTCTTACATTGTTGGGTAAGTTCCTAATCAACATATATTTCAGGTTGTTATAGGGATAGCTAATATAAAAAGACCTGAATTAGATAGTCACATAAACCTAGTCCAATTGGTTAGTAAGAGTCATTATCTATGCTAGGGTTAGACGTTAAATACATTTATAGTTAAGTTATAATGGTCATGAAAGTTACAAAGAGTACTTCTGATAAAGTAATGTTATTAATGATTCTCCTAGGTAAATGAGAACTTTGGCACAATGAACACTTGGGTGCAAGAAGCTCTATGGAGCAATGATAATTTAGTGAAAGATTGTGTGGATAAATCATCTTAATTATCTTAGTGAGTAATAAGATTATGGTAATTATATGGATATGTGAGAACTTTTTTCCATCGTTCATGGTGATGGTATGGTCTAATTTTCAAGCTTCATCTATAAGATATGCATAATTTAGTTCTTTCAACAATGTTAGACAAGATATACTTGTCAATGATGATTCCCCAATATGGATATATCAGTGCATGATTATGAGTATTCATGAAAACATTAGAGTGTAATTCTACATATATTGGAAACCCTAGGGTGGGTAGTACTAAGTTATATGTAGATTTTGAGAATGAAATTTCTTTAAGGTGGGTTGAACTGTAACAACCTAATAAGTTTAGTCTAATATACACATGACCAATAATGTTAAGTGAAAATTATAATTTTTTCTTTACTGATGTAAGACATTGGAGGAACCCACCACATGATAATACATCATTTTATCTTATCTTAAATTATTTATGAACACTACCTAATCCCAAAATAAGTGACTAGGGTTTGGATGAAATTTGGCCCACATGTGTCCATATTATGTTCACACTTCTAACATTTAAGTGTTTCGTGACATATTGATCATTTTGCTCAAAGTTTAGTGGTGCTACTCATCTATAATAATCATTAATGCATCAATTGCCTAAAGTACCTAGTGTTGTAGATCACATTTTTTCTTAGCTCAAACCTAAAATTGACATGGATATTAGGATTCCTCGTACTCCATTTAGCAAATAGGAAAAATTTCATTTAAATCAAGTGACCTATCTAGGTCATTTAGTTTTAGGAAGAAAAGAATAGATATAAATAATATTGACTGACCTAGATACCAAATTATGTAGTCGATCAACATAATTTTTCCTAAGTAGAACCAACTCTAGTGATTCATGTGTTAGCATTTTTCTCAGACACTTTTGAAGCATCTAATAAAGATCTCAAGACAGTGACTACATCCCCTTCCTCCACTTGTTTGCTCTTTTAGCACGTTGAGGATCAACTACCAACCATGAAGTTAGGTGATCTAACCTACACTTTCCCCTCCATGACTCCCAATTTTCTCACCTCCCACAAACTAAGGGAGTTAGTATAAGTCGAGCAAGCCCCTACTGAAGCCCCAACTCCCCTTATTCACAAAACACCAAATCTTCCCTCTCATTAAATTGACACAACCATCACCCCATGAAGCTAGGATACATAGATCCTACTCCTAGAGATCTAGGAAGTCTTGGAATACCCATAGGGAACCACATCCATCATAAATTGAAGTAGATTATCCCCATGACAAAACTGTGAAGCCGGTGTACTTCTCATATGATAGTGAGCTCGATCTAGTTTATCTTACCTCTTTAGTAAAATTACAACCTACGTAAGCTTCCTCATGCTAGATTAGATCTTACTGTTATTCCCTTCACAAATGTGTCTGACCCCAACTCCAAATGAAAAAATTGATTTCATGCCTTTGGATCATGATCACTGACTATCTTTCCCGGCCATGTGCAGGGCATAAAAATGCCTCCCTTACCCTCATAAGGCTACAATGAAGATGTTCCCATGGTTATTTTAGTCGCATCACCACTATAATGTGGTTTTACACATTGGATATTCTTTCCTTATTATATACAACCTCCTTGTCTTTGTCGAGGATCCAAAGGTATTTTTAACACCATAGATTGTTGTGTGTCCTTCGTTGTGAATTCGTGAGTCCATCAAACTTTTTATGTATGTTTTTCCATGTGTTAACTCTTTGCACTCATAAACCCTTCTCGTCATGGTTTAAAGGTGGATATGGTGCTTTTTGTCACCTCAAAGATGCCATGGTGACTCCATGGGACCGATGGACCATGTTGAATGCATTACTAGTCTCCTCCACCATTATTCTAGGTTTCATGTGTTTTGATCTAAGTTTGAAACTTATAAAAAGAAACTGCTCATGTCGTGATCAAAGAAGATGATGCAGACATTGTTCTTCCAATTTCTTAACTTATTTCATTTTAATGTGTCATGCTCAGTAATACTACTTCATGTATACTCATGGTAATACAATAGTTAATGTCCAAGTCAGAGGTTTGACTATTGTAACATGTCATGCAGCCTAGCTCAGACACATAATGTGAGGGTACCATAGTATTTTCTTGTATTTCTTCCCTCAGATTTTGAAATGATATTATATAGTTTTCTTTTCTTCTTGATTAGCATGTTCCTATCCAATCTTAGATAAATAATAGAAATTAATATACAACCTAGATGAGATCAATCCTTATATGATTTTTATTAGCTTTTCAATATATAGTTAATGGCACAAGTTTTAGGACCTACGTAGGGTTGGTTTCTAGGAACTATCAACTTTAATGTAATTAGGGTTTAGAACCTTAGTTATAAAAATATAAGAACTAATCTTGATGAATATTACATGTTCATGTGCAAGTTTTCTAAAATTTCATGTTAGATTTGATGCATAATGCTTAAGAATAATGTATAGACTTTTTCTATTCTAGTATTTCATATATCTAGAATACTCATGCCACTTATTGATTATTTTTTTCAAATGCATGGTTGGGGATGAAATGTCTACAAGTGAGAAGAAGGAGAAGATATAGAGCCAAAGACATCAATAAAAGAGACACATAATAGTCAAAGAGAGTGCCTTGGTGGGGTTCCATTATCCACCTCAGTTTAGTTATATGTTTTAAGATGTTTATACTTTAGTTTTAGAACCATGTTATAAGTGGTATTAATTTTTTTTATTCATGTAAACTTTTGATGATGATAAAAAAAATATTTCACTATTTTGCTTAAGCTTTCAATTATTTCTTATGCATGATATTCAAGAATTATGATGCCTCAACAATATTACGAGTTAGGAATTTATGCTTCTGTTCATATGTATTTGTATAAATTTTGGGGTGTTATAGCTCATCCCCACTGGGGTGGGTAAGAGACAACCACCAACCATACATATCTCATTGGTGCAGACATTAACAACATAGACTATCAATGCCCCAACACCTCAACAACAACAAGCTCATGTGATGTTGCCCTACTATTAGCCTCAGTACCAACTCCTAGAGTACACATGACTGTCAAGAAACTATTATAGGTATGTGCCACCACTTATCCAACCATGAATGAAGTAGACAATTGCAAACAGTTCTCCAATAGCGAGAAACTTGACACCTCATCTCGAGCCAGGAACCGCCACTCCATCTATATAGGAGCCTTCTAATTTGAAAAGGAAGTTCGTCCCCTTGGGATATTTTATCAGTACTATCCTACCATATATCAAGTATCTACTCAAGTTTCTAACCATAAGGGATCCGTAAAATTCCTTCCAATGATCTACATCGCCAATGCCTTTTGTGACTTCCACTGAGCAAAGTGACACAAGATCTATTCTTACATCATGCTCAAGCACACCTTACAATATCTAACATACATTGGAAAGGTACACATAGTTGCATTAGAGGAGGTGATTTTATCCTCCAATCCCCCACCCTATTGTTTCGGTGTCACTCTCGACATATTTTCCTATCATAGGAAAGGGAGATCAATGATATATTCCATATGAGGTACCACTGCCTCTCAATAAGGGCAAAGAGAAGGTGACTACTTAGATAGGTGTTCCTAAAAGCATTACAAATGAGAGGTACAATAAGGTCTCCATTTCATTTTTCAATACCAAAGGGTACCACCGACACTTATGATTTGCATGGAGATTGATTCTAATAGGCTAATATACAATCTATTTCCACAATGAACAATAAGGGGAAGCATCACTTGAAAAAGTGATGCAAAACTCCCCAGCTTATTGAGAAATATCTATGAAGACTCTAGAAGAAGCCTACATTTCCAAAGATGTATGGTCGGAAGCTCTTACATCCACATGGGTTCAATCACAATCCCATAATTCACCCCATTCTCCCAGGATAAGATTCTAATGGGAGGAAATCACAACATTCCCTACTTAATCACTACAATATTCAACATCCTCAAGGTATTCTCCTACTTTCTCAACAACAACGCCTACCCCAATGTGTGTCCCCTAAAGACACTAATCATCTTGGGGAAGGATCTCTCCAACATCCAATCAATGATAAATGAACTTCTTTGACAAATTAATCATAGACACTCAAGAAGAAATTACTCTAGAGTTGCAAATTGAACCCTAGACATTCTGCATCACATTTTTGGTCAGGGATTTGAGTCCCTACTTCAACCTCCTCCTTGGGAGGACATTGATTGATAAATGTTGGGTGTTATCTCATAACCAAACCAAAATATGAAGTGTTAGTTAGGTCATTTCATCATCACCATTCAAGTCAAAAACCTTGGTGAAGGTGCATGCATCAAAAAAGATGATCACATTATTCACTTCAAGATGATTCACACTGCTAATATTAGTTGGGCACCCCACACAGGAGGGGACATCATCTTCCTTATGATCTTACATTCTTCACATAATGATTGTAGAAGATCAATAATCATATAGATAGAGGATTGGGATTCTGACGAAATGTATGCACAAATATCATCCATATCCCTCCTAGACAACATGGTTTGCGTCTAGGGTTCTATGGCTCATCCTACACATGACTTTGTATTACTAGGTGAACACCGTGTTGGAAGCCCACAACATTGTGGCCCACTACGGGGGACTTAACCTGAAGATGTTATGTGAATAGTCTATGTTGACTTGAGATTTGGGTTGTTAAGCCCGATTCATTTGTCTAGATTAAGCATGTTGACTTAGGGTACTATATCAATGGGTCCTCAGCTCCAAGCGTAAGGGTGCCCATCCATATTTTCCTTTTATGGTGGCTACCACTAAAGACTATATAGATTCAAATATGGCAATCATTCTCATGACACTATCTTACTTTGTGCAATAGGTTGATGACAACAACTAAGAGGACTATCCTCGGATACTTTCCAACATCGGGGATATCATCCTCATCATCAATAAAAAGTAGAGTAGGCAGAACACCTAGAACAATCAACCGTCCTATAAGAAAGTCATCCCTCCCAAATGAGGAAGCACTCAAAAGGATTTGGGTGTCAACACCATCCCTGATACCAAGGTTTTAGAAGATGTGTAGATCCTCATTCATCCCATCAAGAAAGGAGAGGAATTCAAAAACTAGTGTGTAGAGGGATACAATATCCCAAGGGCTAGGTCTTCCCACCAACCCAATAAATCCCATTAGAAATATGACACCAATATATTTAGAGATCCAAAAGTGGATTTTTCATCACATTCTGCCACACCCACTCACTCTTGAAAAATCTAAAAGATTTGCAAAATGTACAAAAACCTAAAAAAATACAAATCACGAAAAACCCAAACGAATTTGAAATGAGCAGGCTCTCCAAGAGTTTGTCAGTTACTTCACCGAGGTGGTCCAGATGCACAATGACAAGATGCAGGGTTTGAATATCTATCATGGAGTACATGACAAAGAAGCATCAACATTTTTCATATGAAAGACATGATAGGGACAATCAATATTATCTTAGGCCCAGATCAATGTCAAGTAAAAGTTAGGATGCTTCTACTACAAAATATCAAAGATCAACAGATAGAGCTTCTATGCCACTACATTAATGTCTTTGCATTAGGCTACACCAACTTTCTAGGTTAGATGAAAAAATCTCTATCCATAGACTACCTATCATACCTAAAGTTCGTCTATTCCAATAGAAGTTTAGATGGACACAGCCAGAATGGATCCTGAAGATCATGGAGGAAGTTCAAAAGCAATACAATGCTAGTTTCTTAGCATCAGTAAACTATCCTACATGGCTCATTAATATTGTACCAGTTCCAAACAAAGAACAAAGTATGAATGTGTGTGGACTATCATGATCTCAACAAGGCATATCCAAAGGATGACTTCCAACACCTACACATAGGTGTACTCATTGACAACATAGTCGGCCATGCATTGCTCCGTTTCATGGATGTATTCACTGGCTACAATCAAATCAAGATGGAAAAAAAGACAAAGAAAATATTTCCTTCGTCATATAATGGTGAGTGTTCTACTATATATCATGTCTTTAATTCTCAAGAATGTCAAAGCTACATATCAAAGGGAATTGGTTCCCTCTTTCATTACATGACACACAAGGAGGTGGAAGTTTACATGAATGATATGTATGTATCAAACAAGGTCATTCTCGAGAACCTCTCCATGAGAGAGAAATTGACACTAAAGCAATGAACCACATATTATGTTCTAGGGGAATTGAAAGATCTTGCAATCAGACTCTTCTTCAATGCATCAAAAAGATAGAAGATGAATCTCTTATAAAGGAGGTCCATGCAAGGTCTTATGGAACACACATAAATGGATTCACACTAGCCAAGAAGATACAACTCTTTGGGTACTATTAGAACACCATGGAAATGGAATGTTGTCAACTTGTCAGTAAATGATGAGCTTGTAAAATCCATGGGAACTAATTCATTCTCCTGCAAATCAACTCTAAAACATGGTGATGCATTGACCATACTCATCTTGGGGTGTCATCATGATTGGTAAGATCAACCCTAAGCATCAAATGACAGTTTATCCATCCTCATCGCAATTGATTAATTCACTAAGATGATAGAAGCAATGCCCATCACCAACACATCATCCCACCAATTCATCAAGTTCCTCAAGAATATTGTTATAAGCTAGTGTGGAATACCACATGAGATCATTTCAGAAAACATGTTGAACTTCATCACTAAGACCTTCAAAGAGTAATTGGGATCTTTGGGGATCAAACATCACTGAACATCAACTTATTAGACTCAGATGAACTGATCTATATAGCTTATAATAAAAACTTGATCAAGATTTTGAAGAAGACTATATGATCTCATGCCAACTGGCATGAACATTTTCCAATGGCTTTGCGGGCCTGGCATACTTCCATCAGAACTTCCACAAGGGCTATGCCATAACTCCATAGTATATGGGATGGAAGCATTCCTACTAGTTGAAATATAGATCCATTCACTCTGTACACTATGTCAAGTAGATATTCTAGAGAACAAATGGCATCAAGACTGAGTTTACAACCTCAACACTCTTGAAGAATGGCGGGTAAGAGCCCTACACCATGCACACTATTACCTAGCATGAATGTCTTGAGAATTTAATAAGAACATTCATCCACACAACTTCTAGAAGGGTAAATTGGTATTATGAGTCATTTGCAATACCGATTCTAGGGGCAAGTTCAACCCTAAATGGGAGGGACCCTACATCATCCATGGCATCTATGATTGGGGCAACCTCTACACTTGAAATACATGGATATAGACATCCATATTCATCATAAAAAGTCCAACCTTGTTAAACTCTACTACTGCTAATCAAAATGTAACAATGAGAAATCATCTTGTAGAAAGCAATGTAAAGTAGCCAAAAGCTCCCACTAATCTACGAATATACCTTAAATCTAGTTAAACACTTGTTTGTGTACCCCTATGCACCCTAAAGCAGAAAGGTCAAAGTAGAAGGTAGGGCCCATGATGGAAGGATAACGACCAGTATCCTGAGGCCTCGATGGTTTGCCTAACTCCTTATTAGGTCCACCCTAATAAAATACACTTAAAAATGGTCAAGATTATAACTAAATCTAGGTGAAACCCCATGAAAAAATAGGAGGATGGAAGAAGCTATGTACCAAGGGAGATGCCATAACAATTACATCTATCAAGGATAACCTAAGAGAGAAGGAGTATCGTGAGAAGGTTGAAGGTCAAAACTCCTTGCAGCTACTCTCGCCTCATCTTGAAATGAGGTGGGATTAAAATCTATTTGAGCTAACTTGGGATTCATGAGATGGGAAATCCTCTTTTGGAAAACCCCATTCATTCCCCACAGAACCCTTTGATCTAATGATCAATGTTTATTCAATTTTTTTTATCAAAAATACCCATGGTTAGATGGAACCTTACAAAAAAAGGATAATATGAAAAGCCCTCTAAATATATAGACATGCTCATGGTCTATCTCCATTGTAATGAATGTCAGGAGTAATGCCTACTAAGGTGCCTTTGACTTCTTAAACATTGTTCCAACTGGGTAGGGAATTACTACTAATGTTCCTATTACATGACATGGCTCTAGCTCTTAGTGTGATTCCCATGTCTAATAGAGCTTCTTCCATCTCCCCTCCTAGAAGGAGGGCTTCCCTCATAACAGAAAGGGCCATGAATGTTCAGAGGGAGGAAACATCTATCATCAAATTAGGATGACAGGTAGCTTAAAGGACTTGGGGTTTCAACCTTCGAACTTCATGTAAGGAGGTAGATGAGAAGGAGGAGATCCAGTACATGAAAACCTAAAGCTTTCCCAGAATCATAAAATTCATAGACATGAGATCTATATTTTCTCTGATTGGATGATTTGTCAAAAAGGAGCTCATAGAAATATGCACCTTGAGGACCAAAGTCCAGTGCACTTTTCTAAATATCATGGAGGGAGTACCCACAGTTGGGGCCTCATTTCATGAAACAAATATATTCATTTTAGAAATATAAATCATTACAAAACACTAGATTCTTGTGCCTATAAACAAATAAACAAAGAAAGAAAAAAAATGAAGAAATCATTGTGGTTCTCTAGAAGAATCACAAGTCACTACCACTGATGTTTTCGATGAAAGCCACTCCAAGTATTTGCAAGAGCATTCCCGACCCACAAGGAAGCCATCCTGGGTCAATCTCTTCTAGATCAATCACATTTACACTACCTTCTCTTAGACTTTATGTGAATCTATGATTATCTTCATGAATAATGGAAGAAGAGATTCAACTTAATACACACAGTGCCAAGGATTGAACTACCACACACACAAACATAGGTTAGTGAGCCACACATTCATCCAAACCAGATAAGATGATCAAACACTAAAAATCAGGCATGGACACACAATAGGAAACGTTATCAAGGCAGAACTCCATCCATCCCCAATGAACATTTGTAACCTTCAGACCTGTGAGCCATCGAGCTAGATCTCAATGCATGTGAAAGGGACCACCTAGCTAGATGTGGTTCAAAAGAAACTCCTCCATGGTATAATGAGGATTCAAAGACTCTGTCAGTCTTGCAGAACCAATGCACACTCCCTGATAAATATATAGAACTTGGAAGGGCCCCATTATCTTTCAAGTCAGTTGTACATAATCCAAGAACTCATAAAACTCATCTAGAATCAAAGGAGCAAAAGTTTCCTTCCTCAACAAAGCAGTCACAACTCCATAAGAAGCAATCATAACTTGACCAATAGTTTACCCAAAGAACAACTCTACCAGGATGATAAAAGTATAAGTCCTCAAGCAAGGCATTTCAGGAGAAACTACACTGTAACACACTTTTATCTTAAAAGACTCCTACAAGTATGCCATCCAAATGAAGTAACCATAACCAGTGAACCATTGATCCCTTGGATTTCCTTCATTTGCAGTGATTCCCCAACTCAGTACCCTAATTTGACTTCCTTGGTACCATCGACCATGGGTCATGCAAAGGAAGCCAGGTGATCTTAGCGCATCCTTCAAGGTGGGAATTAGATTGACATCGCCAAAATAGAAGGTGTGACTTAGGTCATGTTTGGTTGGATGGATTTTTAGAAATCTTGTATTTTGTCTGTCCCGCATTACAAAAATGTTGCATTCTCAAAATCCCTTAAAGGAAAATTTTATATTTGGTTTACTGGATTTTGCAAGTATGTGATTTATATTTTTTTCATTTATGTTATCTTACCCATGTTGGATTTTGGTGTCCAGAAGAATTTTGATGGAGACCAAAATGAAGGATTCCTATTATATCTAAAAATCTCAAGATTAGCCCAATCTATCCAATCCCTCTAACCAAACATAAAATTTGTACAAATGGAGTTGAAAATATAATCCAATATAGTGAAATATAGGTAACCAAATAAGCCCTTAGAGGATTCTCAAAGTGGATTTCCACCAACATCAACTCTGTCTCAAATGGGACATAAACCAGATGATGAAAGTAGCAGGCCACAAAAGTCTCTGACTATCACCTTTCTTTATTCATTGAACCAACAAAAAACAACTAGTTTACTCTCTCATGCATCCATGTCTGAATGACGCGCCCAAATCAACATTGGATCATGGGCCATGTGCATGGAAGTTCAATCTAGTCCCTTTATCTCTTCATATGAGAAGCCCCACCCAATTGAATTAACCAAGGGTAGAAGACAAGGAGAGGTTCTTTCATGATCTTCGCCAGCTCTTTTGTAGATATGGAAGGATGGGATGTCAGTGCATACTCTTTGAAACTTGACAAGAAAGTTTCACAATCAAACACCAAGGATCTATTCTTTCCTTTATGGTCCCACTTTGTCTCACGTCTCGTTCAAGACGCATGACAATTAAACCAAGTACGCATCTCCTTAATCCCAGAGAAGGAAAAGTCCTATTGGATAGGCTGAAAGAATAGAGAGGAAGGAGTAGAGGTTTGTTCGTCTGGGAGTACCTCACCATTGTGAAATGTTGGCTTTAAAAGACCTCATTCTTCAGTGATATGCTCTAGAGTGGAATGAGAAGTCATAAGTGGGGGGGAGGAGGAATGATCTTTTTTTTATGGAGGGCCTCTTGGCATGTCTCAATCTATGTCAGCTAAGCCAAGTGAGGTGAGCCACACTGAGTTTCCACATTCCTCAGACTCATCCAAGTAGTTTGAAGTCCGCCCCCACCCATCAAAAAGAAAGAGTATAAACAGGTCTAGAAAGAGAGTGAAGAGAATCCCCTGAAAGAGAAACTCAATGTTTCAAAACTCCTGTCTTTTTTGGGTTGGCCCTAGGAGGATAGGTAGGTCAGTTACATGATTGCTATTTTTATAGTCTCTTTCTCCACTTCTAATCGGTTTCCCTCTGACTTCTTCTATTTGGAGTTGGAGGTGAGGGCATGAGTAAGGTGGTTCTCCATGGAGCATGATTTCCTTCCCAGTTTTTTGAGGACTCAAAGAGCCCAGGGAAAATAGGGGGATCTCATTTTCATGCTCAGGAAGGAAAAAAAAGTACCAGGATTGACATTCAAGTGTCTGTTGAGAGAAAAACTTAGGGACAACCAATAGTAAAAGATGATCCATTATTAAGTATAAAAATTAGAAATGGAAGAAAATCCAATAAGGAAGGAATCCTTTTTATTTGACCATTCATCCCTACTCTTTCTTCAATACCTCATTGGTGAGTGAGAGACCCAGTCCTAGGTCCCACAATTGGTCCTTTGCCTTCAACATTCCTTTGAATGGAGAAATTGGAGGATGACCTACTCTCCAATTAATTTTGTCTCCTCAACTTTCATTAGAGAGAAAAAAGCAAAATGTGTGTTCACTAAACTTGTCCTTCCCTTCTTATTTCCATTTCCTTCCTCTCCAAATGACGAGGATCCCCCTCCCCTAACTTCAAAGATGAGAGTTCAAGAGTTCCACTATTGTACCTTTCATGCAAAGTGTTCTTGACCCAAAAAAATTCTCTTCACTACATCTCTCTCCTATCCACTAAAAAAAAGGACCAAGAGATGTACCGAGGCCCACTAACTCAACTATTTTAGTCTTATAAAGATCATTAATGCAACCTCACACCAAAGACAATTTGATAGGGGTATGCAACTAAAGTGGGATCTCTCATATCTCCTTCTCTCCCATGACCCCAAGTCATGAAAGGCAGGATGTGCTAAAATGAGAAGGTATGTTTTCCTATTTATAGGTCTTAAATAGGGAAAACTCATTTCCCAGAGATAAGAGGATTTTGTGTCCTTTTTCCTAACAAAACTGCACAATCAATGTAGCCACACATCTTAAAGGAGTAATGACTCCAAGTCACACAAGGTTGTGGTTCGTAACAATCTGCAACCTCTGATCAACACATGGGTCAAAGTCATCCACTGATCTACCAGAAATCTTTTGAAGATAGAAATCTAAAATTTGATTCAGAATCAAAGATTAAAAAACTCACAATTTTATTGAAACTCAAAATCAATCTTTTATTTAAAATTGAAAAGAGTTTACAAATGCCAACATGACATGGCATGATTTTTCTACAAGAAAGGAGATACATCATGAAATGGAAATGCTAAAGATAAGCTACTACTTCTTCAGCCACTCTATCAAGCTTTTGACCAAGGGCCAATGATTTGTGGAAGAAGAATCAAATGAAAGACGTTCAACATTCACATCTGAGTGATAGCTGTTGGTAGACCACCTATGACCATAAGAAGAGATAACAAAAGGCACCTCCACAGCAAGACATCATCTCTACATGTAAAGGAACCTACCCCTACACTATATGAAGTTGGGTCTACACTCTAAACTAGGATAGTTTATGATAAACCTCCTATGTCAGAAGATGCCTCAAAATGCTAACTATGCCCATTGTCTGTTGGGCTACTCAAGACGAAGTGTCTTCTTCTTGTTGTATCTGAATCCTCATCCATTTCCATGAAAAATTTGGTCCATCCAAAGTCACCTAAGAAGTGACAAATGCCTCCAATGTTGAAATCCCAATGAGGGCACAACATGGGGACATCATCAAAACTATGAGTGTAAATTAGCAGAGAATGCAAAGCCTCAGACAAGGAAACTACCTCAGGAGGGGGTGGATGACAAAACTCATACCCCTGATCATACTTCCTAGTCAATTCATAGTGAATCATCTGTAAGAAAACATATGCTAGAGATAATCAAAGCATACAATGACAATATCTGACCAAGAAACTCACCACCAGATGACATTCAAGTTGATTGGAAACCTCTCTGGATAATAGAACGGGCTAAATGTGTCTGTAGTACCACCTTAGGTATTTGTCATTCATCGTCTACCCATACATCAACTCCCAAGCAGCCTGACATATCCCTAGATCAGAATAGACATTCCCTGAAAAAGGGTCGAAAGGGATGTGCCAGTAACCAGCCCACTAACAAGCAACACGCTGGCCCAAATACAACACACTTCTAAGCAAAGACTTAAAGTGGATCCAGAAAGCATATAAAGATAATGCCACAAAGAAGGTTGCATAAGATGTGGCTTCCTCACCACACTGGAACATAAAGAAGATTTTAAATTAAACCTATAAAAAATAATGAATTTGAGTCAGCTAATAGAGATGCACAATATAACATAGTATAAGATTAATATTCATACCTCAACATGGTCATTGTCTCCAATCTCCTATCTACTGCTGATATTGCACCCTACTGTTATACCCAGCCTAGTGGTGATAAATAGGGAGAGAAGCATACAAATGGCCCTTTGACCCGCTCAAAGTGGTTGTTCTACAAAGTAGGAAGTGCTTTAGTTGCATTAGGAAATGTCAGAGGAAATCATCCACTGCAGATATTTCAAAGCATGTAAAATTCAAAATAGCTGGTGAAAACTTACTACAATCAAGGCAACAAAGACTCGAAAACCTTATATATCTTGAACCATATACCCTTTGAAGTCTCCCATGAGACATCTTCACAAATGCATCTCAAATGAACATACATGCCACCATCTCAGTCAAAGGAGGGAATCAAATCTCGATCTAGAAGAAAACATAACCAATAGATCCCTCCTCTATTCCCCAAGTTGTTGTTGAACCAACAACTAGTAATCAAGACAAACAGGAATACCTAGACCTGCAGATCACCGTAATGAAATAAGGTGGACCTCATCAAAGTAAACTTGGCCTCATACTTAGAGGCCATATCAATGTCTCTAGGGTTCACTCCTAGAATTCCATCAATGTTGTAATGACCCCAGTCCAGTTGGCCAGGCAAAGAACTAATGGGAGTCCCACCAAACCCTAACCCAATTATCTGTGCAAAGTCAATTGAGGTGATGTCCAATTCACCAAAATAAAAATGAAAAGTACTAGTATCCACACAAAAGTGTTAAATCAAAGGAAGGTGATAGGGTCTATATATGTTTCCACATCGGCTAATTTTATCAAAGAAATCCCCTCGAACAACTATACCTCCTTGAAGACCAACCTCTCATACAAAAACCACAACTCAAACCAACGGATTCTCTAATATAGATTCAACAACCCATGACCAAAGGAAAAAGGTTGAAGACAAAGTCAAAGTCATTGTTGCATGGAAAAAAGCCCAATTCAAGATCAACAAAGCAGAAAGAAAATAACATGGTGAAAAGTTTCCATGTTATACCTCATTTCTTTCTCTAAAGTCTTGGTGCATAGATTCATCAACATCACACTTGGATGATGGATGCATCACTCATATGGACGTAGTTCCCCCATGATCCTTATTGCACCACCGTGACACATACTCAAGGAAGACTTCATAAGAGTATTCATAAAGCATATACAAATTATACAATAAAAATCAAATATGCATACCTTGGATGTGCCTTGGTGCCTACATTATTACCAACATATTTCTCATCTACAAGGTGATATACCTCATGCTAGTCATGATCATCCTTTTATCAGTGCTACAAGCTTTCCACACCATCTAAAATCCATATTGCAGGCAGTAGTGTCACATCCTTTTGGCAGTGCCACAAGCTTTCCACACCATGGCCGAGAAAATGACCAAACAACAAAATAGTCTATATCGTAAAACATAATGTACATCTAGGTCATCTTCAACCTATATACCATAAAGAACATAGGGAAGCTAAAAATTGGAACTCAACATTGAGGGCCAAAATGGTGAAACGAAAGTGAAAAAATGAAAGTTATACCAGCCCTGAGATGGATGTAGCTCAAATTCACATTGAAATTCACAAGAGAGGGTGATCTGAAGCTCCTCTGCTGCCACGACATGACTGCTTGCAATACTTCCTGGACGTCTAGCAGAACACTCCAATCCGTAGGATCTAAGTGGGAAGATCACGATGATCAACATGCTCTCTTTCTCTCTCTTCTTACAATCGTTGTTTCCCTAGTTGCTCTGAGTTGGTTGATGTCGATATTGTTTGCATGAGTAAAAAATAAATGGGAAGGGTCTCAACCCTTCTCCCATTCCACCTCTTTTAAAGACAAATTCTTTCATAGAAATTCCACCTCTTGAAATCCAAAATTCTATATTTTTCAAAGATAAATATTCATTAGATATAATATTTTTGGGTCATGGACTATGGATCCAAACTAATTGAACCTCATTTTTTCAATCTTTTTGGGTCCTGGACTATGACCATAAACTAATCCAGGCTCATTTTTTCAATCTTTTGGGTCTTGGTCCATGACCCTAAACTAATCCAACTTCATTTATGCAATTCTCTTGGGTCCTCGTCTATGACCCTAAACTAAAACAACCTCATTTTTTAAATTCTTTTTGGGTATTGGGCCATGATCTTAAATTAGACGACGAGCCTAGTTTTGAACAAGCTCCTCTTTTCATTTTACCTTATTCCAATCTAGGACCTTAAATCACGAGCTAAAATTGAACCAGTGAAAATCTTCATTTTTATACATACACATGGCCTTGACTATGACCCTGGAATTAATCACTATGATCTTCATTGCGTAATATTTTTGTGGTGTCCTTACTCACAATCTATGTTCATTATACAAATTATTCTTCCAAACAAACATGACAAACCCTATAAAACTTTCCTTAATGAAAGCATCCTTTGACAATCTTGAATAATGACAAAATGAGTTGAACTGCTGACCCTGCCTCATGACCCTAAGTTATGGCTCAAATCTCCAATTCCCAAACCAAGTATTATAAAGTCAGGGATCATCATTTGTTGATGCTCTAGAGGATGGGAGATGAAATCGTAGAGTAACACATCATGGAGACTACAATTCATTCGACAATGGCTAGAATGTCCAATCTCACTCAATATTATATGTCTTTATCATATAATTAGCTAACCGATATAGCCGATATCCAAAAAGGTAACTTTAAATCTACAAAATTTGTCCAAAACTTAGTTAGAAATATTGACGATCTAATCCCTATCTCGATAGAAAAATCCTCATATTATACCTATTAAATAGTTCTAGTACTAACTCTAAATTGGCCTACGAAAAAACTAAATATGCATAGGAAGAGGGATGACTAAACTATTTCTCCAAGATCATTTTACATGGATAACAGTTGTCGTTGTTTTTCAATGAACATAGACTCCTAGTCTTACTGTCTCCCTGACAAACTACAACCTACATTCAATTTTTGACATTCATATTTTCTCACTAAGATATGAATTAGAGGGAGAATTACAAATGTATTGGTTTAAGAGCTAAAGAAATGATGAGACTCACCTTTTCTTCTTATAAACCTCTTAAGGGTCATCATAACTCTAGGGAATGAATGGTTGGTTAGAGTTTGGAAACTACCTAAGTAAAAGGCCACCCTTTCTTGGAAGAAGTCTTTTTTTCCTAGTCGTTTCCTCATTAGTTCAAATTTAGAAGGAAAGGGCATCATGTTGGGTTTTGAAGAGGCTACAGGCACAATTGAAGAAATAAAATTTTCTCCACGTACCCTACTAGAAGATCTTGTTGATAACAATGTTTTTCAAAATGAGGGTGCATGAGATATACCTCATCATGGAGAAAGTCTACCAATGTCCCTTTGCGCAATGATGTGTGTCTCCCCTCACATGCATAGAATGTCCTCATCTATCCTCCTAACACAGGAAACGCAGTGTCTATCTCTCTAATTCATCCTCACACATGGACTGGAACTCCAAGTCGTGCTTCATAAGCCAATAAGAAGGAGTATCCTTCTTCTTGATGACATGATAGAATCAATTGCTATCCATATCTCTCAGTTGGGGATGATAAAGACTAGGATTTGTGTACAAGAGAGTGACCTTGGGGGTATTTAAAATCAGTTGTAATGCCTCTATAAATAGTAGAGAAAAAGGAAGAAAGATTTACTAAAACCCTTGGGTAAACAAACAGATTCACCTCCGTTTAAAATGAGATGCTCATGTATTAAAAAGAGTATTATGGAATCAATTAATTAACCAATTAATCATATTAATTGATTAACTAGTTTCGTCATCCAGCTCTACCCATTCAAACTAGAATTGCCATCTGACTGAACAATTAAATCTAATTAATTGTATTAAACATTTTAACCACTTAAATCAACTTGTATTCCAATATTATTATAGTAGATTGCCTAAACATTTTAGTAATCAGTTGGATTCAAAACATTACCAGTCACGTCCACAATGATACTCCTTTTCCAATACACCCTTTGTTTGTGACCCGATAGGCTCCAAATTATGTTGGCAGTGATATTCATAATTATATTATGATTTCACAAGGATGGATTCATATCTATAAAGGCTTCATTTCTACCCTAGTAATTGGAGGAGTTGGAGAACAACATAAACTACAAACTGTGATTGGTGTTATAGTTATTGTATAATTTCTTTGTCTCTAATATATGCATTGAACTCGAGGCATGGAATCATCATCCTCTTCAACATTCAATCCATATTCCTTGACCTAGAGTAGACTGTCTGAGATATGTGTAAGTTCAATATTACATTCCTAGCCATGAATTTCTCAATCTCACTTATCAAGTAGCCGAGATATCAAACTCTTGTAGGAGGGACAAATCCCATCTAAATCACTCACAGTCATCCCCATGTGTCACAGTGCACTCAAGCACCACCTTTATATCAACCCTTAGTCAGGATCACAGTGCATGATGTCAAAGTACACCAAATAACATGTGATGAGTGTACACCATAACTATGAGAGATGACTCTGAAAACCAGTCATGTTTTGCATGTGCAACTCTCAAGGTGGGTCTGTCTAATACACTATTATTCAAAAAGTTTCTATGTACTTGGTTTGATATCACATATCATGATTAAACAGATTTTGTCATCAATCAACACACACTTTAGTCTTATTTGTTATTACTATCTATTAACCTTCCACAATAACATCTGACTAGGGATATAAAAAGAATCGTACAATCTTGACATTTGTATGATCTCATCTTGCAAGTCCTCAAATCGAAGACATTGATCATTGAGTATTATCAATCTTTAGACATCTATTATGTTACATTGTTATCTCATAACTGAATAAATAGAATAAATTGGAAGGTTGCCTTTATTATTAATCAAATCATTTATAAGATATGCCATTGCAATCATCATATGATTGTCTCTCTAGGCATACATACCAACACATCACACTCTCTTTTCACCCTCCACAAGGTTTGTCAAAACATCCTTGATGATTTCAACCTTCTTGGCATTCCTTGATAAAAAAATGGGGGTCAAACATGGCTCAAGCTTGTGGTCCTCACTCTTATCTCGAACCTTGCCTTGAGAGGGGAAAACTGTTGACACCCCATTTTTTCTCACTTGCTAGAAATTCTATATCTAATGATGGAATCCTTTTGACATTCCTCCCCATTTTCACATATACCATTTTTCCATATTTGCTACCTATTGAAACCATCCTTTTTGCCCACTTTCACCTAGGTCGGGGCCTTATACAAATAAACCTTCTTTCAGACCAGAAGTGCAATTTATCCTACAATTCTACTTTAAATAAGCTATTTTTCAAAATTTCCCGATTGAATTGTATAACATAAAATATTTCTACGCCTTTTCTTGAAAAAATTGAGAGATAACCCCGACTTATCTTTTTGTGCAAGTTTTCTCTGATTTTCTCCATTCCATTTCTAAAATTACTGGGAAAATGAGAATCACCTTTTTTCAACCCGAGATACCCAAAGGATCAGAGCACGTGGTGGATTGCATCAATCTTCATGCATCCTTTGTGGTACATTGTGGTGATCTGCCACCTCTTATATAGGATTCTACCTAGAATCTCGAACGCTTAAATCCACCTATAAACAACCCCCATAACTGATGTATTCCAGTCCTCTTTCAACTCTATTGAAGCCAGAAAAAGGACTACCTCCCAATTTATATTTCATATTCCTTGTGATCAGAGGATCTCTTCCTCTGACACCTCCTTCTTTGTAAGATATGTAACATAGTAAAATACTCTAAATGTGTGCTTAACTATTGCAACAATCTCATTATATTTGATCTATATTTCGTGCACTTGACCTGATCTATTGTTCCATCTGATATGTTATCTACTATAATTTCCAGTTTCTAATATAACTGTCACTTTTATTTGCATCTGAAAACTCAAATCTAGTTACTCTAACTATACATTCGTTATTCATCCTATAAAATCCTATGCATTGATCATAATAGCCAATGAAGGATATCCATTGTAAGAGGTCTTGAGGTGACTAGGACCGTGAGACACATAAATATTAGGACTTTCAAAGTGATGATGGGAAGGAAAAGGTCATCTCTAGACCTGAGAGCCCGCCCATCACTAAAACTCACCTTTTTATGTTCTTTTCTTTATTTTAACCATCCTGAGTTGCTCAATTTTCAACAACAAGATACTATTTTGATATAAATTATTGGGCAAGATGGGGCTTCTAGTCCTTCTCTGCTCAGAACTAGGTTGCCAGATCTGATTGTTGCTTTTTCTTTTTAATTTTTGATTTCAAGCCATCATGGATAATCTCTCAGATTGACACCAAGGCTTCATTGATCGTTCCTTTTTTTTTGTACAAAATTTGGTGCTATCTCTGAACATCTTTCTATGTGAAATTTTACTACAAAAAATGGTAGAGTTTTGTTCAATGAATATCTCTATTTCTTTCCCCTTTTTTTGGGTATGGTATGACAAAAGAAGTTGATGAATCTTCTTCCTTACAATGATAATGGATCCTCTCATGTATTGAAAGATTATGTAAACTCATTTGAGGAAATGATAGAAATAGTTTATGTCATTTCAAGTATGAAATTAAGTTATCTATTTTTTTATTTGTTATTTATGAAGTTTGGAACCTATAAAATGATATTACAATCTTTGTCCCTAAGATCTAATTTTAATGGTGGATATTTAGGTAGGAAGTGATTACAAATAGAATGATATTCATACTTGACAAATAACTTATAATAATTTATATTTTATTATGTTCCTAAGCTTGTAGGCCAGTTTGCAACCAGAATTAGTAGGGATTTTACAAAGACAATGGTGTCTAGAAAGGATAACATCCTGGGGTTGGTGAAACTTTCCTACACACTTCTAGTTGGCAAACGAGGACTCTCACACCCCTATGAAGCCCACATGGATAAAATATAAGGTTTTTTCCTGAAGTGAAACACCTCAAGGTCTTCTCATCCTCAATTTATTTCTATTCTTGTCTATTTTCTTCTCTAACCCTATAATTCTCTTCTCTCCTCATCATGAATTATGGTTTCAGGAATTAGTAGGATGAAGGAATCCTTTGATAATTAAAGTACATAAAATAGTAATTAAACAAACACTTGCAGAAGAGGTGAAACAAAATTAATGTCCTAGTAGTGAAGTTAAACCCTAGGAATACATATGTATGGGTAGAGATACCATATCCTTACATTAAATAATTGAGTTTGGATAACTCAATAAATAATGCAAAACTAAGTGCATTAAAGAAAAGACAAAACCATATGATATAGAGAGTAACATTAACCCTAATGAAGCAAACCCTAATTATTGGACTCACGCCATATATGTGAAAACAATACCTTATTAGGAATACCCTAACCATGGGTAAGGGAAAAAGGAAACTCCAATAAGTTTGGGTTATTCAGTTTGGGCACCACAAATTAGATCATAGTAGTTTTTACCCTACATGTAAGTACTTAGAGGACTAGTAGTCATGCATGTATGGTATACATAAGGGGCTTTGAATATGAATATGAAAAGAAGGAAATTAGTAGTCATACAAGAAAAATATAAGTCCTCAAGTAACCTTGTAGGGATGGTGTCGAAACTTGGGGTGGGTCATGTCGTGGATGGAGAAGGTCTATGAAGAAGGGATAAACCTAAGCCTGTGGAGCTAGGTTGTGGCTATAAAGCCCAACCCCCTATCAATAGCCAAGAAGACATCCTTGGATAGGACCCTCCCTATAAGGGAGAGTTGACCAACCTCATTTTGATAACTGAAGTAATTTTGATGTCCTAGAAGGACCTAAACTTAGAGAAAGGAGATATGATGGGATAGTTTGGGTATAAGGAAAGAAATCCCTTACCACTACCAAGTCATAATATTTTGTCCTTAATAGTTGGAAAATTATTCCAATATAATTAGATGCCAAGACCTTGGGAAGAGAAATCCCAAGGTAAACAAGTAATGGAAAGTACTATACACTGAAACAAATGTAATGATGATGCATCTAAGGTAAGTAAGCCCTAGTGCCACCAGTTTGAATAAGAAAGGTGTGTGTTTGGATTAATTTATTGGGAGCTTAGATATATAAGTATGAGACCTTTAGTTATATGAATTGAAGTAAAATGAGTACAATTTACACATTGAAAGATATTCTATGACATGCATCTAAGTATAGAATCTCCTTTAGCAGGATCAATAATGAAATATGAAAATATGATGATATTAGAGACGCATAAACTGGAACAAGGTTTAAGTAATGAAAAGACAAAATAAAATTGTTGCAACTTATAAACCCTAGGTAGGGTAGATACCCCATTCAAGTCTAGGGTCAAGTATAGATGTATAATAGTACATCAGACCAAAGGGGTTAGGTGGCAATCATTCTCTAAATATTGGGGTAAGGGAAAATCTGTACATGTGTACACAAAAACATGGGTTCACTAAAATGGACACCTCCATAAGTACATGATGTCCTAGGAGTCAATAAGAAATGAACTCCATAAGCACAAAGGCCCTTGGGTTCAATAGGAGATCACTCCAAAGGTATCTATACAACTAGAGACCTTAAGGAAATGGCTAAGGTGATGTTACATGAGATGTAGATATAAATAACACAAGAACTAATTAATAATGGTTGAAATGTAATCTTAAGTGGATTTTTGAAAAATCTCAAGAGTCTCAAGAAAGGAACTTTCCCCTTGGGTTCATCAAGTTTAAGGAAACTCTGGAATTTAAATGTATAATGGTTTGGAGTCACTCATGAGGATGACTCAACCTAGAATATTTAATTATGAGATAATGTATGGATGCACCATATCTATACACAATAACAAGGTGAACTTTATGTCTGGACTATGAGTAAATATCTATTTCTCCTTAGTATAGGTGTGAAAGATTGAGTATCCATCTGTGACACATATAATTGATATGTGATAATGAATGTTATAAGTTGAAATTAATGCCGTGATCTATGGTGTATAAGTTAACCTCAAAATATCATGGATATAGACAAATAGTAATTAGTAGGTTTGAAACCTAGATAAAAAGGAATTCACCAAGTAAAGATGTAACCGCCAACTGGTAATTTCATGCACTGGATGGGGATGTACAAACACCATTGTACTAACTTTAGGTTACAACCTCATAGCATATGTAATTTTCATCTTAATGAAAGTAAATAATGATAACATGTCTAAATCATATCCAAGGTAGGTTTATATGCATAATCCATGAGGATAAATGAATTTTCATTCACCTTAACCTAATTGAGATTGTATTTGGGGACCAAATTCCTTTTAAGGTGTGGTCCATGTAACATCCTACAAATTTGGGATTAATATAAGAACATGTAGCATAAAGTGGAATAATGAGTAATATGCTATCAACTTGACTAATAAACTTAATCCTAGTTACATTAAAGTCTACAAATTAAGTAAATGAAGTGATTAATAAAAAAGGCTTCAATTTAAATTATATGATGAGAAAAAGACTTAGTTGTGTAGTTAAGAAAATTATAAATCTTGTGGACCCTTGGACAGGCCTAGGTTTAGCAATGGGCTTTAGGATACAATTCAAGCCTAATTGAACTATTTGAATGGAAAACAAGTCTTTTGCGATATATGCTAACACAATTAAAAATTTGTGCATGATTATGATGCAAATAATATCGGATGATGATTGGTAAACTAATTATGAGATAATTCAAAAGGTTCTAAATGAATATAAAATGATAAATTACCTATCTACTCAAATGAGTAATTATCTTGTGTTTACTTGGATTCCAAGTAACTAGGTATCAAATACATGTTACTTGACCTTATACTTGGTTCCGAACAAGATAATGGTAAACAAGGATAAATCGAAGTTTTTATATAGTTACATGATTATCTACGACCTAGGAGATTAAATTAAGAAGATACATGAAGAACAAGGAAAGGGTATCTACGTACTCCTCTTGACTCCAAACCTTTCCTAAATAAAAATACTGATAAAATAAAGATAACACAAACTTTTGGTGAGACCTATAGGGTTTAAAAAGTTTTTTGCCTTTTCAAACAAAGTTGATAATTGATTTCATTTTATTTAGGATTTTCCCAGTCACACCTAAAGTTTGTATGAACGAGGACTATAGGGGAACACAAGATGTGCCTTTTGATCTCATCGACATATATCTAGTTGGATGGCCACAACCAGAGTCCTGATGAACTTGGACTTGTGAATCTGAGAAAGGGGGAACATAGAGAGATCATCCTTCTCATCCGATTGGTTGATATACCAAAAATATAGAAAATTCAATCTCCTTGGACTCCTCCCTACCTCTCTTTCCCTCATCACCACTATATAATGGTGCCAAAACCTTCTATAGATAAAATAAAGTCCAACTAAGCATGGGATTGACATTATTTTGTAGAAATGAGATAATTCCCAATTGTTGGATAGGCTAAAGTCCTAAGGAGGGTCTCGTACATCTCTCCCATTGACTTTATGCATATGAAAGACTATAAATAGCCTCATCAAGTCCATTAGATCTCAATTCATCCTCTAGTTTCATATTATCCACCACCATTATGACCTCCATCTTCTTCCTCCTATTACTCCAGTTCAATTACTATTTTATGACTCACCAAACACATTTGGCCACCATAGAGGAACAAGGTGAGTTCAGGGGGGCTCTTTGAAGTGACCCAAGATGTTAGACATATTTTCAGTAGCTAGGAGTAGAGAGTCGGACTTTGGTTTATCTTCTTCATGTCTCGATAGAGCCTCATTCATGTGAAGAAGAAGAAGCTCAGGGAGAACAACGTTTCCACCCCTAGATTATGCATTTAAGGTAAGGACCATACTATCTTTGTCTCCCTCTGACTTTCCTCATCCATGTGGGAGTGGGGTGCCAAGATTGCATGAGTTACTGTCTCATGCTGGCCCAATGATGGGTTTTGGATAAAATAGGTCTTGTTGACATGACACTCTTCCATTGGCCTAAAATCGTTTAATTTGCACTAAGTCTAGAAAATTAGTGGTAGCTCATATTATAGTGAAATGATATATTATAAAAAAAATTAGGTTCTAGATAAATGGTTTTAGTACCTAGTTATGAGTGTAGTTCAAAAAGTATATGTCAACTCATTTTTTGATAATGTATGTAATATGAAAATCATATATTTCATGAGATAATGTTGATATGTTGTTCAATTAATGAACAACAATATAATCCAATGATAAGGATACGATATGCTTAATCTCTATTGTTAGGGTTACACCTAATGCATAATTAGGGGTTTTAACCCTTATGACTTGTAAAATTATAGAATTAGGGTTATAAACCATGACCTTAATCAAACCTCAAGTTGGTAAATAGCATGCCAGAACTTATGGAATATATTTCTTTTATAAAATAGTTTGATGTTGACAAATGATAATGATTTTCTATGATTATTACTATTATGATAAATATATAGGGCATCTAGTGATAGACCATATGCATGTGAACTTAGTGTTTTGAGACCTAAGACTAGTATTAACGCTAGACCTAAAATAGACATTCATATAAATCATATGGACAAATGGTGACACCTTAGTTTATACATCCTTTTAAATCATGTCGATGTCTTGGATCTACCAATTCTTGGTTGTATGGATGATATTTTAAGCACGTTAGTTTTTTTTGATAAAGAATACACAGTTAGAATAAAAAGACTAAACTATCCATGAATAGATAACATGGTTAGATGATGTTTAATCATTTGTCCAAATTTTTTAGAGATGAAATGGTTCATGACCTCAAAAAACAAGGTTCATAGTGAGGAAGAAAGTGAAATGGTCTACTATAGGATTAAATGAATCTTTTAATAAAGTGAGAGGATAATTGGAACCGAAATATATGTGAGAAAAGAAAATAATCCAATCGTGATTAGGAGTATCCTCTATTCTAAGTGAAAAATGAATTTCTGATAAAAACATCAACAAGGTTTTATTCAGAATAATCTTTTCAGATCTATGATTTTTTTATTATGATAATAACCTAGACCTATGGTTTTATTTTGTTCCAAGAAAATCCTAATAAGGTCAAAATAACCACCCACATACCACAAAGAATTTTAATTAGGTGTACTTAGAGTAGATGTCCCATTGAAGTAAAAGTTTGTTTCAATGCTAGGATCTCCATAGATACATCAAAAGGAAACAAATATTATCAATCATACTATAAAAATGGTATAAATAGAGTAGGTTTCCTGATGAGTGTCTTTTTGACTCAAATAATTGATTTCCAACCAATACAAATCCCACCACTAATACCATTTCAAGGTAATTAAATTCTAGAAGTGATAAATTGGCTTCCTATGGTGCTAAGTTGAAAGTTATAAAGATAAGTGTGCTTATGCATTTATGATAAGTATTTATAATAGTATCATGTCATTATATCCTTAATATGCAAAAAATAACTCTAGGTTCTTATTTTTATGTACTTATAACTTTTTGAAGGTAAAAGTTTCTCAACTAGCTAGTTTTAGGACTTGCAGGAATCAAACTCAAGAAGACATTGATTCTCTAAATTTTTGTTCAATGAACTCAGTCGGGTTCAACCCCTAACTTCTATAGAACTACACGCTAGTGACAAATGAGCCTATTCATCACCAATGAATGCTGAACCAACATTCTGGTGAGTAATGGATCCCCATTCATCGGTGGTCGATGGGTTATAACCAATAATGACTGCCAAAGCAATCAACATCAACAACTACTACCACCTAACAATATCTATGACTGCTGGGTACAAACCCGGTTAGGTTCACCCTACTTATCATATACAATTCACTTATCCCTATAAATACCCATCCTCTACTTCCTAGGGAGAGGTTCACATTTTCCAATTTTTCTCTTGGAGGTTCTTCACACTTGTATAGTTTCAACCATCAGTTCCTAGAGCTTTGTGAGAAATCTATGAGGTTAGAGAGAGATGAGGAGCACTCCCTACATACATCCCTTTGGTTTGCCTCCCACCATTGTTCTCCACCATCATTCACCCACATCCAACTATTACCAGCCATCTTCCACCTCCATCCATCCGTCAAGGCTAATGTTTGGGAGGGAATGAATGAGAAATGAGGCCTTGTCATCAAGAAGATCAAGGAGGACGACCCCAAGGATGAGATTAACCCTTCTTGGAGTCTATGAACGAGAGAAACCACACTTACATGGGCTAAAACATTTCTACTACATCTTTCTTCTACTTTTCTACTTTTTTTTCTATACAAATGATATTCTTCCATCTTTGCTCAGTGCCAACTATGCTTTCCATAACTAGCTAAGCTTCTTCTTGGTTGTGAAGTCCATTTTGGGCACATTTATGTACTTTTACCTTAAGAAAGTTTTTTATTTCCATACCTAGTATGTTTTGTATTCTATCTTCTCTTTCTAGTCATGATTGTTAGGTTGGTTGATCTCTTTCTCACTTGAACTTTCATTTCTACCAATATCGAGACATTAGTTGTAGAAATTATACATGAAGGTAGTTTGGATCAAAATTGAAAAGAGGGCATCCAAGGGAGGACCTATGCAGGGCACCTATTAGAGATATCCAATCTTAACCATGGAATCAATCAGGATCGGTTGAATTCAATCAAGTACAATCAAATTGAGGCGGGTTCAACTCGACCCGCCCGGGTTCACAGTTTGTTTTCTATGCAAATTCTCTACTATTTCTAACATATTTGAATATTCGAGACCTAAGGGGTGTTGATCTATTATCCCTGAGAGAGGGTTTTCTATTTTTGATGCAATTTTAGTCACACTGTGTGGGAGCAAGTGGGATGACCCCCACAGGAACAATTACCACGATACATACTATATTTGGAGGTTAAATGCTAGATAGGGTGTTCGAGGGTTTTCCACACTAGAGAATGGATGCATAGAATTCCCAACTAGTAGTTACATAGCCAATAACTCCTCCTAATTAGTAAGATCATATAGACTCTATTTTCTTTACTTTGAATTGTTACATTTTGTATCATTTTTCTTGATTTATTCAAGTTCTTTACATATATCAACTACTAGTTTTTCTTAATTGACATACAAATGGGATCTTAGGAATCCTAAATGTCCCACGTCCCTGTGTTTGACCCCACATATCTAATTCAACCCCTTAGATATAAATTTAAATTCCAATCGTTCTATATAGTGTCTTTCCTGAGGAGTGATTTAGACCGGTCAATAAGTCTTAGTTGCTTGAATGTTGATAAGGGTAATTTTATGTGATCGAATGAAGTGCTAAATTTGATTATCTTATCACAAATGTAGTAGCCCCAAAAGGATTCCATGTTGCTAGGATCATTGAGAAATTAGGTAAAACTCAATGACAAACATCAACTAGAAGAATTATATGGTAAGATCTGCTATAGCAATAGAGAAGGGTCTATTGTTGAATCAACCAAGATCATTCTCAATTTATATATATGATATATAGCATGTCAAAACTAACGCCAATTTTATTAGCAATGGTGAGTAGAAAATATTATACCAAAAGGCAATACTACAAATCATATGATATGTGTGTATTTGGAATGAAGACATATATGTGTCAGAAGAAAGCATGCTACCTACATAGGAGGTAAATATGGTCTTCTTTTTGTTTTTCCTAGGACTAAGAGAGAGTGAGTCATCACCCATAACAAATTGTCCTAGAGAGAGGAAGTTACTTGTATAAATGTGTCATAGCATGCATGCTACATGCATAGGAGGCAAATACGTTCTTGTTTTTGTTTTTTCCCAAGAGTAAGTAATCACCAATAACAAACTATTAGGCTCATGAAGTCTATAACACAATTGTATTATCTGTCTCAATGTTTGTATTGTTGTCAATAAAATCTAGGGATTCATACTTGATTTGCTTGACCATATTGATCTTATTATGTATGGGGACTTCAAAATCTACTGTCTTGTCATAGTAATTTCCTAGAATTATTTTACTATGGAGATGGTGGTTTTTTGGAGGAGGATTAAGATTAGGTTTTTGTGATAATAATAGGAGGTTTTTAGAGTTTTCTCAATATATTATTGGCATGTGTTCTTTTATGTGGTTTATTAGGGTATTTGTTATGCTCATGGCTTGATATAGACTGAGTTTATTTGTTTGTATATTGTTATGAGTTCATCCTGATCCAAACAATAGCTTTTTTGTTTGGTAAGTTAGCTATTTTTCTTTCTTGAATAGTACTCTTATTTGTATCTTTAGGAATATACTAAGAAGTAGGATGATCATCCAGATTGGAGAATATTAATATCATATCATTAGGATTTTCTTCTTTTAGTATAATTGTATAAAAATATTGACCGAAATGGATAATCTATTTCTTAGCATCCTAGGTTATTTAATTATCAAGAAAAATAGAATGGTTTGGTGTAGTTTTCTGGAGGAAAGTCTAATTATGGATCAAATGAAGTGTAGCATCTACAATTGATTCAATATTTTAGAAACTATTGATATTAAAAATATGTGCAAGGAGCCTAATGATGGATATCCAAATGACCCCTCCATCCAAAATTGGTTCACACATTTTCTATAAACTAATGTGAGATGGATGTTGGAATGAGGTTTGATTGCAAGGGATGGATATAAAAGACCTATTTGTGATTAAGGATTGTACCATCAAGGAGGTTGTAGATAATTTGGTTTAAAAATAGTACTTTTAACATCGTATTTTAGGTATTGAGAGATTTCATCTAGGGGTGAGAAATCCAAAAGTTCAAGGAACATCTAGCATATTGATAGTATTGTCCTTTTTGTTGTATATAAGATGAGAAGAGGATGATAGTTGAGGACTTTGAAAAATCTCATGCAAAGAGTTAACAAGGAGATCAAGGACAAGAATGCATTGACATAGGTTACTTTCTTATGACATCTAAGGATCAATGTCACAAACCCTTGATTATTAGGTGTTGTGGGGGATAAAGAAAGTGTATTCATATAGTCATACTACGTTCTTGTGTTTTGAATCTACAATATTAATTTGGTAGTAATGGGTGAGATTTTAGGTATAAATATAGATGTCAGTTCAAGGTGTTTAGTGAAAGTGTCCGTCGATTGATAGTCAAGATAAAGTAGAAATTTCTAGGAAATTGATACAAAATTTGATGGTTGACATTTTTGGATCCATAGAGAGTTAGGGAAAGATGACATACGGGGAAATATGTAATTGCATTTTGTGAAGAAGACCTTTTTTTTGCTAATATCTATTGTCTACTAAGTTGTTTTTATTGATACCCATATTTCTGTGACAATAGAATTTTTGTCCTTTGGCATCATGATATGAATGCCCAACCTTATTGCAATGTTTGCATCAAAAACTTCTTTTAGTATATGGTCCAATAAAATGTTTCTTTCATATAATCTTAATCCAATATTTTGAGTAAAATTATTTAATAAATCTATGTGAGTGATACCAGATGAAGAATCATCTCAACTAGTAGTATAGGAAGAAGGAGATGAGAGCTCATGATAAAGATATACGTTTTTGAAAGAATCAAATTGTGATTGTTATTTATAGTCACATATTCTATGTTAGGATTGTTGTTGTTACTAGCCCCAAAACATGTTGTGCTAGACATGGATATGAAATCTAGTTCCATTGGTATATCAATGAGATGTGTAGGGGAGTAATTCAATAAAGGCTTTATCCTATATATGGTGAAACAAAAGAGGAGCATTGTTATATCTAAATGATGGGACACCATTCGGATCATCACTGAAGAAGATGTACAGTGGTGGTACATAAATTATTGTTTCATTAAAGACATGTATTATCATTTTATTGACATCATGGAAATATATCACAATTGTTCAACCAAAATTATTGTAGTGTCTCTCATAAGAAGGTACCAACCCCATATAGAACAATGTGTTGTCTATTGTTCTTTAAGAAGATAACATATGAATAATAGTCATTATTGTTAACATAGACCCATGCTAGAACTACCTTCCAAATTTTAAATAGTACAAGGACGTTTAACATGGAGAAACAAAAATTGAGTGACACTCTGTAATTACCAAGCTTCATGTTTCTATTATGGGATATAATAGTACGATTTTTGTGGGTTCAAAACAAATTGGCTTGTATATTTTATTACGGATTATTTACACTATTGTTTTGGTTATTTGATGTCCTATAGGATCGTGATAAGGATTAGGGCACCAATAATGATGGCTTGGATGCTTTGTGCGACGTCTTGGTAGCTTTATATATTTTATACTTGGCAATAAATTTAGGTCAGTGGCTACAAAACGATATTGGTTAAGAAACAAACCATATATTCTCGTTTTGAATTTGTGAACATAAGTTTATGACACTTATAAGGTAGGATGGGTAGATGTGTTGATATTTCTGTAGGACACATCCAATAAAAACTTAGTAGGATTCAACATGATTACATTATAGTGTATAGTTGGCATTTCTCTTTCCATTTGTTAGGGGTTTGTGTTTTGAAGAAGAGTGAGAATGAAATAATGTATTGGAATTTGTTATTTTATAGGATAAGTATAAGACTTAGTCCTATACCACTGACTACCAAATGAGAAACCTTTTCTATTAGACGCATCCTATAAAAAATAAGTAGGATCTAATAGGATTATGTTATAATGTATAGTTGGCATTTCTCTTTCCTTATTTTTTAGTAGGTTGGGTTTTGAAGAAGAGTGAAAAGGAAATAATGTATTGTGATTGGTTTTCCTATAGCATAAGTATATGGCTTAGTCTTACATTATTGGATACCAAATGTGATGCCTTTTATATAGGACACAACCTATAAAAACTGAGTAGGAAATAATGTATTGTGATTGGTTGTCCTATAGGATAAGTATAGTACTTAGTCCTATACTAATAACTACCAATGGAATAGAAAGTGAGATGAGGAAGGGTGTAAAGAGGGAGGTAACATTGACCAGATATTACTGACAATCTATTTGTGTTGTTGCATATACCGTCATGCCCAAGCCACATCCACATCCAGCCGTAGGTCACACCCACACTGTCGAGCCCATGCAGTCGTTCCTAGGTTGCCTACGACTCCATTATTCTAGTGCTTGTGATGCCGCCACACCCGTCACACCTACGCCCATGCCATCACACCTATGTGCACACTATCACACTCGTGCCCACGCCGCCACCCCACCTGTACCCATGTTGACGCCGCACTAGCATCTATATTTCTGCCACATATTCACCATGAGGAAGAAGAGCAGAGATAGGGGGATTGGTTGGCCGCCCATGTCTATAATGTTTAGATGTCAGAATTATAATGTGTGGAATTCCTCAATGTTATGTATAAAAGCTAGTTATGTGTATAACAAAATTGTGGAATGTGAGCTTGTATGAATTTTGAGTTCCTTCCATGTTAAGGATTTAGAGCTTGCATGGGTAACTTCTAATAATGTTAGATTATGTATAAAAACATAATGGTTATAAAAATAAATGATAGTCTTTATGTATGGTATTATATTTTTCCAATAACAGATTTTTTCTGACTATAAGCATTGTTTTGGTTTATGTTAAGTATAGTTTTGGATATTTTTGGTGGTACTATGAATATCAATTAGTATTGTATGTGAAAAAACCAACATAATATGAATAGATGTGGAACACAATTTTTTATTAAATATGATCAATTATCACATTTATAATTTTTTTTCTATATATTAAATTAAAGAATGTATAAAAAATGAATGGGCAATAATTTTTATAAAATGAGATGTAATATGTTATTCATTTTAGATCTGATTGTTAATAGCTTTTGGTATTGAGTTGAATATATTCAATTACTAAGTTTGGACGTAGACATGAATATGTAAAAATATGATCGTGGGCGGTTAAAAATAGACACTAGAAAGAAAAAAAATTAAAATTTGGAATGAATTGTATTTATTCTTCGGTCAAAAATTGAATATATTTAGTTTGTTGGTGGTTGGTGGTGGGTTGCAATAGTGACATGCATGTAGCCATACAACATTAGGCTTATGGCCTAGAAATTTGTGTCTTAGTACTATGCTAAAAAATTTCATTTAAGGGTGCTAATATTGACTTTTTTGGTATGGTGTCATATGCAAGTCGTACTATTTTGGAAGTATAATAGAGGATGTAATGATATTTTCATAACAAATTTATTTATTACACAAACATAAATAATGAACAACTTATCTACCAGTATGTACTATTCTCTTTTATTATAGGTCCATTTGTCAATATATTGAATTACTGCTTTGAATATAATTAAATACTTAGAACTTCCTTGAATGCATATACATATTGATTTTTGACTTAGAAGCATGCATTACTATCTTTGTGGCAACATCTACATGCATGCAAGAAATGCAAAGTGCATTAAAATTTAACTATTTAAAATGCTATAGCATGACCCAACGAATTGAATTTTAGTATGACATTGTTGTACCATCACAAATCTAATTTAAATAAGATGATTCTTTTAATAACAAATTTCCCAATAACTCATTTCAAATCTTAGACCTTGATGTAATTAATCCAAATAACAGATACTTCATATGAAATAAGATATGATGAGAGAAAAGGAAATGTATTTATTATTTCCCTTCTTTACACTTAAAAGAATTCAAGATTTCTAAAGAAACAACTTTGCGATAAAATGAACTTTTGAAATCTCTAAATGTCAAATGACATAAATAAACTCAGGCGTTTGAGTTATATTGTAAGTTACCTTTAGTGGTCAATATAAGAGTTTGGCACCAAAGTTAAATGTAAGGTAGTTTATATGATGATAATCAGGTGGTACAATTTTGATAAAGTCTAGAGGTTGCTACAAGGAGTTATAAGCCTTTCATAATGATGAAGTATATGACATATTAATTAAAATGAAGCCAAGTATTAACTCAACTCAATGTCGCTGCTCTTTGTTTTGTGTTAGCTATGTGAACACCCGACACCACAACCTTGACCCTTGGGAAGGAGGTAACCATGGATGTGCTTAGGTAAGGCGTTTGGATGTGAGATCGACGGGTTGCAAGTTATCTCCTAGCAAGCAGTTGGATTATAATACTAAGCAAGTAGTTCTACGATCTCTCCACCTACGCATAATGTGGTCGTGGGTGAGGCACATATCAAAGCATTCAGTTGCTTCAGGGAGGTTAGTACCCCTCTCACGGCTCCCTTAGCCTGCCAAGTGAAAAGATCCAGTTACCCCAACCTCGTCTCTGCACTGCAATGGCTGAAGAGCACAGAACTGGAGAACGCAGACCAGCTTCAAGGAGGAGCCACGAGTGGGGAAGATGAGGGACTTCTTATGCAGAATCTAAGAGTACAGCGGTGCCCTGCCTTGCCGTGGAAGGAGAGACGTTGCAGAGCAGTGAGTCTCATGCAGGCAGCGTCGAGCGCTGCACCTTGGGAGACCAGACCACTCATCGGAGGAGGACACCACCGCGGCAAGGGCCATCATCGGCGGCCATGGACAGGGCCCAGCCACGGTGGAGGCAGCAAGGCAGGGAGCCAAACGGTGCAACCATGCGAGGAAGAAGTAGACGTCGAGGAGTCTTCATCAGTACATAGGAGGATGGAGTAAGCAGCCGCAACCATCGCTGGTGCCGGAGAGCACATGATGGAGGAAGGGAGAGCAGAAAGGCACTGATCTCTCACCAAGACGGTGCACGACGCAGAGGAGCAATCGCTAGACGAAGGAGAGCCCAGTGCGGTGGCCATGAGACGGAATCATAGAAGCTCCTTGATGGGGTTGCTCGATTACTGGAGATGAGGCTTGGAGTGGTTCCCTACCCCGACGGCACACCAAGCAGCTGATCCCAAGCCTACATTTTGACCCAGCAGCACCCAACAGTAGCGTTCATGGAGGAATGCGGGTGTCAGGCAGAGAATTGAGTCCCGCCAAAGTCTCACGCCCATGGATCCAAGCAGATCCCACTCCGGAGACAAGTCCCTCGCAGTGGGCGGCAACGCCATCTGTAGGGCGGAGCAAGACTCTACGGCGTCACTTTGAAGGAGCGATGATGGAGCAAGGATGAGCTTCCATGATTGCTCGTCGGAGACGCAACTGCCTCACACAGGAGCAAGTCCCATATGGCGGCGCTGCGTTGAGCAGAAGAAGAGGGAGCTGCACATACGCTCGTCTCCAGTCGAATCGTGAGAAAAGAGAGGCATGAACCAAACTAGGTCCAGGTGACCGTGAACCACCGGCCCAACCAAGGAAAGGAGCCGCCCCCTTAGTGGACACGTGGCAGTCCCGTATAGGCCCAAAAAGGTAAAATGCTCATATCTTCTTTAATTTATAGAAAATAGCTCGAATGTCTGAAAAATACAAATAATATACCAAAATTCTCAGAAAAATGCTTAAAACAACTTGGAACAATAATATTAGGCTTTTGATGCAGTAATATCAGTGATAATATGTAAGATGTGAAATGCTCATATGATGGATAATAAATATCAAACGATGACATAAAATTATGAGAAAATGTCAGTAAGTCTATAATAATTCTTATAATACATAAGATATCAGATATTGGCATGTTGATGTATGAAATTACGTAATTTGATTAATATATCTAATTAGGGCTTATAACACTAAAGATGATGTAATAAATGCATGCATGCTCAATAAATGACAAGATTTACTGAAAACCCTCATATCAGGATATGGAAGATATTATGTAAATATGAGATCAGTTTTATACATGAAATTCATATTATATGAAGAGAACCCTTAATACATGTGATGTAACCCTAATATGGTTAATGAAAGTTACATAATGTTAAATATGTTTACATAATAATGTGACACATGAATATATCTAGTTGATGAACTATAATCTAGAATATGACATCAGTGAGATAATCATAAGATAAGAATACAAATAATGATACACATATCCTAATGAGATAAGTGAAACCCTAATATGAACACGATTAGGATTAAGATGAGATGTAAGAGGATGAGAACCTAATGATAGTTTATGATCTTGCCTTAATCAGGGATGAACAAGGTTAGAGTTCACATGAGGAATATGTGATTAGGATGTCTCTTTGGAAGGTACACCATTACCTCTTGCTTGGCTTATTATACAATATGCTTGTGTTATATGTGTAGTAGAATACTTGGCATATGGTATTGGATGAAATGATTGTTCTTGTATGATATGTTGCTTAATTTTCCATACTTATTGCTATGAACACATGAAATATAAGATACCTGATCCATCATATGATAACACTAAACTCTTTGGTAGTACAGTGCATTGAAGTGATCTCAAAATCTTTGGTAGTAGATCACATGTGTTAGATCTCAAACACTTTGGAAGTAGATCACACATAATATGATCTCAAACTCTTTGGTAGTAGATCATAAGGCCTAAAGACATCAAAGCCCTAGGGGTGGATGCATGAGATATATTATGGAAATAAGTTTAAAATATGTGTTCTCTTTTGTTAATGAATATCTTTGTGCAAGTATACGCTTTTCTTATATTCTTCTGTTACTGCCAAGTACTAGTTTTATCTTATTGCCAAGATATGATGAGAGGTATATAAAAGATACGTAGGCGTACTCAGTACAATATTCTTGAAATATTGTGCTGATGTGTACCGCATGTAATCTTTTGTTTAGGTTGTGGTTATGCTCTTGAAGATCCAGGATAGTGAGAGTTGTATGACGAGCTGATGTTCAGGTGGACATGTTGTCTTAAGATCCTGTTGTTTAGTTGTAGTACATGTATATGTAGAAGTTTGCTGTTCAATATGTAATATCAAATGTTGTAACAATTCATGTTGTAATTATATGTTGAATGGTGAACATGTGTGTATGGTTTTATTATTGTTCATGTACATGTGCTACTGATTGTTTCCTTATGACTTCCTCTGATTTTCTTCTTCTTAGCCTAGTGTGGGATGTTTAAATTGGGATTCTCGCTGAGGTGAGGGTTTCAATTTGGACGTCACACATCAGATTAAGTTTTAGAAAATCCGGGGACGTCACTGGTGGTATCAGAGCACGAACAATAGCAAAGCCTGACATTTGCTCATTATGCAACTAAAAACTTAAGAACCTTGAACCTGAATAATATTTAGGGATATATTAGTCATCTTTTAGAGACTAGATCTGACCTAGCCTCTAGGTTAGAACCTAGATGTCCGAGAACTAGGTCTAGACTGGTGCTTGTTGAGTAGAAAATCCTTAGATGTTGTTCTTTCCTTGTAGTGCAATGGTATGGGACGTTGCATTATTTGGAAATGACGTGCATCAAGGGAAGAGAAACCCTAGACATATGGCGCTCGTTGTATAGAGTAGCTACACTAGTCTACATCATGTTCTCACCCTTTTCACTAGTTTTCATGAAACTGGACTCTCTACTATGTGTGGGATACTCGTTTTCAGGATTTGGTTTTGAATTCCAACCGGATCGAACTGTGATAGTTTTCTCTGACACTTGTTTTATTGGAGAAAAACTATATAATATTTTATTATGTATATGTATTAAAAAAATATGTCCCCACAAATGTACGAGTAGGAGGTGTTCATGCAACCTAAGTGAAAGTGAATGACATCAGTCTAGAAGAGAGAGTAGTTTTAGATTAGATGTCTAGAGCCTTGTTGGAATATATGATAGATGGAATAGATGAAATAAGCTATGATGTAAGTCTTACATAGATGGCATAAGATGGTACTGATGATCTATGTTTGTCTTCGAGGACATAAGTTCAGTTTTGAGGATTTGAGATAAGTGTTGATGATGCAAGTAAATCATCTTTTATGAGATAAGATATGTTAAGCTAAGACTAGGTTGTGAGTCAGCACGAGCCTCAATCTCTTTTACAAAGGAGGACCTCTAGTGTTAGGACCAGTTTCATGGTTAACTCTAGAGAGATTGTGACCCACAGGGACAAGGTCAGAGAACCTAAACTCCAAGATATGAGAATTATGAGATATGTGATATGATATGTCCTAAACTAGACTACTCCTGAGTGATTGAGTTGAGTTGCATTATGCATGATTCCTTTAGACCTATGGAACCCTAGATGTATTTGAGAGTGCCAAACCCTAGAGTTAGAGAGAGGCTAGTTACATATGTGTATGTGAATAAGGAAATATGAGTGCCTGCCATTTGGGTGAGGGAGAGAGCCCAAGACCCTAGAGGAGGCAACTATGTTAGTTTCTCTGAAGCCTCATGCTCGGGTTGATGGTTCCCATATAGGAATCTAGTGGTGTGTATATAAGAGAAAGATAGTTGAGAAATAGTGTTTCATGGGTATAGAACCTATGGAGGGTATGTCGTGTCATGTTGTGGTTTGGTTTGTGCCTATGTGGCTAGAGCTAATGAAGCCATTAGCTAGTGCCAATGAGGTAATCTGATAACCCTAGATCACAGAGGAAAGATAAAGTATATGAATATGAGATACTCATAGAGTTGAGTTAGTTCAGCGAGACTGAGCATGGAATTACTCTCATGACAAGGGTTAGGACCTCAGTTGGACCAGATGAAGTTTTGATATAAGTTTAACAAGTCACTCACATAAGTTCGTTTAACACAACCATGATATAATATATGTAAGTATGTGATCTAATCTCGAGATGTGATATATAGACATGATGTGATGGAAACCTAGAGATGGTTTAATAGATATCAGTGCATAAATAGTTAACCATAATTATGAATAATGATGATTAATGTGAAACCGTTGTTTAATCTTGTGATGAATTCACTAGTAAATGTTGCAACTTATTATGAGCAATGAAATTAGTTCATATGAATGCAATATGTTACACAAAGTGTTAAGCTTAGTGCTTAATAATGATAAAAATATAATTTGAAAGTTAGCACAACATAATGATGGTGACACTTTGATATGATCTAGATGGATAAAGTGGGTTAACTTTAGTTAACTCCCTCCTAAAAGGCCTATGTTAATGTTGAACATGTTCTAACAGTTATATCAATGTTGATGACACATTGATATAATGGGTTAACCTTTAACTAACTCCTTTATAATATGGTAATATGATGTGGGAACCCTAATGCATGGGTATAGATAAGGATGCAGCCCTGATATATGAGATATGTCATGACATAACCTAACCTTCTAAACCCCTGTTTGAGCCTTCTATGGAGTGGTTGTCCACTAAGATGGTTGTAAAACGCCCCTAATAGTGCTTTGGGTACATGGTTCTAGGTAACCTTTGCAGATACGTTACATGTATAATAGTACCCACATGTGGATGAAGTCATGGTAGGTTTCCTGGAAGTACGAGTATGGTTAACTTTCGAGGACAAAAGTTCTTTCAAGAAATATATGATGTGACAAAGTGGGTTTTTCTAGCATAATTCTGAGGACGGAATTTCTTTTAAGGTGTGTATGATGTGATAAAATGAACTTTTGAAATCTCTAAATGTCCAATGACATAACTAAACTCAGGCGTTTGAGTTATATTGTAAGTTACCTTTAGTGGTCAATATAAGAGTTTGGCACCAAAGTTAAATGTAAGGTAGTTTATATGATGATAATCAGGTGGTACAATTTTGATAAAGTCTAGAGGTTGCTACAAGGAGTTATAAGCCTTTCATAATGATGAAGTATATGGCATATTAATGAAAATGAAACCAAGTCTTAAATCAACTCAATTTCGCTTCTCTTTGTTTTGTGTTAGCTATGTGATCACCCGACACCACAACCTTGACCCTTGGAAAGGAGGTAACCGTGGATGTGCTTAGGTAAGGCGTTTGGATGTGAGATCGACGGGTTGCAAGTTATCTCCTAGCAAGTAGTTGGATTATAATACTAAGCAAGTAGTTCCACGATCTCTCCATCTATGCATAATGTGGTCATGGGTGAGGCACATATCGAAGCATTCAGTTGCTTCAGGGAGGTTAGTACCCCTCTCACGGCTCCCTTAGCCTGCCAAGTGAAAAGATCCAGTTTCCCCAACCTCGTCTCTCCACTGCAATGGCTGAAGAGCACGGAACTGGAGAACGCAGACCAGCTTCAAGGAGGAGCCACGAGTGGGGAAGATGAGGGTCTTCTTTTGCAGAACCTAAGAGTACGGTGGTGCCCTACCTTGCCGTGGAAGGACACACGTTGCAGAGCAGCGAGTCTCATGTAGGCAGCGTCGAGCGCTGCACCTTGGGAGACCAGACCACTCATCGGAGGAGGACACCACCGCGGCAGGGGCCATCATCGGCGACCATGGACAGGGCCCAGCCACGGTGGCGAGAGCAAGGCAGGGAGCCACACGGTGCAACCATGCGAGGAAGAAGTAGACGTCGAGGAGTCTTCATCAGTAGATAGGAGGACAGAGTAAGAAGCTGCAGTCATCACTGGTGTCGGAGAGCACATGGCAGAGGAAGAGAGAGTAGAAAGGCACCGATCTCTCACCAAGTCGGCGCACGATGTAGAGGAGCAATCGCTAGCTGAAGGAGAGCCCAGTGCGGTGGCCATGAGATGGAATCATAGAAGCACCTTGATGGAGTTGCTCGGTTGCTGGAGATGAGGCTTGGAGCGGTGCCCTACCCCGACGGCACATCGAGCAGCTGATCCCAAGCCTATGTTTTGACCCAGCAGCACCCAGCAGTAGCGTTCATGGAGGAACGCGGGTGTAAGGCAGAGAATTGAGTCTCGCTGAAGTCTCACACCCACGGATCCAAGAAGACCCCACTCTGGAGACAAGTCCCTCATGGTGGGCGGCAGTGCCATCTACAGGGCAGAGCAAGCCTCTGTGGTGTCAGTGTGAAGGAGCAGCGATGGATCGAGGAGGAGCTTCCATGATTTCTCGTCAGAGACGCATCTGCCTCACACAAGAGCAAGTCCCATATGGCGGTGCTGCGTTGAGCAGAAGAAGAGGGAGCCGCACATACGCTCGTGTTCAGCTGAATCATGAGAGAAGAGAGGCGTGAACAACCTTGAAACAAACTGGGTCCAGGTGACCGTGAACCACCAGCCCCACCAAGGAAAGGAGCCGCCCCCTTAGTGGACACGTGGCAGTCCTGTATAGGCCCAAAAAGGTAAAATGCTCATATCTTCTTTAATTTATAGAAAATAGCTCGAATGTCTGAAAAATACAGATAATATACCAAAATTCTCAGAAAAATGCGTAGAACAACCTAGAACAATAATATCATGCTTTTGATGCAGTAATATCAGTGATAATATGTAAGATGTGAAATGCTCATATGATGGATAATAATTATCAAACGATGACATAAAATGCATAGAACAACCTGAAGCATTCAGTAGCTTCAGGGAGGTTAGTACCCCTCTCACGGCTCCCTTAGCCTGCCATGTGAAAAGATCCAGTTTCCCCAACCTCGTCTCTCCACCGCAATGGTTGAAGAGCACTGAACTGGAGAACGCATACTAGCTTCAAGGAGGAGCCACGAGTGGGGAAGACGAGGGTCTTCTTTTGCAGAACCTAAGAGTACGACGGTGCCCTGCCTTGTCGTGGAAGGAAACACGTTGTAGAGCAGTGAGTCTCATGCAGGCAGCATCAAGCGCTGCACCTTGGGAGACCAGACCACTCATCGGAGGAGGACACCACCGCGGTAAGGGCCATCATCGGCGGCCATAGACAGGGCCCAGCCACGGTGGCGGCAGCAAGGCAGGGAGACAAACGGTGCAACCATGCGAGGAAAAAGTAGACGTCGAGGAGTCTTCATCAGTACATAGGAGGATGGAGTAAGCAGCCACAACCATCGCTGGTGCCGGCGAGCACATGGAGGAGGAAGGGAGAGCATAAAGGCACGGATCTCTCACCAAGACAGTGCACGACGCAGAGGAGCAATCTCTAGCCGAAGGAGAGCCCAGTGTGGTGGCCATGAGACAGAATCATAGAAGCTCCTTGATGGGGTTGCTCAGTTGCTGGAGATGAGACTTGGAGCGGTACCCTACCCCGACGACACACCAAGCAGCTGATCCCAAGCGTACGTTTTAACCCAGCAGCACCCAACAGTAGCGTTCATGGAGGAATGCGGGTGTCAGGCAGAGAATTGAGTCCCGCCAAAGTCTCACGCCCATGGATCCAAGCAGATCCCACTCCGGAGACAAGTCCCTCGCGGTGGGCGGCAACACCATCTGTAGGGCGAAGCAAGCCTCTGCGGCGTCACTATGAAGGAGTGACGATGGAGCAAGGATGAGCTTCCATGATTGCTCATCGGAGACACATCTGCCTCACACAGGAACAAGTCCCATATGGCGGCGCTGCGTTGAGCAGAGGAAGAGGGAGCCGCACATACGCTCGTGTCCAGCCGAATCGCGAGAAAAGAGAGGCGTGAACAACCCAGAACCAAACCGGGTCCAGGTGACCGTGAACCACCAGCCCAACCAAGGAAAGGAGCCGCCCCCTTAGTGGACACGTGGTAGTCCCGTATAGGCCCAAAAAGGTAAAATGCTCATATCTTCTTTAATTTATAGAAAATAGCTCGAATGTCTGAAAAATACAAATAATATACCAAAATTCTCAGAAAAATGAGTAAAACAACTTGGAACAATAATATCAGGCTTTTGATGTAGTAATATCAGTGATAATATGTAAGATGTGAAATGCTCATATGATGGATAATAAATATCAAACGATGACATACAATTATGAGAAAATGTCAGTAAGTCTATAATAATGTTTATAATACATAAGATATCATATATGGTCATGTTGATGTATTAAATTATGTAATTTAATTAATATGTCTAATTAGGGCTAATAACACTAAAGATGATGTAATAAATGCATGCATGCTCAATAAATGACAAGATTTACTGAAAACCCTCATATGAGTATCTAGAAGATATTATGTAAATATGAGATCAGTTTTATACATGAAATTCATATTATATGAAGAGAACCCTTAATACATGTGATGTAACCCTAATATGGTTAATGAAAGTGACATAATGTTAAATATGTTTACATAATAATGTGACACATGAATATATCTAGTTGATGAACTATAATCTGGAATATGACATCAGTGAGATAATCATAAGATAAGAATACAAATAATGATACACATATCCTAATGAGACAAGTGAAACCCTAATATGAACACGATTAGGGTTAAGATGAGATGTAAGAGGATGAGAACCTAATGATAGTTTATGATCTTGGCTTAATCAGGGATGAACAAGGTTAGAGTTGACATGAGGAATATGTGATTCGGATGTCTCTTTGGAAGGTACGCCATTACCTCTTGCTTGGCTTATTATACAATATGCTTGTGTTATATGTGTAGTAGAATACTTGGCATATGGTATTGGATGAAATGATTGTTCTTGTATGATATGTTGCTTAATTTTCCATACTTATTGCTATGAACACATGAAATATAAGATACCTGATCCATCATATGATAACACCAAACGCTTTGGTAGTACAGTGCATTGAAGTGATCTCAAACTCTTTGGTAGTAGATCACATGTGTTAGATCTCAAACTCTTTGGAAGTAGATCACACATAATATGATCTCAAACTCTTTGGTAGTAGATCATAAGGCCTAAAGACATCAAAGCCCTAGGGGTGGATGCATGAGATATATGATGGAAATAAGTTTAAAATATGTGTTCTCTTTTGTTAATGAATATCTTTGTGCAAGTATACGCTTTTCTTATATTCCTCTGTTACTGCCAAGTACTAGTTTTATCTTATTGCCAAGATATGATGAGAGGTATATAAAAGATATGTAGGCGTACTCAGTACAATATTCTTGAAATATTGTGCTGACGTGTACCACATGTAATCTTTTGTTTAGGTTGTGGTTATGCTCTTGAAGATCCAGGATAGTGAGAGTTGTATGACGAGCTGATGTTCAGGTGGACCTGTTGTCTTAAGATCCTATTGTTTAGTTGTAGTACATGTATATGTAGAAGTTTGCTGTTAAATATGTAATATCAAATGTTGTAACAATTCATGTTGTAATTATATGTTGAATGGTGAACATGTGTGTATGGTTTTATTATTGTTCATGTACATGTGCTACTGATTGTTTCCTTATGACTTCCGCTGATTTTCTTCTTCTTAGCCTAGTGTGGGATGTTTAAATTGGGATTCTCACTGAGGTGAGGGTTTCAATTTGGACGTCACACATCAGATTAAGTTTTAGAAAATTCGGGGACGTTGACAAGGGATAATGAGGGGATTGGACTTCGAACTACGACATGCCATGGATGGTCAGTCGTAAGTAAGGGAGTTTGGTTGGTATAGAAATGGAACTTCAGTGCTGAGGATGGTAGGTTCAAAGGGAGTTTAAACCAAGTGAAGACCTATATCCCATGAGGGTGCAACAACTAAGCCTCGATTTAGAAATGATATTAGAGAGTTAAATCTTGTTAGGCTAATTACACAAGCCCACCTTGCAAAACCCCATGCCCTGCTGCTCTTTATTACTTATTATTTACTTCTTTAATCTCTATTTTTTTGCAACAATTTCGTTTAATCAATCATTCAACTAATCAGTCAAAAATATTACTTTAAATTCTTCTGAATCTATAATAACTACTTAAAAATGTTTTCACTTGGGTTCCATCCTAAAGTATACTGCAATAAGGCTTCCACTAGTGTGGAGTGGGGAATTACTGCACTACTTTTGGTTATTCATAAAAGTTATTCTTTTAGGGTTTTTCTTGGTGCAACGTTTGTAGCCCCATCAAAAATTAGCACCTTTGTCAGGGACAACTATAGTTCAATATTTTTGGAAGAATAAGTGTAATTAGGGTTTTTCTTTTCCTTTGTTTCTTTTTCTTGATAATATTAAAAATCCTCTAGAACCAAAAGTCTCTTTTTCTTCTCTCTCTCTCTTAGGTACTTCTTACCTAATAAAAGATCCAAAATTCTTGACTCGAGATTTCTATTCGATCCTAATTGAGAAAACTCTTAGGAGACAGTGCAAGGAAAGAGCCATGGCATATGTAGCAAATGCAGAAGCATCTATCCAAATGTGCATTGATGTAGTTATCGTGGCTCAGTGAGAATTACTCACCACATAAGCTAGACAACAAACTGATGTCAAGTTCAAGACCATCCTAGAAGCCGCCCAAGATGTAGAGGGTGTGAAAGAATTTTGGGATTTCCCCATCCGTAAAGACACTGACTTGACTCATCCAGTCAAATCTCCAAGAAACCTGATTGAGATCAGAGCCCAATGGGTCATCCTACTGCAAAATGACGCCTTTAGAGGAATGATCACAAATGATTGTCAGGAACATCTTTTCAAATTCATCGACCTTTTCTTGATGATGAAGCCATCAAGAACCACAAGTAATGCCATGTGAGTGAATCTTTTCAAATAATCTCTTACAAACAAAGCCAGAGTGTGGTATAGCACTCTTCACATGGATCTGATTGACACATAAAAGGCCTTAGAGAACAAGTTCTTAGAAAAATTCTACCCTCATTCAATGACATGCACAATCTAGGGACATACTACAAGATTCAATTAAGTGTTTGAGGAATCCCTGTATGAAGCATGGGAACGATTCAATGAACTCCTATGCAGTTTCCCACACCACCACATCCCCAAATATTAGATCATCGAATTCTTCAATTGAGGGGTCAATGATGAGACAAATAAGTTCCTTAATTCCTCCTCCAACTGAAATTCTATGCGATAGCATTTCGACAGTGCACTTAAGATATTCAACCTTGTGGTAGGGAATCATACCCACTGGATAAGACCCTCAAGAAATGGCATTCTTAAAGTGGCCATGGTAAAAGACCGATCAAAAGTTAAATCTATCTCTGAAGCATTAAAAGCTATATCCCTCCATCAAGATAATCTCAAGAAGTCCTTCAGTGCATACAGGATAAAGAGCCAGACTCCTCAAGTACAGATTATTGCACCCTCGTGCAATTTTTTTTCATGTGGTGGATCACAACACGGTCCATTGACAACATCAATATGTTGTGATCCTTGAGAATCAAGTCAAGAAGCAGTACACAATTTCTCAAATGGAAGACATGAAGTCAATCCACAACATTCTAGGGCAAGCGTACTATAATCCAAATCAAGCTCGATGTCATCCTGGTTTCTAATATGGGAACCCCACTGGAGCCGAAGGTCCAAGTCACATCTCGACTAAATAGGCTATAATGGATCGCTAAAGTAGGGAAATTTCAAGTTCAATTTTCCCAGCTAGAATTACCAACATCAGCAATAATTTCAGAATCCAAATCAAGCCCCACCACTGCAGACCGAAGCCTCACCACCACAACACTCAGTAAAAATACTCCAAAAAATAATGGTGTCATATAATACCCAACTCACCAATGCCACAACAAATCAAAAGGTGTTGCAATATGAAATCACCCATTTTGTGGTTAACCAACAACCCCCAACGAGCACGATTACTAGCTAGGCAAAATACAACCCCAAGCATTCAGAGCATCCATAGTAGTTCAAAGTCATAGTGACCAGGTCAGGGAATGTTTATACCGCACCTCCTACCTCCACTTTTTTTGATAAAAGTGAGAGCACCCTAATAGAAGCTCCAAATCACTCAATTGGATGCTGATTCATCCCTATTTTAGGGATTTATCTTGTGTCATTTTGCATTTCAGCCACATCTATATTTGTTAGATTACATGTTATTTCCCCCAATATGCTTATTTTTATCAAATGCACTTATGGAGGCTTTTTGCATGTTTTATAGGTACTTTGTCCACTACTTGATGGCATGAAAATAAGATGGCCCAATCTAGGGTTTACTCAGGCTTGGAGGAGCCCAAAATGAGGCCAAAACCACTTCCAACCTACCCCAAGTGGTCAAAGAAAGTTTTGAAGCAATACCCTCCATGGATGATCAAGTTCAAGGCTCAAATGCATGGGAGAGACACCACCACGACTGTGGTGAGTCCCCACGGTTGTGGTGGACATGCCCCAAGTACAAAAAATCAGTAAAACGCCCAAAAATTGATGAAAATGGCCAAAACGACCGTGGGGATCAACACGACCGTGGCCATAGGTCCCCACCACGACCGTGGTGACTCCCCCACGGTTGTGGCCATACATGCACACCTCCCTGTGATCTCCACATTCTAATAAACCCACGACTGTTCCCATCCACCACGGCCGTGGCCTACCCTACCCACCACGGCCGTGGTACCCCACCACGGTCGTGCTACTCACAGAATCCAACCACTTTTCCACTGCTTTCCCCATTTTGCCCCTAACTTAACTCTAGACCCCCTAGACTCCTATATATACCTAGGTGGCAGCTGGGGCACGAGGCTGGCTACCTTCCACTGCCTGGTAGCTCCCCAAATCGCCATCCACTCCATTCCACTCCATATCCACCTCAAATCCACTCCATTTCACCATTTCCACCACCAAATCACTAGTTTATACTAGTTCCTACCCATAATCCCCTTCATTTCACACCCTTGCACCTTGGAGGAACTAGAGAGGAGGACTTCTTCATCTACACCGAGCTCCATGACTTCTTCTACCTCTTTGTTCTCTCTTTTTGTATTTTCCATTTCTATGAGTAGCTAGGCCCCTGTGGGTGGGCTGTTTGGGGGGAAAATATGTTACTTTGATACCATGTTGGGGGAAAATGACATGTAAACTTTGTAATTTCATTTTTTAATGATTACATTCTATTTCTATCTCTTTCTCCATGGATTGCTTGTTGGTTTGTGTGTGAAATCACTTAGGAATTTTGGCAAATTGCTTATATGTGTAAATTTTGGGATTTGCCCCTAGGTCCAATTCTTGGATCCCTAGTTTGCCTCCCATCTTCCTACATCATAATAAATCTCCCTAAACCTAAGTGAGAGATCTAAGTAGCTAGATTAGGTAATTCTAGTACAATTAGCATGGAGCCTTCTCAAGGCTAGAATGTGGGGGAATTGGGGTCCAAAAGCCTAATCTCACCTCCCCATTACTACCCTCGGCCCTTAATTGCCCTAGGAATGCCTAATATAGAAACCTAGACTTGATTAAACTCTAATTGAATTGTACCTAATCCCTAACCCAATTGAGCCTCGTAAGGATAGTAGGGGGTTTTAGGGACTAGTTCCCCTATGCACAACCTAGCATATCCATGGCCAGTTAGTAGCTTAGGTTAATTCATTAGACTCTAACTTGTTGTTTGGTTTGGATAATATAAATGGAATCATAATGTTCATATGTCACCCCCCAACTTAAGTGATAAGTTCATACCCCTAAACAGCCCACACATCCCTTTATTGCTTAAAACCATAGTTTAGTGCTTGCTTAGCGTAGTTAGTTCTTTTCTTTCTTAGTTAACTTCTTGACTTGCTCTTATCTTGTTTATGCTAGTTTAGTTCTTTAATTTCTCTTTTGCTTTTCTCTTGCTTGCCTTAGCATAATTTGTCTTTTCATACCTAGCTTAGTCCTTTCTTTCCTGCTTAGTCTTAATCTAGTCTAGGGTTAACATAGATTCCATTCTTGCCTTTAATTGCTTGTTTATTCATCCTTAGTTAACAATAAAAAACAACCTTTAAACCCTTAACCCTAGTCTCTACAGTAGGAACCTAGCTAAACTAACCTAGCTCTAGTGCCCCCTCTTTTCCCTATGGATCGACCCTATACTTGCCACCTTCCTATACTACGACACGACCCCGTGCGCTTGCGGGTGTAGTTGTTTTAGTAGACATAGGTAGCTAGTTTAGGTTTATAAATTTCAAAAGCAAACCCCCATCCACCGTGCTTTCTGACCTCGTGGGGCGCATATTCAATTGAGTAGTGTGTTAGAACCACTAGCGGAATCGCACCAGATGCCCTATTTATGACCATTCACATGGTTAGACAACGGAACCTCCTGTGATGCCAACATAGTCCAACACTAGTGAGGAAATAATTGATATGACCTCGATAATCAACTTTGAACCACAAATTTCTCCTATGTACATGACTCATGTTCCCTATAGAGGACATCTCAAGCAGACCAAGCTTGATGATAGGTTCATGAAATTCAAAGACACTATGAAGAAATTTCAAGTTGACATCCCATTCCTTGATGCACTAGCCGAAATACCAACTTCGAGTAAATATCTTAAGACCCTTCTTTCCAGGAAATACACAACTGAGGATGTGAGACTGAGAATCTTGCATAGGTAGCTTCTAATATAGTATAAAATCAAATGCCTAGAAAGAATAAAGATCTCGATTCATTTGGGATAGATTAATTCTTAGGAGATGACACCTGTCGCAAGAGACTCGTCGACTTAGGTGCCAGCATATCTATTATGCCTTCAACTCTTTTCGAGCACATAGGTTTACTAATCGCATACCTATGTCAATGAGTATGTAGTTAGTTGATGCATCTATCACTAAACCCCTATGAATCGTTGAAGATGTTCTAGTGAAGCTAGGTCATGACACCTTTATCCCATGGGATTTTTTGGTCATTCATATCAAAGAAGACAACTGGTTCTCACTCATTATAGGACAACCATTCTTAGCTATTATGTGAGCTCTAGTGGACATCGAGGATGGAAAACACATTCTACAACCAGGGAAGAAGACTATTGAATGTTGAGTTCTTGAAGACTTAAAGAAGGTGCATAATTTGATTGAAGCTTTTCAGGAAAATACTAATCTTGAATTGGAACAAATACACCTACAAGTTACGGATCAAGACAATAGGGTCTCACCCATAGGCAAGCCATGTACATCATCTAAACATGATTCAGGGCCCACAAGTTTGAAGGATAGGGGTTTGGATACCTTGTTTGTTAGTTTGATTTGAAAAACACTATTATCAGTTGGGTCCATGATGCCAATTCTTATTCTTTCATTATTTTTATTTCTTATTTTTTTTGACAAACTTATTTTGAAAAATAGAGAGAGAAAGGAGAGAAAGGAAAGAAGAGGATGGAAGGGTACCTCATCTTTGACAAGTCTAATAAATGGACAACTGGTGTGATGACTAAGCTCATGATGAAATTGTCTCATCTTTGCATAAAGTCCTTGCTGCCCAATCACTCCACTAATAGAAGGAGATTTCACGATCTTGTGAAATGATATGAGAGGCGGAAAGTGGAATACATGGCCTGATGGTAATACTCCCTCTATTTTCCATAAATGATTTTACTTATCGCAAATAATATGCCCTTATCTTGTAGAAAATAGTATTCCCTAGAAACAATATAATTTTTATATCACTCAAATTATCAATATTCACTACCATATTTTGATTAGGAATTTCCAAGAAACGATTGATGTGAAATCCCTATGCGTTGGGGATAACGCGTGCATGGTTTAACCGATGATTCTTTTTGGGGCACTCGTAATGTCTCTTCGATGCATCAATACCTTGGGAAAAGCATAGGGCTTGGAAAAACAAAAACATTCCCACAATCAAGAATCACCAAGTTTCCATATTTCCTCTACATAGACCCTACCAATGACAGTAGAAAAACCAACATCAATGGTGGATTCCAATGAAAAGGTGGCACTCCCATCGACCGACAAGATCCCATCATATCCAGATCTTATCCACTACTACTTCTTGGACACCTATGTCCCTTGGGAGTTCCAATCAATGCACCTGATACTGATAAATTTGCTATATGATCAATAAGCCATCACTGTAGAGTAAGGTGTTGGTTGGAAGTAGGCTATGGAGTATGTTTTGTGCGGCCCAGGGAACCATCACCACCACCAAATGAAGATCATAGAAACTGGTGGCCACGACCTTGTCAGGATCAAGACATCAACAATGGAAGAAGAACCCACTCTTAGGGTTCTATTGTGTGCTCTTGGATGAGCATCACTAATCAATTGCCTCCATCTCCACCTTCACCGTTCTTCATATAAATTCCCCTCCATCTCTAACTTATTTCTCCCTGAGTACGGGCAAAATTTTGAAGTTGGGGTAGAGGGTGGGTGGTACGTCATCTCCACTACGTCAACTCTAACCTTTCCCTTTCTCATCTTCAAACACTTCTTTTCTTTTTCTTCTCCATCTTTTATTTGTATATATTTTGTTTTCCACTTTCTTTTTTAACTTTTCATGTGAGTTATGACCCTTACCTAGCTAGTCACTTTTAGGTATGTTAAAAATGGAAAATATATGAATGAATTGTCTACTTTTCTTTTTCTCAAGCTAACATGTGTAAAAGGAATCTTTAAGGAATAAACATGTCTTGAAAAGTTCTGGGTCTCGATGACAATGATTGAGCATTATTTCCCCTTGGATGTGATGGTAAGAATATGGTGATCAAAAGGTCAAGACACGTGTACCTCCAACATGACTTACAACAATATTCATGAATACTCCTTTACCCTACATTAACTAAATTACCTATTATAATAAGATGATCCGACTCCTATGCATCAATAAAATGGAGAAGCACAAGTCAGTCTTTTGTCCCCCCCATCGTCCATCATTTCTTATCTTTTCACCATTCATAAAAGAGAAAAAACTGAAATTCTCACCATATGTCAAACCCTAAGTCTGGGGTGGCATCCCTCCCATGAATACTCCTCCTTTTTTATTTTTGTCTACATGCAAATCATGAATAAAAGAGGCCAATGAGCCCCAAAAAGAAAACATGCAGTCAATGTAACTTCAAACAAACAAAAGGTCTTGAGTCAAATAGAGGAGAGACAAATAAAATAACTGAATCCAAAATAAGGTCTCAAGTCAAATAGAGGACACATCAGGTAATCGGGTTCATGCCATGTCTTTCTCCCCTCTTCATCCAATTTTCCAAACCCAGTGGACTTATCAAAAAAATTCCCCAATTTAGCAAAATAGCCCTAATTTGTGCTTACTTCTATTTGCACAGATAGATTAGGAGTATTATTGATATGAAAGTAGTGCATCGCAGGTACTCGGGTCTAGCAATTAGAGGAACAAGCCCCTATTGGGGGATATCCAAGTGTGTCTATGTGACCCCCCTAGGACTAGGGTCGCTTGATTGCGATTGGTGGAAATGGGATCACAAAGTTTGCTCAGTTTGGAGAGGAAGGCGTGGATCCTAGTATTAATTTTTTTATTTCCTTTTTATCTTTCTTTAGTTAGGACAAGGAAAGGATTAAGTCTGGGGTAGTTTTATGAGTATATTTATACCCATTTTTACATGTTGTTTTACTTGATTTTTAGGGGTTGTATTTCTATTTCCTAGTTTGAACTTTATATTCACTAAAATGCAATTATATTCCCTTTTTCAAACATTAATGCATTTTCATATATATTTTATGCAGAAACTGCCAAAGTTGTGCAGTCATAGATGGATGATTAAGCCTCATGATGCTACGCCTCTCAGGTAGGAAGGCTCGAAATCTTTCTATTTTATCTCCATCCAAGCACCTAGTCTAGCGAGTAGTTTTGCCATTCGTCAGACTCCATCTGCTCTCCACCCAGAGTCCTCTAGATTTGATGTTCTGACGTGCACTCTCAGCATCTATTCCATTCTGATTCATGTCATGTTGGTCCTCCAGAGAACCAGACACAAAGTCCGAATTGAGTAACCCATGTGAGTCACCTGTTGGACCAAGAACAGGCCATGTAATCAGATTCCTTCAACCACAAGCATTCAACTTTAGGGTTTTAAAGGCCAGGAATGCATCTATAAAAGGGAACCCTTATCGTCCATTCAAGGGGGTCTCTAATTATTGATTGGAGACCACATTGTGCAGCAAAAACCCTAGCGAAGAGCAAGGAGGAGGTAGCCATGGTAGAGAGATTGGTCTTCATGTATTAGGTGTCATGGTCTTCTCCATCATTCCTACTATCTTTCTATTGTTGTCCCTCACCATGAGAAAATAGATGCCATGTTCTGGGGCATGGGGACTAGACCTGGTTGCCCATATTTTGTCTTTGCTTGTATCTACACTCAACAATTTAGTTTCTAAATAAAGTATTGTTTTGCTTATTGCCTTATGTTGCAAATTGACGACTTGTTTGTATATATGTTATAATCATGGATATACATATTGTTGTGAGTGTCATTAGAACACCAGAATGATATTATTGTCCCCCAAAGCTGTCAGAAAGCGATAGGGAGGTTATTGGAATTCAATCTACTACATGTTGAGGATGGTCAGTCGTAAGTAAGGGAGTTCAATTGGTATAGACTGGGAACTTGGGTGCTGAGGATGGTCGCTTCCAAGGGAGTTCATACCAAGTGACGACATGTATCCCGTTAGAATGCAATAACTAAGCCTCAATTTAAAAATGACCATTGGAGAGTTAGATCTTGTTAGGATAATTACATAGGCATGTGTTGTGAAACCCCATGCCTTCGCACATTTTTTTACATGCTATTTACTTCTTTAATCTCTATTACTTTTTACAGCAATTGAGTTTAATCAATCCTTCAACTACTCAGTGCTAAATGTTACTCTTAATACTTGTGAATCTATCATAACTACTTAAAAATGTTGTCTCTTGGGTTCGATCCTAAAGTATACTACAATAAGTCTTCCACTATTGTGGAGTGGGGGAATTAGTGTACTACTTTTGGTTGAACCTAGATGTTATTCTTTTAAGGGTTATCTTGGTGCAACATTTGTATCCCATAGGCAAGTTTATATCTTTCCCTCTTTTGGCTTTTCATTCATCTCCGTGGTGGTTTCCCAAATGGTGAGTTCTAGTTGTGTTATCCTGCTACACTATGTTATGACACTTTTGAATAATGAATTTAGAGTTTTTCTTCCACCTAAGATTGAAGTTTGATGCCATATTTTCCATATTCTTGATGTAAAGGTTCCTCATATTGGTTGGCCTTGGTGGCTTGTTTTTTCTAGCCTCATACCACTGTGAGACCATAGTTTGGGATATCTAGGATGCTTGGCCAAAGTCAAGGTGCCTAACACCTTTTCTTCCAATGATATGAACAAGATCTAGGTTTTCCTTCACTCAATTAGGCTATTACTCTTGATGTTCTTGACTGAATCAAAGGAAAAGGATGGCATGAAGAACTTTATTAGTTTTACCCCTATCCATTCAATACGCCAATCCTTCAATAGGTATTTTTATATTTTTCAAGTGTGCCAAGCTATATACCATGCAGAAGGGAAACATGTGAAGAGGATGAGGGTTGTAGGTCCATGAGAGTGTGGGTCTTTTTCCAGTATGTTTATTTGGATAATGTTTTACACATGAATTTTCCCAAATTTTTAGTTGGTTAGAATCTTCAAAAGTTAATATCTAAATAATTATATGTCAGGAAATTTGGCAAAAATAGTCATTCGAAAGCATTTTAAATAAGAAAAACAATACAACATTTTGAAGCCTGATTTGTCTTTGTTTTTCCTCGGTTCATGAAAGACCCACCAAACTCTAGAAATTTGGTTGAATATCAATTATTATTGAATGTTAAGTTATTTAATAGGGTATATAGGGTTCTAATCAACCCTAACAATGTGACTAGGATTTCTTCAACCTAAGGATATTACTAAGGTCATATCTTAGAGAGAGGTAAGCGAGTCCATGCACTGTGAGTATTAGGTATTGGTTTTAATTGGCATATAATTTATTATGATGACCATGATAAATTATATTTAGAGTTATGTATTTCAAATTAAATCCTAATTACAGGAATGGTTCATTTATTAATTCATTATGGTGGTTCAAGGTCATTTCAAGATTTTTTTAAAGACAATTCATTCATCCCATTGCAAAGAGGTTTCAAAATTGTGACCTCTCATTCATACAACATCAACTCTACCACTCAGGCGCCACTACATTGGCATTATTTCAAGAATCCATGTCATGTTCATGTAAAATCAATTCAAGTAAATTTTTGAAGTTAATGATTAATCATGTAATTAGTTGTATTATTTTGTCCTCATCATGTTAATGATTAGCCTTCAGACCATTTGAGTTCAAATGGTGCATAGTGGCACTTATGTGTAAATCATGAGTCCAATTAGTGCATGATTAATGGCACTTAGGTGCAAATCATGTGCTCAATTGGATCATAACTAATGGCACTAAGGTGCAAATCTGGAGTTCATGTTGAACATTAGTTGAGCCTATGGGCATTATGAGCACAATTGGTACATAAAAGCAAAGGAAAGTCTAAGCAACCACAAACAACATATTATGTGAATCCAAGATTTATTGTTAATTAGTTTTATTTCTTATTGCCAAGTTATTATGTTGTTATAGCAATACTCAATTCCTCTTACACTTGTGACATACCTTTAATTAGTTTTTTTTTCTTATTTTTATTGCATGCATGGCTCAGGGCATGATGCTCGTAGGTATAGAGAAACTTCGTGGATAGATTCATATGAAGATCAACCCAAATAATAACTCAATATTTTTACAAGATTTTCTTGGTGGGGTGCCATCTGCCTTGATGATCCAGTCATTTAGATTAGAGTTGTCTTCATGTTCTAAATCATGTTTAGATGTTAGACGATATATTCAAGAGCTCAATTGTACTAGATTGCCTTCGAACTCTATATGAAGCGATATCAATATTAATGCATGGTGATTGTTTACTTTGTTTGCATTGTTTATTATTCTTGTGACATCCCTTTGAGCTAAAATACCATGTGCTATGAAAAACATGGGAGTTGCTTTTGCAAATACATGTATGCTTAAAGGGGGGTGTTAAAATTGTTCTATTAGTAATTTTTCTTAGATAAAATGGAATAAAGATTTGTACATATGTACAATGAATTAAAAATACATAAACAAATTAACAACCAACTTTATAATTTATTTCACTTATCAAATATACCTCTGATTGTAGGCATTGTGCTCGTTTATATCTAGTACAATTGTTGATATTCTTAGCTTTATGTTGAATATATTCAAAAATTGATTTGGACTTAGCTTAAAAATGTGTATAAATGTGCATATGGTCGGGTCTAGCATTATATCCTTTCAAAAATTGGACGGAATTTTAAAATAAGAAATTTGAATTTTCAAATCCATTGTTTTATTTGTAAGAGTAATAAGTACTAGTAGTTGGGCTACGACTGCATGCATGGAGCGACTCCATGCATGCAAAATGGTGCAAAACACACTAACAATTTTTTCTCTTATAAGATTGTATCACACAATGATTAAAGGTGTGTATATTGGATGATTTGCATGTTTGTGACGTAGAGGCATGAATTTTAATGGAGATGATTTGATGTGAATAATTTCCCTATGCAATGAATCATAATACTCACACCATGTTGGTCATCCAACCTATACTTTCTTTTAATAAAGGGAAGTGTTACTCCTAAAGATGAAGAGAATAAGAGACTCTCCAACTGCACATTAAAGGAGAGAGAATGTCATACAAAGGAAGGAAAGCAATTTTTGGAAAAGAAAGAGGGACGCTCATGGGGAATATGCATTAAAGGAGAGGTACATTATCGAACGAGGAAGAAAAAATCATTATTAGCAATTAACTTTAGGAGTGAATGCAATTATTAACAGGGAGTGAATGGAAAGAGGGACAAGGATAGAGATTCATATTAGTCAATTTTAATTAGCATCTAATGATAATAGAGATGGGTGAATGAAGAGAATTGTGTAAATATAATAAACTATTTTTTATTGATACAAGGAAGATGAACTTTTATTTTATTTAAAAGTTAAAGTAACCTTAATTTTTAAAATAATGTTGGATGCTAATATTTATTTATGAGTGTTTCCATGATTGAGGGTCATTTTATTTATTTCTGAGTGTTTTCTTGCTAAAAACATATATTTAAATAAAAGATATCTACATAATAAAATTTATGTATGCTTTATGATACATCCAAAATAAAAAAAAACAGGATAGTTATATAGCATGTAAAATATTAAAAATGGTGATTTATTTTATAATATATGCAAAATAAAATAGTAAAAATTAAAATATATTGAATAATTGTTCCTTAAACAATGTTAGCATTTCATATTTTTTAGGATATTTTCATTGTACATGCAAAACTAAATTAATAAAAATTAAGATTGAATTGCTAATTTATGTGTACAATTTATATGAGTATTAATTATTTAAGAGGATAAATTTTGTCAAATAAGGATTTTTTTATTATTTTTTCAGTATTCTTTTATTATAAAAGCATATTTAAATTGAGTATAAAATATACTTTGATGCAAAAAATTATATAGTGAAAAATAAGAAATGTTTGTTATATATAAAAATAAAATAGTGTAAGATGAGAATTAATATGTAATTTATGTGTTCTAAATTTATTAGTATTGGTGATTTATGAGAATGTTTTTATTAACTGGGTTATTGTATTAATTCATAGTACTATCTTATTATAAAATAAAATAAAAAATATAGTGTAGTGAATGTCTACAAAACTACTTAGTAAAATATGAGGATATTTCCCTATCATCAAACTGCCTCTGAGGTCTCGCTCGAACCTCAGTGTATTTGCATAATAAGAAATGAGGGTTTTTTAGTAGTTATGTGTACAACTTTTTTGATAGAGTTTTTTTATTTTTGGGGAATACAAATATTAAAAAAGGATTTTTTTATTATGGGTATTGTCTTAATATTATATATATATATACATTTGATATTGTATATAGAATCATGACAAGTTATTTATGTAGTAAAAATGAGTGTTGTTTTATGATACACAAAATAAGGATTGTAACTATGAGGATTGTTTTAGCAATTTGTGCTTACTATTTTGTATAGTACGAATTATTTATGATGAATCTTATATTAAAAGATCATTATTTATTGACTTTATAAGTAACATATTATTATACAATTATATCTATAAAAAGTAGTTAATAATAATGTACGTGAAATATTTTGTATAGAAAAAATGAGGTTTGTTTCTAATACATACAATAAATAAACATAAAAATCATTTTTTTTTTTAAAAGAGGGGGTAACTTTTATTCAACCTGCCCACCTCTCGTAGGGATTACATCTCGGACAGGTCCACTGTTATTCAAGAAGTTAAAAGTGGTAGAACTTCTACCATTACATAGGTGAAAGTGGAAAGATTGACCCACAGGGTCGAGTGGATTGGTCGTATATATACGACCATCCGTGAAGTTTTTGAGGTGGAATTTCGCAAGTCGATCAGCCAACAGTGTGTGCTCCCTTGGTAACTGTATGATATTCAGATCCCCAAAATCATCGGCAGCTTTGTTGATGTCCTCCAACCATGGCCGAAACGCCGGGTAGTCTCCTTTATTTCCTTGGATAGCCAGAACAGCTTTTGCACTATCTGTGATGATAGTTACCGGTTCATGCTTGCTTAGGGTAAGGGTCGTCAAGGCTAGATGAATGGCTTTTATCTCTCCTTCAGTAACTGAGCTAGCCTGAACTGAGTCCGCTATGCCTTCTATCCATTGACCTTCCTTGTTAATCCTGACAGCTGCAACTGTTGTTGTGTTCGATTTGAAGGCGGCATCTGCCAGAATAAAAGTGTTGTTTATCCGATCTTGGAGCAGCCCGTGCAGTTTCTCTTTACCTTTTGCCTTTGACGTTTGCTTCTTCATAGCTGCAAGAGCTGTGTTTTGGCAAATTAACTTAATTTGGTTGAGTTGTTGAGCTCTGGTCATGATCACTTTATTGAAGATGTATGCGTTCCTGGCTCGCCATATAATCCAGCACGCTATCGAGAATTTTGCCGCTTCATCAGTGTTGCCACTTATGTGCTTGGTGAGCCAGATTTGCACCTGCAGATTCTACTGATTCCCTGGTACAACAAAATTATCAAGGTTGGCCCATACTTCTTGTGCTGCTGGGCATAACCAAAGTGCATGTGCCGTAGTCTCTTCTCCAGCGCCACAGCAAGGGCAGCTCTCGCAGTCCGTGAACTTGTGATATTTCCTGCGTGAGTTTGTCATGATTGCCTCGTGGGCAGTAAGCCACATGAAGGTTCTAACCTTGCTAGGTACTTTTAGATGCCAGATAGTTTCCCATAGTTTATTGACAGGAAGTTCGCAATCTCCATGGATGAGGTGGTAAGCAGAACTCGTGGTGTACCTACCACTCTCATCATGTTCCCATCTCTAAAGATCGGGACCTTTAGTATAGTTTGGTACTGGGAGCTTTTTTATCTTGCGTACACAATCTACTGGAAGATAGTTCAACAGGAACTCAGTGTCCCATGCCCCTTGGAAATTGCACAGGCTTGCGACTTGCAGGTCATATATTTCTTCTTCTACTGGTTTGATACAGAGTGCGGCAAGGTCCTTGTAGCCAGGTACCCAACTGTCCTGCCACACCAAAGTGGAGAGGCCGTTGTTAACCTGTTTGATGCAATTGGACTTAATGAAATGTATACCAGCGTCGAGGAATCTCCAGAAGGTGGTGGCTCACCCTGTTTTGCTTCTATGTGAGTTCTTGTACTTCCGTTTGAGCCCAGCTATCCAAGCAGCGTCATGGTTGTTTAGATATTTCCATGTATTCTTCCACAGTAACGCTTTGTTCCAATTTGCCATCGATTTGATACCCAAACCTCCGTTGTCCATGTTTCTGGTAATCTTGTGCCACGAAACTAGAGAAGATGGGTTTGGTTTGTGACCTCCCCCCCAAATGAATCTGCGCATAATCTTGTCCAGTTTTGTGCAGACCGATATCGGAATCTTTGCTGTCTGCATAACATAAAAATCATGTTTGTGGTATTATTAGTACTAATTGTTATGCATATTATTTTTGTGGGGATTCTTTTACTATGATGATTGTTTTATAAATTTTATGAGCACTATATTATCATACAAATATACTTTATAATGATTTTTTTCAATATCACGTAACTTAAATGTAGAAAGGAATTCAGGTTGTTTTATCAACTTGTGTATATACTTTTCTCTAAGTATTATTTATTCATGCAGATATTTGTTACTGAATGATATTATATGAATTTTATGAGAACTGAATTATTATAAATTATATATATGAAATATAGTACATAAAATGTTGGTAAAATTATTTACATTGTAATAAATGATTATTACAATACAAACACATTAAAAAAGTGAAAATTGAGGATTATTTTATTATACTTGCACTACTATTAATTAGTACTATTTATTTATGAGAATATTTTTATCAAATGTGTATTTTTTTAATTATTTGGTATTTTCTTACTATAAAGTACGTTTAAACATAACTTAGTGTATATAGATTTGTGCAAAATTATTGGCATAGAATAAAATGTGGATTGTTTCCCAAAACATAATAATAAAAATAATAATAATAATAATAATAATAATAATAATAATAATAATAATAATAATAATAATAATAATAATAATTATTATTATTATTATAATAATAATGAGGATTACTTCATTAATTTATGTGCATTTTTTTCATATTACCATTACTAATTATGTGGATTTTTATTGTTATGTGAGGATCATTTTGTTAATTTTATGAGTAGTACCTTATTATAGTAGTGTATCAGTACAATGATGTTAGTGGTTTGCGCACTAAAATTTGCTAGGGAAGGAAAGAGCAAGAGTTTAAGCCCTAACAAATCACCCACAAGTGATTGGATCAATCAAAGAATAGATAAGGGTCAAACCCAACATTATTAAGAAACATTTCCAGAACTAGTCATCAAGAATAATATTTAAATCTAGTTTTCAGAGTGATAATAAACTAATACTGAAACTAAATATTTCAAATCAATGGTTCAAATTAAAATTTTAATTCAAATCCTAAAATTTTCTTGAATTACTAGGTTTCATTGTCACAACCTACGTACTTATCCAATCAACAGAACTTAATAAATTTCTAATGGATTGAACAAGGCCCAAGAGAATTTGCCTCGTTACAAATTTTGAATTCACATGAACAAAATTCCCTGAGGGATTGGGGGTCTCATTACCCATGGTTTGCAATATTTAGTCATCTTATAGGATCCTTTTTGGGATCGCATTTGGAATATCACACATCCGTTTGGAACCTAACCCTAAGTTTCATGGTCATTATTCATGGGATTATATAAAAAAATGCTAACAGAGTGATGGATTTAGATAGCAAGAAAAACTAGAATTGAGAGCATTCTGATCATATTAGAAGCACCAATTTTAATAACAATAAGACAATGTATGGTGATGGGGATAATCATGATGCCCCAGTGAGAATGTCTTCTTGGTCATGTCTGAAGAAATAACATAGACAGAAGGAGAGAAGTCATGTCATTGATTGGATAACAAAGGTATCTAGATACTATAGTATGTTATGCCTTCAATGATCCAAAGAACTCTACTAGGATGCTATCTGTTACGACCCCACCTCCCGATAACCCCCAATTAAGGGAGACCAATAGGTTGAAGCCGCACCCATTAATCTCGGATCAAAGGTTCGACATATAACCATAAACAATTATTAAATTCTAACAGACTATACTGAAAATGGTAATAAAATTTTTCTTTAAATACCTTTTGAAAACTTGGATCTCTAAACTTATATCCACACCGATACTAATCTATCTAATCCTCCTTTGTACTTTAATTCTCTTTTAGTATCACATGTGCCACCTTACTATTTGTTCTTTTCATTGTACCTAAAACGCCGACAAACAAAATGTCGGTCAGCCAAAGCTGGTATGTGGGGGAAACAGATAATCATGCAACTATGATAACCATGTAATCATTCAATTAATCATTTTACAACCAAGATTACGTCTTAAGACAAAATACTCAATCCATACCTATCCACAACTCTGTGTTGTCCCTGTAAGGACCTATATGGTACCTCTATAAAGGTGACTTGATGGACCTACCCTCTAGGCAGCCAAAGTCTTTCATGGCCTGATGGACCTACCCTCTAGGTCGCCATGTACTAGGTCAGCCATTATGATACAGAGGGGATTAATGATTGAGCTGGAAGGCATATACATTATATGATAGTCATAGTCACTTTATAATTGCAAGAAATAAATAAACATTCAACAGTTTAGTTGCATTCAATGCGATTAAACATCCGGGAATCCATCGGGAAACCTAAAGCGGTTATTCATAATCGTAACCACATACCTGATTCATAGTAACTTGATGTCCATGCATTAACATTCAACACAATTAATCAAGCAATCAACAATATCCTGAAAATAATGCATAACATTCAAGTGTCATTGTTTTATTCAAACATCCACAAGATCAACTTGGATTCCACCTTATAATTTCTAGGCCAACCTTAGGGTTTTATTAGGTTTTTAGCCTTCATTATGCATTTATCACTTTTAATGCTCTTTTAGTTCACAAACCCTAATTTCTGCATCATAGGCACAATTGAATGTCAAATAAGTCTAATATGTTTCTTTTACACTAAAACTATTATCTTTATCCTTTTTGGTCATATCCAAAACATTAAGGCTAATTATCATCCTCGGTTTCTTTCAAATTGACAAATCATATTTCATTATAGTTCAACTCACATATATGAACCTTATTTATCACTATTTCCACTTTTATACACTAGGAAACACTAATTATCCAAATAATTCACATTAAAGATCTTTGGTACTCAATTTATCTTCGAATCATCATATCTCTATTTTATTCTTCAATTTGTACAATTAAAACCATTAGAATGACATATTCATCTAAATTAGGGTTTTAAGCTCATTAATGCATAATCATGCACGAAACCCTAATTAAGCCAATTAATATAAAAAGATCATCTTTTTGGATCCTATCCTCATATTTATCAACAAAAGGTTAAAATTATCCTTTGAACAACATTAAATCCATCTATCTTCAAATCTAAGGGTTTTTCATTAATTAAAACACCAATGATGATAACTTTATGTACTTTTCCAATTTCAAGCATATACACTCTAAATTAGACTAATCATGTGCAAAGTTCTTCATAATGTACCTTTTTACATTTAACAGGTTAACATCAACTCTAATGATCCATTAACCCCAAATAAACACATTAATCATATCAAAATAGGGTTTCTTAATCTTTAATTCATTAAAGATGATATTTTACGCTACTTTTTGAATATAATGCAAAGTTAGGCTTCAAACATAATTTATTTGGGTTCCTCTCGTTCTGAGGATCAATTTTCATATAAAACTTGTTTTAATCCGAGCTACCAATCTTTAGTAATGAAATTTGCAAGAAAAAGGTACCTCTCGGCCAATCAGGTGGTGCCACGTCCCCCTTTTCCATGCAACCCGCTCGCCTATTGTAAACATGACGAATTTACCACGCTACCCTCATTAAGTCGGCCCGCGCTTCATCCCACCAAGGGACATAATCATCCAATGGGCCTCCCTTCTTCTTCCTCCTCGCGCAGCTCCACTGCGTCTCCCTAGCCGCGGGTTGCGGGACTTCTTCCCCATCTTTTGGACCCCAGGGGCCACCAAAACTAGTTTCTCCAGGTCAGACGGTCTCCATAGCACCCTCCGGGCTTTCAAGCCGCAGCCGAGGTGGCTAGGTTGGAAGTGGGTCAGGCCTGCAAGTCCTCCGCCCCCCTGCGGCTGCGCTGTTGCTTCTTCGGGGGTCCGCCCCTCTCCAGCCTAGGGTCAAGGACCGCCTCCGATGGCCGCCCTAGCCTCGCCTTCATCCGCAGAACCTAGGGAGTCGCGCATCAGGTGACTACAATGGCGGATTCAAGCTTGGCAAGCAGGTGACACAGCCATGGCGCCAATCTTTCTGGCAGCCATGCAGTTGCTGCTGCGTCTTGCTAAGATATAGGAAACCACCTCGGAGAAGCTTCATTGCATCGTGGGAGCAACATGCTTCCCTCCAACTCGTCCTTGGCCCCTCGATTGCCCCAGGGCCAATCCTCCCTCCATGACTAGGGTTTAAGGATAAAACAAGGAAGAAGAAGAAGAGAAAGAAGAGAAGGATGCGTGGAGTCCTTATGAACTCGACTATGGGCTCTTCCCCTCTATATAGGGGTGGGAAAAGAAGCCCTAGGTCGGATTCCACGAGATCTAAGTCTCTTCTTCACTAGGAAAGTATATTCCTTCATGAGTAAACAATCTTCTCTCTCTTGCTTATTATTTTTTGATGTTTCTTCTATCCTTGATATATTAGAATTTCGAAAATCATCTTTCCTATTCTCGTGGTTCCTGCTATTGGTAAGAAATTCTATTTTCATTTAATAGAAAAATACTTCCCTTTTATCAAAATCACAAAATCCATTAATAAAGAATCACATTATCTTCTTATTTTGCAATTTTGGTATTTTTTCTTTCTTTCCTCTTTATTGGGACTCCTTGGATCCCAAGATACTCCATTATTTCGAAATTACTTTTTATTGCATCTTTAGGCATTATTTCACATTATCTTCCACATTTTCTCATTATTTTCAATTTCTTTCTTAATAAAGAAATACTTAATTAAACTTTTCTTTTCTTATCGCTCTCTTTTTGCAACATTGGACTCCTTGGCACCCAAGGAACCCAATAGGCACGAAATCCTCTTTGGATTTTCCTTCTAGAGGTTTCTACATATTTCTTTTCTCGAAAATTCAATTATCTATTTACTATTTGAAATTCCTTGTTATTGGGCCCAATAGCCAATACAGCCCACAAAGCAACCAATCAAGGCTATTGTGAAAGGAATCCATTTATTCAAAACAAATTATATCATTATTTGTTCAAATATCCTTAATATGAGAAATTACATTTCTCACCAATTGAACCCAAAAATTGGGGTTATAACACTATCCTTCTTTGTCATCTTCTTCTATCTCCTACTCAGAAACCTATCCTCCTTGAGTCAGAATTGGATATGATCTAGGTTTAGCTACCAGTTTAATTATATCATTCTTTTGGGATGGTGGTTGGAAATTACACTTTGTCGGTGGTGATGATAGTGTGTCCAAGTAATCTGGTCAACTAATCACTTACATAGTAGTGTCACTATTGGCCTTTTGGTTGGATGATCGTTGGAGGGGGATCTTCCATCTACTTCTTAATGAGGTTTCTGTAGAATCTTTTGATCGGGCAAATGCCACATGTGTTCACCCAATCTACAGAATGGTGCATTTGTTGTATTTCTCTGGATTAGGAGTTATCTAAATATTTTTTGCTAAGAAACTATCTAGGTTGGTTGATCATGTGGTCTCTAAAAGTTCTAAAGTTACTGAATCCATGTGAGAAATAGGGAATTAATTCTAGTCAACCAAACTCATGAGTAGATCTCCTGATCAACACAGTCATTGTGTATGTTTTCCATAGGTGGATCCCTCGGTCATCGTGATGGGTTGTCCATCTCATGGTTCCAAAAATAATTAGGGATTCTAGATATCTTATCAGCCTACTAATAAGACAAATAGATAATGGGTTCACTCGATCTTGAGAGTCGATTGGGAAAGTGTTGGAATGGACAGGTAACTTGGTTGACTAGGTGGTCTGATCGACATATCTGCCTACCAGAATGTGCAAAATAGTTGAATCATGATGTGAACTTGTTCAGATTAGGGGTATGGGCTTGGTGAAGAATCTTTTGAGTGCTTTATAGTCGTTGTATGCTTAATTCTATAATGGAGCAAGGAAAATGATCAAAATCCTAGTTATTTAGGAATAAGAGCAAGAATAACAAAACTAAGAAAAATGTGATATAATTGGTGACTGAAATGAGTGATATTAAACCACAAACCACAATAAAAATATGAAAAATATGGATTCATCAAATGAACTCAAAAATAAATATATTGAAAATATCCTGCCAAATAATACTACCAGCTTGTCACATCCTCTCTTACATAGTATTACTTGGTTCCCTAAACGAACCATGGCCGAGAAACCCCAATTCTCCCAGAATCATATTATTTCATATTTCAAATTCCATGTATCTATTTCACATTGGTAATGAGTCTCCTTATCAAATCGTGCACATGACAATAATAATATCATCAGAGTCTGAAAAGATTGTGCACATTCCAATGACATTTACCCAAGTACAGATTCAGCTATGGAGAGAAATATTTTTGGGGTGGTTGCTTCCCCTAGGGAAGGAAATGGAGTGAATGGAGGTATGAAAGATATGATCTTGAATCTCTCTTCTATTTGACTAAACATGTCTTATTTGTGTTGCAATTACATTGATTGCATTTTTTCTATTTGATGTGCACATTGGCATCTTTTTTTTGGTACTCCCATAATACATACAAGGGGAATGGAAGAAGCAATGATGTGAGATAACAAGTTCCACCTCAAATTTGGCTTTTGGCATGTTCTTTTTGGCTTTTTGATATATTTTTGGAGAATGACAGGGTAAGAAGGTGATGGAAGAAGGGTAGAAGGAGGTTGAACTAGTGTGTCTCATTCTTGGGAATTTGGAGCATTGAAACAACTATAAGGAAATATTACTATAGAGATGGAAGTGAAAACAAAAAAAAATTCTTGCCATACTCCTAATCATCGATCGAGTCAACATTTATGAATTGGGAAGGAAGGTTTGTGAGGTATATATCTGGTCCTAGAGAAAATCCAGTAGCAGTCCTCACAATGATGTGCTTCTTTCACGAGTAGCACCATGACTATCATTGATGGTGGCCTCCTAGTGTAGTACCACAGATGGTGGTTGACGACATCCTCCTAGACTGGTAGAAATGGCCTTCACCCCTATATGTAGTCTACATGGAACAATGGGAAGTTCTGTCATTCTTTTAGAAATGATAGGAAGGAGTTGCCCCTTTGATGTCAACGTGCTAGCACTGTCTTGTTCTCCCTAGTTGCCTCTCCCTTTTATGGGTAAGGCTTTATTTGGGCTATCATATTACCTCAACTATGAGAGGAATATGTTGGTCAACATTAGTTGGGTCTTCTGAAAGCCTTGACTATTCATTCTATTTATAGGAGGGTTAGTGTCATGGTTTCTAGATTAATTGGGAGTCAAATTGTGGATTTTCATGAATTTTTGGCTGAGTGGGTCATCAGTTAGTCAACTCTACATTTGATTTGGTCAAATGACACCTCATTAGGTGAAATTGAAAGCATTCCTAGTCGCAAACATATAAGCTTTCAATGCGATGATCAATGCACAACATGATGTCAATATCAATCCTTGATCCAATCATATTGATCATCCATCAGGCAATTCACAATCTAAACTGGTCAGTTCATATTCAAAACTGGTCAGTTCACATTTTAAACCATTTGATTCACATTCTAGTTTAGCCAATGTTCATCCATTATCATTTAAATTGAGTCTCTTTTGAGTCACTCGACTCAACACTTGTGTCAATCGACTCGCATTCCCAGTCAGCCAATTTTATACAATGTTGTCTAAATTTAATACCTAAACACTTTAGCAATCAAGTTAAACCTTATTCATGAGTAAACTCCTATTCTGGGTGCATCCTATGTGTGTGACTCTATGTTTCAAATTACATTGGTAGTGAATGTCCATAACTAAATTATGACATCACAAATAATGTGTGGTGTCTATCAAAACATCATTGCTACCCAAGTAAGTGGAATGTTGGTAAACAATTTCAACCTACATCTGTGATAAGTGTTACCATGATCGTACAATTTATTTTTCACTGGTAACCAAATTGAACTTGAAGAATGGAATCGTCATCCTCTTAATATCCAATCCATGTTCCTTGATCTAGAGAATACTATCTGGGATGCATGTGAGCTCACATATCATATATTGACTCACATGAGTACGAACATATGTTTCTCAGTCTTTCTTATTAAGTGGCTAGGATATGAACTTTGATAGGAGGGACAAATCCTATCTACATCACTCACGATCGATCCCCATTGTCACAATGTATCTGAGCATGACCTTTATGATAACCCTTATTCAAGGTCACGTTGGATGGTGTAAAAGTACATCAAATGACATGTAATGAGTTTAGTGACTTCATGTCTAAGAACCACAATCACCACTATAACTATGATAGTTGATTTTGACTATTTTTCAATGGTTTCCATGTATCACTCTCAAGGTGGGTGTATCTGGTACATTGTTCTCTTACAAGTACCTATGTGTTTGGTTTGATATCGCATATCATGACTAATGAGATTCTTTCATCAACCAGCACACACTCTACTCTTATTTGTTATTATTGTCTATTAGCTTCCCTAATAACATCTGAGTAGGGATATAACAAGAATGTATGTACTCTTATCATACATATGAAGTCACTATTCAGGTCCTCAACCTGAACACATACATCATCAACTATCATCATTCCTTAGACATCTATTGTGTTATGTCATTGTCTCATAATTGAACAAATATATAGATGAAGATTACTTATATTATTAATCAAATCATTTACAAAATATATCATTACAATCATCATATAATTGGCTCTTTGTGCATAGATACCAATAGACTCCAACTAGCAGTTAGAGCCAATCACCCATGAATTGAATCCGAAGTGGTCTAACATGACCTTCATGCTTCGACTACGAAAGTACTTTTATAAAGGGATCAACAAGATTGTTTTTTGTAGGTACTCTATAAATCTTCACATCTCCTCATTGTAAGATCTCTTGTATGAGATGGAATCTATTGTGTATGTGCATGGAACACTGATGCAATCTAGGTTCCTTATGTTGTGCAATATTTCCATTGTTTTCACAATACAACTCTACTACATCGTTGATGCTTGAAACAACACCAAGTTCAATGATGAACTTTGTGATTCAAACAACTTCCTTTGCTACATTGGTGGCAACAATATACTTGGCCTATTTTGTAGAATCAACAATTATTTCTTTCTTCGAACTCTTCCAACTTAGAACTCTATTGTTAAGGCAAAATCTGAATATGGATTGTAATATATAGTCATCTTTGTTAGTTTGGAAGCTTGAGTCGGTGTAACCTCTTACCATCAACTCTTCCTCACTTCGATAAGAAAGGAATTAATCCTTAGTTCTTATCAAGTACTTAAGGATGTTCTTTGGCAATCCCGTGACTTCCACCGGGATCTGACTGATACCTACTAGTCATACTCAAGGTATATGAGACATCAAGATGAGTACATAACATTGTATTCATGATAAATCCAATTGTAGATGCATATGGAATCTTTCTCATGTGCTCCCTTTCTTCACAAGAACCAAGACATTGGGCTCTAGAGATACTAAAACCATGAGACATGGGTGAGTTTCCTCTCTTTGAATTCTCCATGTTTAAGCACTTTGTCAATATATGTTATCTGGCTTAGGCCAAAAAGCCTTCTAGATATATCTCTATAGATCTTGATTCCTGAGATACATGATGTTTTGTCTAAGTCCTTCATACATAATATATTTCCCAGCTAGGCTTTTATCGTTGTAAGGTAGGGATGTCATTCCCCATCAAGATTATGTCATCTATATACAATATAAGGAATACAACATTTTCCCACTAACCTTCTTGTATACACATGGTTCATTTTTTTTTGACTAAAGACAAACTCTTTGACTATTAATCCAAATCAAAGATTCCATCTCCAAGATTCTTTCTTTAATCCATAGATTGACCTTTGTTTCTTAGAAACTTTATTGAAATCTTTTGGATTTGTAAAACCCTCAGGTTGTGTCATGTACACATCCTCAAGGAGATTCTCATTAAGGAATTTGATTTTAACGTATAAATACTAAATCTCATAGTATTAATAATTTGCAATGGCAAGCATGATCATGATGGATTTATCCATTGTAACTGGAGAAAAAGATCCATCATATTTAACATCTTGAACTTGTCTGGAACCCTTTGCAACCAATCAGCCTTTTTAGATTTATACATTGCCGTCCATGTCACTCTTCTTCTTGAAGATTCACTTGCACCCTATGGGTTTTACCCCTTTAATTGGATGCACTAATGTCCATACTGTGTTGGTATACATGGACTCCATCTCAAATCTCATGGCCCCAAGACGTTTTCAAATTTGGGTCCCTTGACAACTTATCAGTAGGTTGTTAGATCATCATCTATGACCAACTCATTGCCTTCTTGAGTCACAAAATAACCAAATATTTTAGGCTCTTGGCTTGTCCTAGTAGGTCTGGAGGTTCATGTGTTATAAGAGGAAATTGAGATTCCACAATAGTTTGTGACTCTTTGTGACACCCATCGTCACACCAAAGTGAGATTACTCAATAGAATAAGAACTAATACTAAACATCTAGGATTACCATAAAATATGATGAAATTAATACCGATTCCATAATTCCATAAAACCAGAAACAGATTACATTTGGGTCCACATGAAAACACATGTACCACATAACATGCAACAAGATAATACATGTCACTGTTCACTTGGCCAACTTGCTACAACTCGTTACATATGATAACATGTTCACATTTATATAAACCATATGTTTACAACCATGGCCTACTACCAAAACTTGTGTCTATATACAAAATATACAAAACACCTCCCAAGGACCTAAGAGTACATGGATGACAATAGGACTCTACTACAAAACCCTAGAAGCATATCTGACCTTTGACAGCTACTGCTCCTCTTGTTGCTCGGCCTCAACCGCATGATCTCTACCTCATCGTGCATGACCACCTAAAAGATGTGGAAACCCACAGGGTGAGCCTAACATCCCAATAAGAGATACAACTCTTCAGCAACAACTATTATAGGTATAGACAAGCTAAGTAGGGAGATAACTTTATCATCGGGTTGAGCAGATTCAACTAAACAATATAAGAAAGGCAGGTAACATAGATTAAGCAATTTAGACATCTATATTTGAGAAGTATAACATCTTATGATTTTACAAGGAATATGAAGAGCATGTATCACAATTGATTTCTCTTACTACATTATAATTAAATAAATGGGAACAAAAGATATGGAAAAGGGCCAACCAATGTGAGTTGTGTTTAACCCTAAGAAATTATGATACAGGGTTGTATTACATCTTTTATTTGCCTTGAGGATTTGAGTCATACCACCCAAATCCAACTGACCACTACTAAATCAAAATCAGTTCCATACAAGATCAATGGACGTGTCAGAACCCATGATCTCACCACACACACCTCCCACTCAATACGAGAGACACTGTAGAGACATAACAATCAATGACCACCAGTGACATATAGTCCACCTAAAAAGAAACACCTAGTCTAACCTTGTAATAGGTCACAACACTAGAGAGAAACTCATGCATGGCTGTTCAGAAAGAGGCAATCATGCAGTTGCACTACTGCCTTTCACATATCAAAAATTGGATAATAGCTCACACATGGCAATCTCAACTTAGGTTGAGGTATGACTGCAGCCATCCTCCCTAAACACTTGGAGTCGATATGACAACCACCCTGCATACTCAACATTATGTGCTCTAGGTTCCCTTGGGAATACCCATTTTGCCACCCAGCAAATTCTGACATTGGAATGGATCTATGGCACATGCCATGTACATGATTAGGGTTTCACTTGATTAGTAAGGCAATTTGAGTGTCTTTTAGCACAATTCAAGTTACAACATACAAACCCTAACAATATTCTTCAAACATAAGAGTATGATATAACTCCAAAAGATATAAAATGTATGAGGTATAAACTTGTCACATCATCACTTGATATTACTTCCATTCAAGCCCATTAACAATCTCACATCATTATAGGATAACAGTCCCTCATTTCATTACTAGAGGATATCACCTCAAACGAGGCACAACATCTCTACCAAGTTATAAGATCCAAACACATGTTCCTACATAACATCATATCACCACAAGCCTCACCTACCAAGTATCATATAAACATCACCATAACAATCACTAGCAATGACATTCATTCAACCTGCATGGTTGGGGTTCCATGAACATAAGAGATGAATCATCATTACATGGTATCCATTCAAGACGGCTAAAAAATAATAGTATATCCTTGAAATAGGATTAGGGTTTCCTGTATAGTCAATTTAGGGCTTCCATCACAACATTAACATCAAGCCCTAGGTGCATTATCTACCCACATTTTTCGAAATATAGGTCACGATCATGACCATATCCAACCACACAAATTAAAAAATGTGACTAGGAAATACCATAAACTAAAGGGAGTAAAGGACTACAAAGACATGTGGTGGAAGAAATACACCATCATTGTCAAAGACCATGACTAAAACCAATGATTGAAAATGAATTCACCACTCCATCAGTCAAAGAGATAAAGAGCCCACATCAGGGAATAAAGGACCACACAACTTTAGCGGTCAAAGAGAGAACAAATCACCATGGTCAAAGACCACCAATTAGTGATTGAAGAGAACACAACCATACCTTTGACCAAAGAGAAGAACTAGATCGAAGAAAGCTTCAGCGACCAAGAAGCAACAAACTAGTTTAGCGACCCAAGAAAACAAACAAGGTCAGCGACCAAAACCTTCAATGATCACTCAAGGAATACCATCAACACTTAGCAAGGCATGATCAAACTGGGGGTTAATACCATGGGAACACATCCAAGAAAACATCCACATAACATCAAGAAGTTCAGACGTCACTAAGGTAAAAAAATCATGGGAATGATAGCCATCAAAACCCTAAACAAGCGTCACATGAAGTCAACATGGAAACCATGATATGATAAATTAAAAAACCAAGATTAAGATCATGAAAGTAGGTCCAAAATTTCATCTCATGCAAGATAACCGAACTAAAACCAAAATAAAAAAACCAAGGCCGAGTTGCATGTAACACCATCAATATCTCCATCACTTAATTTTTGGGCATATGAATTAGGGTTTAGGTAAAGGAGAAAGTACTTGCAAGCTTATTATAGGAACACAATGCTAAACTAGATATCATCTTCCATAGCATGTAATCATGTTTTAGGAATAATTTTTGCATGTATAAATGAGGTGCAATAATAGTAAGTAAGAGATTTATATAACCCTCCTTAGATGATGGTGCAACCACCTATAAGAAAGAAGCTCTGAAATCAAGATAGAATCCTATCATTGATCTCTTCCACAACCATGCTAGTCACCACCTCAAATGAGAAGAGAGCCCTAGGTTAAAGGTCAATAAGGAGAACCAAACCCAAGGACAAAAAAGAGTGAAGAAAGAGGAGAAATAGAGTAGAGTCCTTTCACTCAACTTGAACAATACCTTGGAAAACCAAGGATTCAGTTCAAGAGAGAGGAGTCCCTCCATCTCAACACAAGCACCACCACAGAAGATCCATTGATATGGACAAGAGAAGAGACAAAGGTAGAAATCTACAAAGAAACAAAATCAAGAGGGTGGATCACTTACCAAGGATCAAGGAATCACTAAAGATCACCGAGGAGTAGCTCTAAGATTGGATCACCACATGCAAAGGGCCTTTGCCACCTTGAACCACAGATGAGCTCCTTCACACCACCACACTAGGACGAACTCAAGGTGGATTGAATAAAGAGAAGATCTAAAAGGGATGCATGCATGTGAAAGAGATAGGTTATATACTCAAGCATAGGAGAGAGGTGGAAAGGGGTTAGGTGACAAGATATCAAGGCATCTCATGACACTTTTCCATCAAAAGATCACCCATGAATCCACTAAAACAATTCATGCAAGATAGGTCATCAAAACCAAAGAAACTAGTGACCTCACTGGTCCTAGAGGATGATCAATTGAAGGGGATCATGGCCACAAAGGCTCATGGTCGAACAGAAAACTAGCAACCACATGAAACCCTATGTTAGCGACTAAAAGAGAGGATGAGAGTCTCGATGACCGATGAGACTCCATAACACACTCAAAAACATCTAAAAATATATGGAAAACATCAAAAAGATCTTAGCATGGTCACTAAAAGACCAAGAACTCAAATGGTCAACACAAAATCAAACACTAAACTAGGGCATCAAGAAAACTGTAGAAACAACACTTAACATGTCACCACTTCTCTCATCATGAAAACAAGGCATATAAAGTAACCATAAAGCACCATCCTCTCTTTCTATGTCTCATGATTCTAGAACATGTGAAGCACATCCAACATGTAACAAATTGCAAAGTAACCCCTCTTCATGTGTAAATTGCAACTTGGTCAAAACAAGCATATATGTAATAAAACTAACTCAAACATAATCCAAATAGGACCAAATTTTAAACTTAACCATGTCTTATATTATTAAAGAATCTCAAGAGACCAGACTAAGTTTTAAGCATCTTATTAAAGCAAAATCAAGCATGATAAAGCACAAAGCTAGGTCAGGGGTCTTACACTCTTCATGTTCTTTCTATACATGTACATGTTCAATGTTTTCTGGTTGATCTCCAACCTCTTCAAGTTATACTTTACTCCCACTAATCCCTTTGGAAATAATTTACTTTTTTTAATATTCTCCCACTAATTCTTTTAAAAATATTTTTGTTCTACAAGTATAGAATCCTTGGAAACAAACACTTTATTGTCAGATGGTATATAAAAGTAGTTACCTTTTGTTTTCATAGGATATCCAACAAAGTAAAATTTATCTGAATTGGGTCCAAGATTTTTGAGAAACTTCTTCTTTACATAAGATTCACATCCCCAAATCTTGATAACAGATACATTTGGATGATTACCATACGATATATCATATGGTATCTTTTGAACTGATTTAGATGGTACATAGTTAAGTGTAAATGTTGCGATTTGTAGAGCATGTCCCTAGATGGAACTCAAAAGACTAGAAAAAGTCATCAATGACCACACTATATCTAGTAATGTACGATTCTTTTTTTTTCTAATACATTGTTATGTTGTGGTGTTCTAGGTGGATTCCATTGTGATACCATACTATGGTGTCACAGAAGGTCCTCAAACTCTTAGCTCAAGTACTCTCCACCTTAGTCAGAATGAAGTTCTTTAATACTTTTACCAAGTTGGTTTTATACTTCATTTATGAAATCCTCGAACTTTTCATGGGTTTCTGACTTATGCTTCATTAAGTACACATAGACATACCTATTGAAGTCATCAGTAAAGGTAATGATGTAGTGGTAATCAACTCTAACATCTATTCTATGAGATCCACATACATTGGTATGTACAAGTCCCAATAGATCACTTGTTGTCTCATTGTTACCGGTGAAAGATGCTTTTGTCATCTTTCCCAATAAATAAGATTCACACATCTATATTGATTTGAGGTCAACAGAGTCTACATATCCATCTTTATGGAGTCCAAAAAAGTGTATCTCATTGATGTTCCCTAGATGACAATGCAAAAGGTATTTTCTATTTGATTTTATCGAGTTTAAAACTTTTCGTATTTACATTATAAACATTTTTCTCTAGAACTAATAAGTAAATACCGTAGGCCATTTGTGCACTGTAATAAAAGATCTCATTTATAGAAATAGAACATCGACCATTCATTAAATGAAATTTGAATCCATTCTTGTCCATACAAGATATAGAAATTATGTTTATCTTGATGGCAGGTACAAAATAGAAGTTATCTAACTCTTTTAAAAGCCCCATGGATAGAGATGAATGATGGTTCTAATTGTAGTGACAACAACTTTGCACCATTCTCAACGCATAGTTTGACCTCACCTTTTCTTGAAGGTTTATTCTTTTCAGTCCTAGATATTTGAACATATTTGAGATCCACATATAGTATCAAGTACCATAGATGAAGAAGCAGACATATTTATCTCAATAAAATATATACCTAAAGTAGAGGTCTCTATCCTCTCCTTTTTCCTCAGTTCCTCCAAGTAAAGATGGTCATTCCTTATCCCATGTCCAGTCTGGTGACATTGGTGACAATTTCCTCCCTTATTCACCCGTCCTTTAGCTTTATGTTTAGAAGACTTGGGTTTCTGTCTAGCTTAGAACTCTTCTTAGATTTTCCATTACCCTTGGACTTTCCTTTGACTGTGTTGATCATCATCAAAGATTTGGGTTTGTCTTTCATCATCTGTGCTTCATCTATTCTCAACATGGCAAGTGATTTTAATAATGGATTATAAAAATTGTTCATGTTGTAGTTCATGACAAACTAGTCATATGATTCTGCCAGTGACTGCAGAATCACATCGATGGTCAACTCTTGGCCCAAGGGAAATCCTAGTCTAGAAAGGTTCTCCATATTCTCAATCAACTTGAGTACATGCGGGACCTATTAGATCTTCTTATGCCATATTGTACTTGAATAATGTCTTAGAGACATCATATCTCTCTTGTCTTGAATGATCTTGGTACATATTCTTAAGATGTGCTACCATCTCTATAGCATCCATGCTCTCATGTTGTTTGTACAACTCATAGTTCATAAAGCATAGAATCAAACACTTGACATGTACAACATCGTTAGAGTTCTTCTTGTATGCATCCTTGTCAGCCTTAGGCATGATAGGAGCAGTTTCATCTTGCTCTGGTGTCTATAGGACATAGAGATTACACTTTTGTGTGATAATGATTCTAAATGTCATGAACCAGCCATGGAAATTATTCTTGTTCACTTTATCCTTGTTAAGGACCAGTTGCAAGGAAAACATATTGTTGTTTTCCATTAGTTTTTATAATGAAATTTGCATTTTGTCAAAACAATTTTCATCTGATTTGACAAAAAGGAAATTTTTCATTATTTTAATTAGGACTTTAATTAATTATCTATCCCAATATTTTTTTCAAATTAGTAGCCCTCACTATCAATTCAAAAGATTACACCATTCAACCTTCTAGGAGTCAAGATCCAAAATAATTAAGTTATTACCCAACCAACGCCAGCGTCCATAACCAGTTATTAAGGTAGGCAACATTTTTCCAATTACATCTCATGGAATTCTTGAATAGATGGTGTGAAAAACTCCTTTTCATATCTTCTCTTTATTCTAGCAGCTTAATATTATTAAGGTCACCTAGTTAAGCTTGACATAAAAGAAAACATGATAGTAATGCACCGATAACACCCAAGCCCACTGGACAAGACTCTAGTAGAGTTTCAGGAATAACGACTTGCCCAATAGACCACCAATAGCCTTGACTGCACGCATTGTCCACACACGAGCGCAAGCCATGATCAACTTCCCGACTGGTCACCCATCCTAGTACTACTCAAAGTCGAACACGCTTAACTTTGGAGTTCTTTAGTGATGGGCTACCTGAAAAGGAGGTGCACCTTGGTGATATGACTAGTCCAATCATTCTTTTTAAGATCATGTTATCTGAGGCCTAAAATCTTGGGACGTTACAATATCCCCCCCTTAGACTCTTGATGTCCTCATCAAGGCTCAACTATATGGCCTCACAATATTTCCCCATTTCAATGCAGACCCAACATGGCCCATGGATACCCAGCTCCCGATCACATAATACTAGCGCAAGGGTGGCTACATCACCATGGATAGCCCTTTCCTACATGCATGGACCGTACAGCTCAAGACTGGCATGCCACATGCCCATGTGGGCCCCAACCTACTAGAGGGGAATTGGCTCTGATACCATTTTGTAACACTTGGGACCACTGCCCAAGACTCTAGTAGAGTTAAAGGAATGATGAATGGCCCCACAAACCACCACTAGCCCTAACTGTGCACATTGTCCACACTCCGGCGCAAGCCAGGATCAACTTCCCAACTAGTCATCCATCTTAGTACTACTGCAAGTTGAGCAAGTTTAACTTTGGAGTTTTTTAGTGATGGGCTCCCAGAAAAGGAGGTTCACCTTGGTGATATGGGTACACCAATCATTCCTTTTAAGATCATGTTATCCAAGGCCTGAAATCCTGGGACGTTACAACACCCTACTTGGAAGGACCGTATAATTACCATCACATATCCATGAGACAAATGACGCACCACACTTGGCATGCCCACACTTAGTCAATCTACATTGAGGTATTATATATATATATATATATACATATGCATATCCAATCACCACATTCTTATAATATGTATCATATACATACTATATTCAAAAATCAAACATGCAATCATAATATACAAGTGATGGTTATGGACATACTAATGCAATTCTTTGGAGCCACAAAGAAGTTCCACCTCCTAAGGCCCACATCACATGTAGAAATCTATTTTTGTAAACAAATTACGCTGGAACCACCCCAGTCGGTCGATTGAACCTTTGAGCTGATTGATTGGCCTTATGGTTGATCGACTCATCTTCATGGATCAATTGACTAGATCCTGGATCAAGTGATGCTTGAACTGTCTAGCCATGTGATTGGGCCTCCATGGATTGAATGGTTCATCCTATCTTCTAACCTCTTCATTCCTCCAGTCAATCAATTTGGCCTCCCAGTTGGTCTACTCTTGCGGTACATAGTGTCTTTTCTTTGACAAAATAGAAAATAAAACTATCCTACTCCTATTAACTTATTCAATTCTAAAAGTTAAGCCTAGAGTTACATTTTAGGTGATTATAGTAAGAAAAGTATTCACTTACATAAGGAAAACGAGTGAGAGGCTCGGTATGAAAATTGAATTTAAAAGGCAGAAATTAAACCATTAAAGCATGCACACATATTCAGGGGGTATTGGCCATAACCATGCTTTTGTCCACCCAAAACAATTTCAGGGTGACACATATAAATTTTATATATAGACTATATATGTAGGATCTATGGGACATTTCATAGTGTATGTGGTATTTAATCAGATATGAACGTTAACCATTCAAATATCTGCATTGCATATAATAAATAAATGGTAAAACAATAAATATATCATATCGATTAAATCCCAAAACATAGTTATTTGGTGTGGCTCTAATACCACTATAGGGAAATATGGCGATAGAGATGGCAGTAGAAACAAAAGTTTTCAAGTCATATTCTCATGATCAGTGGATCACAACAACAACTATGAATTGGTAAGGAAGGTTTTCAAGGTATATCCTTGGTCCTGGAGCAAGTCCAATGACAATCCTTGCAATGATGTGCTTCTTTCTCAAGTAGCACCCACTATTTTCCGTGGTAGCCTCCTAGTTTAGCACCACAAATGGAGGACAATGATGGCCTCCTAGTATGATAGTTGACGACAACCTCCTAGCATGGTGGCAACAGCCTCTAAGCCTCTATGTAGTCCACGTCAACCACCAACAACTCTTGTTGTTCTTTTAGAAGTGACATGAAGAAGTTGTACCTTCAATGTCAACATGCTAACACTAACTTGTTGTCCCAAGACATCTCTCCCTTTTATGGGTAAGACTTGCTTTTGTCTTTCATGTTACCACAATTGTGATAAGACATTGTTTGTTAGCATTCGTTGTGTCTTCTAAAAGCCTTGACTACCCCCTATTTATAGGAGTGTCGGGGTCAGGATTTCCAAATCATCTGGGAGTCGAAGAGATAAATTTTCATGAATTTTTGGGTGTTGCGAGTCACAATTTGGTCGAGTCAATATTTGAGTCAGTCGAATCTCACCCAAGTCGGTGAAATTGAATGCTTTCCTATTTGAAAACATATTGGTTTTCAATGAAGTGATCAACGTGCAACATGACGTCAACATTAATCCTTAATTCAGTCTTATGGATCACTCAATTAGGTGGTTCACATTCTAAATGGATTAGTTCATATTCTGAACTGGTCAGTTTACATGTAGAACTAATCAATACACATTTTAGTTCAGCCAATGTCATTTAAATTGAGTTGACACTTGAGTTGGTCGACTCAACACTTGAATCGGTCGATTCACATTCCCAGTTAGCCAATCTTTAGCCGATGTTGTAAAAATTGAATACCTAAACACTTTAGTAATCAAGTTTAACCTTATTTGTGAGTAAACTCCTATTCTAGGTGCATCCTATGTGTGTGACCCTTTAGTTTTCAAATTATTTTGGCAGTGAATGTCCATAACTAAATTATGACATCACAAACAATGATCAATATCTAGGAACACATCATTACAACCCAAGTAATTGAAGAGTTGGAGAACAACTTCAACCTACATATGTGATTAGTGTTTTTGTGATTATATAATTCCTTTTCCACTGATATCTAGATTGAATCGGGGCATTGAATCGTCATCCTTTTAATATTCTATCCATGTTATTTGATCTAGAGTAGAGTGTTTGAGATGCATGTGATCTCACATATCATATATTGATTCAATGAGTATAACCATACATTTCTTAGTGTAACTTATCAAGTGGACAATATATTATCTCCAGTTGGAGGGACAAATCCAATCTACATCACTAGTAGTCAAACCCATGTGTCACAATGTATCCGAGAAACATCTTTATGATAACCCTTATTCAAGGTCACAATGTATGGTGTCAAAGTACATCAAATGACATGTGATGAGCGTAGTGACTTCCTGTCTAAGAACCACAATCTCCACTATCACTATGAGAGTTGATTCTAACTACCATTCAATGGCTTCCATGTATCATTCTCAAGGTTAGTTTGTCTGGTACACTGGTTTCTAACAAGTACCTATGTGTTTGGTTTGATATCACATATCATGACTAATGATATTTTTTCATCAACTAACACACACTCTAGTCTTATGTATTTTTTTTGTCTATTCGCTTCCACAATAAAATCTGACTAGGGACATAACAAGAATGCATGTAATCATATCATGCATATGATATAACTATTTCGGCCTTCAACTTGGAGACATACATCACCGAGAATCATCATTCTTTAGACATATATTATGTTGTACCATTATCTCATAATTGAAGAAACATATAGACATATATTTCTTTATTACTAATGAGATCATTTACAAGATATTCCATTACAATCATCATATGACAGGCTCTCTGAGAATACATACAAACAACTTACAAATAATTCAATCATATCAAGAAAATTTTAACATGATGATAATTCCAGAAGAAGCTTATGTTAATCAATTTAGAGTCACACTAAAATTGGACTCCATTTTGTTCCATATAACTTGCCATCATGTCAAGGGGTTAATATTATCATGGTCATTGTGTACATAATAGGTTCTATCATTGGTAGTTGAGATTCAATTTTCCAATATGAATTAGTTTCCTTCAATATATGGGATATATTGTTGATATTTAAAAATAAAATCTAAGATATCAATTGAATGTAGGCTAACTAGGTAATGGACAATTACATGAAAACAATGATGAGTTTTTATAAAGAAAAGCATCAAATAAATTCAATGCTAATATAGAAAGAATGTGATTGATAGAAAAGATAAATATGGAAGATAATGAGGGTGGAATGGACATATACCACCCACTATATACCACAAACTCAAAAACTTGCTCTCCCTTGAGAAAAATTGATGTCCATAATGGAGGGGAAGAAGACAACAAACATCTACTTAGGTAGATCTTTATAGCTTGGGGTTGTGTTTTTGTGTTGGTATTGAATCATTTAGGCTTCTTCATATTCACCCAATAAGATTACAAAAGCTTTAGATTCAACATTTTTCCCCTATCCCATTGGGTCTCTTGTGGAAGTCCAGCCTTGAAAGGTCTAAAATGAGTCAACATTTGTATTTGAAGCCACCTCTATTGCTTTTTGTGTGTTCTTATAGGGTGGTATAGTCGGTGAACCTCCCTCCTAGATGTGGATGTTTTTCAAAGAAGGTCTAGTGAACATTGAAAGGGAGAGAGAGGGAAGAGGACATGGGGTGCTTTTCTCGTCCTCTTCTTGGAAGCTAGGGAGGCAAGATTTGAGAACAAACTACGGCAATGAGGTGAGAAGGGGGGTTTGACTTTTCCCTCTATGTGTGTAGCATCTTGTCTAGAGTAGATCATGTGGTCAGTCAAGTAGAGTTGGAGATCAAGCAACCAGTTCATCCCTAGTCAGTTGATCTTTGCAAGTAGATTGGGCGAGCTCAGTGTAGTACGTTCTTGGTCACCTTGGTTGATGAGTAATCAGTTTGCATAGGGCATGGTACATGTCTGAGTTGGAGATGCCCATGTGAGTGATGGAGTATAGGGTGGTGTAGGAGAATAATCATTCAAGATGAGGGAGTAGACCATATGGGGAACTGGCCTGTCAATCCCAGCACTTGGATTCAAGTAATTTGTGGGGGGTAAGAGAACAAGTAATGTGCTCGATGTTGGGTGAACTACAAACTGATGATTCAGAGATGACGAGGACAAACTATTGGGCGTTGGGTAGGATCATATACTGGAATCGATCGATCCTTTGATGCATGGTGCAACAATGATGGTTTCTCAAAGGAGGAATAGGGGCTATCGAAAGTGGATGGCTGGAGAGGGTGATGCCAAAGCCCTTGCCCCTGATCATGATTATAAAGGCATAAACGTAGTGATCGAGTGACATTTTCAGCCCTGATCAGGTGATTAGGGTCTTCTAGTTATGAAGTCCAAGAGGATGGTTGGGAAATCACTTCAAAGTGAGGAAGCCAACCATGATATATATTTACATGGAGGTTCTCTTCATTGGTCGATCAATCAGCATGCACATGCGGCTAATCATAGGGAGTTTAGTGGTTTTTGACATTGTAAAACCTCATCTCACTTTCCCAACTTGGCATGGGGATCGCTCAGTCTTAAGAGGATGTAAAATTCGAAGAGTTAGTAAAGAATCTAGGAACTTTGTGATCGACTAATCCTCTAGATTGGTCTGTCGATCAAGGAAGGGATATTGAATCCATAGACTACTAGCATCTTTCGCCTTTCATGGTCTCCCAACCTAGCAATGCAATCAGACCATCTGTAGTGAGATGAAGGTGCTAGCTATCGGAATATAGGTAGATTGCATGAGCCGGTTGGGTGATCAACCAGTGATAGAGATGTTAGTAAAAAATGGAGCTTTGTTGTCGACAGATCACGGGGATAGTAGGAGTTATGTTAAGTGGGAAGATCTTTTAATCAAAACTGAAAATGATTACTTGATCAAGTGAATGTGAATAAATTAATGATAGGACTAAGGTTATTAGAACAAATTCTAGTTAAATAAATGAAATTTATGAGTCAACCAGATAGTCAAAGGGTTTCTTTTGACAAGCACCTTAGTCAAGTTCATGACATGACACCTACTTCCTCAATTTTTGTTGGAGTAGCAAGAGGAAGTCAGAGTGCTTCTTGTTCTATGAGATCTTTGTAGTGATGTCTACAAGTATATACTCCTTTGTTTGTCCCACAAAACAAATGCACAGTGTGCATAGATCTTCTATACTACACATAGCGCATGTCATCTGCATATCATCTTCCCTGGGAACAATCTCAACCAAGAAATATAAAGGAGTATTTTTTCCCCACCTGAATGTCTTTGATCTTGAAGTGATCATTGTGCCACATCTTCATCTTCTCCTTGTAGATGTGTGCATTTTCATATGCAATCATGCACAATTCCTCTAACTCATATAGATAGAGAAATTGCTTCTCTCCATCAAGGGAGAAGTCAAATTTAAAAAAAAGGTTGACCCATCCTACCTTTTGTTCCATTTCAACAAGGAGATGATAGAACTTGCCACAGATCAACAAGAACAATGTTTTTCCCAAAGGGGTCTTAAAAGTATTCCAATATTTCAATAATGAATCATTGAGCCTTGATTTTTAATCCTTCTTTGTTCTTCCAGCTATTTTCTCCATGATAACTTTATTTTTTCAATTAGATACTTCTACTTGTCTTAAAGTTTAAGCGTGAGATGGTGTGTCCACCCAATGATGCATGTCAAACTTCTTCAATAGAAGATAAAATTTCTTCTCAAGGAAATGTGACCCTCCATTGGAGACAATCACGTGTGGTATCCCAAACCTAGGGAATATAATGTATTTAAAGAGCTTCATGACATGCTTGAAGTCACTTTTGGTGGTGGGTATCACTTCAACCCAATATGAGATATAATCCACTGTAACAAGGATGTAATTGTATGTCCACGAGGGGGGATGGTCCCATGTAGGCCACACCCTAAACATAAAAAATTTGACATCGTTCCAAGATGTCATAGGCATCTCATAATACTTTGAAATGTTTCCATTCATTTTGAAAAAATGTACATGCATGTGTCTTTGAAAATAGTGGGCTAATAGAAACCACATTGTATAACTTTCAAGGAAGTCTACTTGGCACCCATATGATCAGCCATTGGCCTCGAATGGCACAGCTCAAGAATTGAGTGGTGTTCCTCTTCAGTCATACTTTGGTAGTAGAGATCATCAGAACCAAGGCAGAAGAGGTATTGTTCATACCAATAGTAGTACAATACATCATGGAGGAACTTCCTCTTACAGTTGAAAATTTACTCTAGGTGAAAGACTCCCATTGTGAGATAGTTCATCTAATCAATGAACCAAGGAATGTCAATGGAAACATTCAAGAGTCGATCATAAAGGAGAGTTCAATCAATGTGGTTGTTGTCATTTTAAAGAGATGATATGGCCGGCATGGTCATCTACTACATTTTCCCTCCCTTTTATCCCAGATCTCAAGGTTAAATACTTGTAGCAATAGAACCCATAGACTCAGTCTTGGCTCAGTGTCCTTTTTTTCATCAAGTAGTGGATAGTTGAGTGTCTAGTGTAGAAAATCACCTTGGAGTCGACAAGATAGGATCTAAAATTATCAAAGTTATAAACAATAACTAGTAGCACCTTATTTATTGTGGTGTAGTTGTCTTGTGCCTCATCAAGAGTCATGGAGGTGTAGTAGCTAACATGGTTCTTTTTGTTGATTTATCAGCCTAGGAAGTCTCCCACTACATAGTCAGTACCATCACACATGATCTCAAAAGGTTGAAACCAGTATCATCCTCTAATGATGGACGTTGTGGTAAGAGAAACCTTCAAGATTTTTAAGCTATCCATATAAGAGTAGTCAAAAGAGAAAGTGTAGTCCTTTAGTAGGAGGTTGTTCATAGGCTTTGCAATCTAGGAAAAGTCCTT